>VZRE01001851.1:0-40748 GCA_013396775.1 Cephalopterus ornatus
TAGATGTGTTAATCTCAGTCAATTGTTTTACTTGTTAGTGTTTGCACCTCTAAATTATGAATGTAAAGCAGCATAAGTGTTTTTGTAATTATTATAGTATTTTTGTATTTTTCCTTTTTAAAAATATTTTCAAATTAATTTGATTGTGAATTGTGTGTAAATACTGGTATTGTTTTGAAGATCTTTTAGATATCTTTTAGATATTGAGAATTTCAAGATTTCTTCTGAAAAAATAAAGCTTGATTTTTTCCTTATGTTTGTAAAAATATTAAAAATTTACCAGGTGAAAAACATACAGTAAAGCAACTGTTTTTTAATTAACCATTTTTATGAAAGCAAAAAGGAACAAGAATAGTAAAAGTTTAAAAAGTAAAACCTAAAGCATATAATTATCTCTTTTTTTAGTCCCCATCCACTCCCCTAATTTAAATTTTCCTATCCTAACACTTGCCCTTATTTTTTTCCAGTGAGACCTACCACGCACTTTTGAAAGTAGAGCCCACAGGCAGACAAATTTCATATCACTTGTGCAATAATGATCCAATCCTAGAAATTCCAGCATACTTGAAAATGCATTATGATTAAAAATCAGAGCATTGTATTCAGTTTGAAATCTTACTATAATAAATAATTTTCATACTTGTAAGAAAGCATCTTCTACTGCAAACTTAACAGCAAATACTATGCATTGAAGTCAAACACAGAATACAGTTTCCATGCATGCAGTCATGAACTGTGACTTTATGTACTGAAATTCATTAGGAGATGACAGTCTTATTTACTACTTCAGACACAGTCCCTCTTCAGTTAGTTTCTTCAGTTCAGACCAAGTATTTCTAGATAAGTCTATAGTGAGGAAAGTACTTTGTATTATACAAAAGTTATAAATGCCTTTGATCAAGTAGGAAGCAGCATTTTTGATTAATCTTTACTTAGTAATATTGAATCCTATGGTGTAAAATAAATTTAGTGTTAAACCTTCTCAATAGAGACACATCGAAATCTTCTCACCAAATTATATATAAATAACATTTTCCAAGAGACTCACCATTAACATCACTGGGATTCTCAAGAGGAATGAAACAGAGCAAGAATAGTACACTAGATGAATTGTAAAATATTTGTTTATACTAGGGAAGAGCTTATGGTTGTTTTGGAATTGTTTACTAACCACGGAGTTGATTTAATAAAAAAATTACATATCTTTTTGCATCTCCTTTCTCCAAAGTAGAGGGAAACTTCTAAGGGCTTTTTGGGAAATTTATGGAGTTTGAGTTGGAGGAGACCCTTAGATAGACTTAAAACTCATGACTACTCTCCTGAAAATCCATATCCCATTTGTAGTGTCTGTGGACAATACCTGTCAGGACAGACTATATGAATTCTGAGCTCAGAAGATTGTCTTAAAAACAGCTGAAATCAGAATATAAATACATCTTATTCAGCAGAAACTGGAGTCCCTCCAAGATCACTGAGCCTGGCACTGCCAGTGATGTGGATGGACAATGTAGTCAGAATTTAAGCCTGGAACAAGGCTTATTCCAGGATTTAAATGAAAATATTCTCTGCTCATACAGTATTCAGATAAAAGATAGCAAATATTTGCTGCCATTCGGGTTCCCCACTCTGAAAGCGCAATAAAGTGTTTGCACAGCTCTTCATGTCTGTCTGTCCCCAGTGCAAGCGTAAAAGGGATTTCATATATTCAATTCTAGTTATTAAATAAACCAATTACAGATGAACTACTTAAATCCTAGCAGAGATGAGAATAGCTGACACACCTCACAGAGCAGACAGGCTGCTTGTTATTCAGCTGCAGTGTTAATTTTGACAACAGCGCGTGGATCTGGAAGAAAGAGGCTGACCTGTTCTTGTATCATTTTCATGAATGGGCTTAGAAAAGGCTGACATCCTCAGTGCAAAAAAAAGAAGGAAAAAGAACACCACCAAAAAAAAAGAAGAAACAAGAAACTCTATCCCAGAAAAAAACATGGAATTAATTTGAAAAGCTGTACTGCAGGAAGTCTTTGAGGCCAGTAATCTCTCAATCACATCATTTGCAGCATGCATCAATTGTGTATTTCCCTGACATGGACTTCCCCAATGTGTTATGACAGACTGCAGTCTGGGAGACAAAATGTGGAAGAGACTGGATTTCAACCTGCAGAACGCTGTTTCAGGTAATCCTAAACAAGCTGTTTCATGGTTCAGAGACTATTTGAAGGAGATGCATGATCTGGAGCCATACTTTGCTCTTTAACCAAGGACTCTTATTAATTCCCTGTGAGGCAAACTTCCTGATACAGGACAAAGTGCAGTGGAAAATAGATGCTGATCTGAGTATACGTAAATAAACCTTGTAAAGTTGTCTAAGTTATGTTCATTATGCATGGCTGACACTCCAAGCCCTGCAGCTGTGATGTGAGAGTGACAACTAGTGGCTTCAGGGGCTGCAGTTGTGAAGAGAACCGTATCTCACTCAGGGTAGTACATGGCTTAGAAGAGCAGACATCCTGGAGGTACATGAGGCAGAAAGAGTCAGTTTTCTGGTAGAGAAGGATTTGGAGGTGGAAAACACAGATAGGGTGTGATGTGAAAGGAGTGGAGGAATAGGGGATTTTGTAGGGCCGCTACGGAAACGAATGCCTCAAGTTGTTAATGGTAAACACAGCTGAGCAGCTGAATGCAGGAAATCAATTGCTCGCTCCGGACTTGCTAAGTTACTTACCCATAGAAATGTCAAGTTTTCTGGTGTTTTTCAGAAATAGTTGCTTTTAGCACTCAGCAGAAAAAATATCTGGCTTCATCTTTTAAATGTCTCAGTTGGGTTCTACAGTTTGAATCCACTACAAGAAATCACGGAAAAAACACCTGAGTTTAAAGAAATAAAAGTGGATTCATCACTACCTGGGATTGCTGCTTCTGCAGAGGAGGTCACTGAGCAATGCACAAAACCCCCAAGGCTGTGTTGTTTTTAGGCAAGCAGTAGCACAGAAATAGGAGAAAAACTGAGAGTAAACATGTCTTCAAAATTACGTGATGGAATACTGTGCAGAAAATAGGGATTACTCCTCCTCGCACACTAATACTGGACATCAGAAGCCTCTTTGCTCTGGGATATAATCCAGACTGGCAGTCCCTCTGTGCATTATTTGCTCTTTTCCTGAACCATTTATCTGAGTGTCCTAGTGCTCGTTCCACAGTACCCATTTGATCACAAGAAACTCGTGGCCTGTCTGGACGTACCTGCTGCTGAGAAGTTCTGAATCTGGAACTGTCAAAGGCTCTTTCATTGCTAGTTCTGGACTTCAAAGGCAGAGGCTGCAACAACAAAAATACAAAAGCTAAATAAAACCTGGCATTTTTCTCAACTTAAATTCCATCACTATGTATGTCAGTTAAAGGGAAAAAACAAGTGTAGGACATCTGAGCGGTATAATAATGTTTGTTGAACACTTAACGACGCTTTTATGCTTGCCTTGCCTTGCCTTGCCTTGCCTTGCCTTGCCTTGCCTTGCCTTGCCTTGCCTTCCCTTCCCACAGAGACTGGCTTGGGTGAACTATTGTTGCCGTGTTCCCCGCTTGGCTCCTGCCGCAATCCGATGGTTCTGCATTTCTTCCTTGCACCAGCACCGGTCTGGGAGCCCGTCAGGTGGGTGGGAGGACGATGAAGTGCCGGCTCCGGGAAACACAGTTCCTGAAAACATTTCAGCTGTCAGCAGCCCGCTCAGTTTCATTTTTTCCCTTTTTTCTTTCCATAAGGCTCATTTTCTGTTTTTAATTCCCATGTTTATTTGCCGCTGAAGCCTTGGCAGTGCTTTATCTGATGGCTCAAGTTTGCACTAACAGTCATGAGCGCACAAGCCAGATGAAAAGTAAATACTGAAATGCTGGCTGGGATCGGAAATGTCAAAACCAGGGAAGCAAAAACAAAATTGGAGCCTGACAGAGGCTTACATCTATGAAACCTCTAAGTGAAAGCAGTTTGCTCTGGACAGTGTGTAGGAAGATAGGAGAGATTTGTTCAAGGATTTTTATTTCTGTTCACTATATTGAACAAAATCAAAGAAAAGATATTAAGAGATAGTCTAAAGCAGGATGTATTTTCCTGAAACTGTTCTTGGCAAACACTTGTTTAGCCTGATCCTTGAAAGATTCCAGCAATGACAATTCCACAGCACCCTTCAGCACTTTCTTACACTTAGTATAAAGAAAGCTTTTCCTGATGCGTTGCACTGCTTCTTGATACTTCCCGTTTTGCCGTAATTCTGTTTGTTTTCATGGAATACTTTGGTTCTTTCTTTATGTGGCTCTTCTCAAGCTTTGAAGCTCTATGTTTGGTTTCTTAAAACTCTGAGGCAACTGGGTTTGTTTCATATTTGTCACTTGCTGATGACTCAGTTCCAGAATCCATTCAATTTCCCCAAATTATTTCACTAATAGACATCCATTATGAAACTATTTGGGTTGCATATTTTTAAAGCTGCTTATTGATATGAATATTCTGTTATGAACCGGAGGCAGCTGTGAACCACATTGATAAAATTAATACAGTAAAAGGTATAATTTAAGAATTGACCTTGGCTGTTACACAGCCTGTACATGCTTACATTTTCCCTTAGTGATTTTCCTGATATTAGTTATAAATTCAGGGCTGGGTAAATGGTTTGGCAAAATATTCAAAGCTTCCCGACTTGGCTGACTGATGAGCACCAAAACCAGATGTTCATCCCGATGCATCAAAGAAGTAGCGAATGTACTTATTGCACAATGAGCAAAAGCAACTGAAATAATTATTTTTTCACTGTACTGAAAAAAAAAAAGGATAAATTGGGAGAGAACATGCCTTCTTTCCCCAGTGACAAGGTGAAATGTTTAAAATTTCTTCTTTTTCTAAAAAGCAGAGCAAAACACTCTTTGGCATTACATGAGAAAAAGAGAGAATGCTGGTTCTTTTCCCTGCAGTCAGCTCACAAAAGCAAAACAGAAGACACACGTGGAAAGCTTCTAAATATCGTACTTTCTGATGGACATGGAAATACCTAGAAATTGCTTATGGGGAGGATGGAAGTCTAGTTTCAGATAGAAAGAGGAGTGAATCATGACCTTAAATGTGCAATAAGTGGCTTTGATGCTTCTGCTTTAAAGGAAAGGACTTAAATCACTGCCAACTTTAACTGAAATCAGAGGACTTTCCACATCAGGTCATTAAGGAATGAGCATACCACTGTCTGCTAGAGTCTGCTGGGTCCAGCATAGGAAACATCCATTTTTTCCTTGTCCTCCAGGCTTTGCAGTGACTTTGTAAGCAGCACTTGTAACCAGTTGCTACTTAAAATTTTCAGCACATAAGCCTCTGGGCTGAGTATTCTTTCTGCTTCTTGTTATTGTCAGCCCTAATCCTACCGTATTGTTAAGGGACCATGTCATGGCTAAGGGCTCTGCTGTTATTAAGCACTGTGCCAATACCGCTCCAAAGCTACAACGCTCAGCTTTCCAAACACAGTGGTAAATCTTTGAGTAATGTTTTCAGTCATGCCAAAGTGACTTGGGGACCTAAGCCAGATCCGACTTAGAGAGGTACATTTGTGTTGGCAAAAGCAGTTATGCCTTGCTTCGTTCAGCCTCACTTAGTGTCTGTCTGTGCTTCTACATGCCAAAGGGCAAGAGACAAGGAGATACATCCTTGCAAAACTTTCAGTTGATCCATCTTTTAGGATGCTTGAGTTACTTTGCATGCAAAGTCAAGCGGCAAGAGTAACGTTAGAAGTACACACAAGTATCCATCTCTCCCATACAGGAACACTTAATTCTTTGTGAGATTTACAGTGAGAAGAGTGAATGCTTTGGGACAATGACTTCTGGCTTTCTCCTGCTTAATTCCTGGTGCCTAAGTCATTTATTTACAGAGCAGATCTCTCAAAGCTGACAGATTCTGATTGCACTAAGCTGATGAAATATATGCACTTTCCTGCCAACTAAGGAGATATTTCTCAGATAATCCAGCCTACTGGCAGGACAGTGTCTCTCAAGAAATGTTTCCAAAGGCATTCCAGCTGATTTGGTGCAGGAACTTCCATCAGCTCCAGGCGGCAGCTGAGACAGTGCAAACTGGCACCATTGGAGCCACATCATAATTTGATGGCCCCACAGAACTGGTGCCTGTGGCAGCCCCAGGGCCAACACAGAGAGGTTCAGCTGGGTCTGGCGAATGCTGAGACCAGCAGCTGGAGAAACAGCTCAGCTTCACTGTCTTCAAATGTCTCCTCCCAGTCCATGCCATGGGGCCTGAAGTCCCTGCAGTATGCTCTCCTGGTAGGAAAGGAAGGTGCGTGGGGATTGTTAGCAAAGAAGCAAGAAGTGGGCTTCTGACACTGTCTTTAGCTATTTTCCGAGAGTAACTGGATCTGTTTTGCTTCACAGCTGCACATACTTCACTGTAAGTTTATGTGCGAACATTCACTTATGAGTAAGAATTTCCCATCTTGAACTAATTAAAGTTACTTAAAAAAATAAATCTCCTTAAATTAAGTCAAGCCTCTTAATTTTGCCCCTATGTAGCTTTGTACCAGAATTGCTGAAAGTGTAAATTAGACCAGATGTAGTCAATTCAGTACCGGCGTGTGTGATGAGGAAATGCTCCTGTGAACTGATCATCTGAGGATTTTTCGATATATTTCTTGTCAGCAGTCACAACAAAGCACTTCAAGGCAGCAGCACAGTTGGACAACAGAATCCATAAACAGCTCACCATGGCCTGTGATTAAAATAGAAAATGGCTTGTTTAACTTCAAGCACAAATCCTACCACAGAATTTGGCCCAAATCTACAGGGCTTTTTCCTGGGATCAGGGCAGCGGTCATGCCAATGCCTGGCTTCTTGCTATAACAGTTCATCAGAAAATAATTATAAAAGTCAAATTGGTGATGCTTACAAAGTGCCTGTAAGGACACACGAAGGAAGGTATTCTGCTCTCTCTGCTATTTACTTCTGTACACAGAGAGCTCTTTTTTCTCAGCCCATTGACTGCTCATTCTTCTACATAGAAACAAAGATAATCCAATTCTTCGTCTAATGATGGAAAAAATTCTGGAAAAATGCAGCAAGTGATATTTACTAATCTACTAGGAGTAGACTTTCTTTGCTGGTCTTCAAAGGAAAGAAAGAGAAGGCTGAGGAGCCACCTTCTCAGGCTGGATTTAAAAATCACCATACTCTTCACACAGGCATTTACACTAGCAGATGTTCCCAGGTTCGCTCCTGGAATACCATGTGAACAGTTATGTGATTTGTACTTACAAATTCAGCCCTTATAAATTGCCATTATGCACGCACATGGAAATGCAAGCTATTTTGAGGTGTAGATGGTAGAAAAGAAGCAAGGGAATGAGCTGTCTATTCATCTCTGATGCATAAATCACTCTCAAGCCTGTGCACTGATAGGAGTAACTATCAGTAATATGCAATGAAGGGGCAGGGAAGTTAGTAAAATGGAAGAAGAGCCCTTCACTTCAACCCCCAGGAAAATATAAATAATTTGTTTTCATGATTAATATGAAAGTTTCTTTGGCTGATGTCTTCAACAGCAGAGTTATGATACTTAGAAAAACATGTGACATCTTTCATATGTTCTATAATTTAGCAAAGCCCCAGGATCTGGAAGCTGAGAACAGTCCATTCCCATTTCTCTTCAGGTATCATTCTACATCCTTTGCTGTTTGCTAAATTTTGAATTAAACTCAAATTATCTGACTTGAAGTCACCTTGGCAGTTATAGTAAAGAAAGACTCAAAACCAGATGAAATCGTCCCTGTTCCAAGAGGAATGATGAGGAGGCTGAATGAAATGATGACTACAGATTATCTTAAAGTGACTAAACATTCAGAAATTATCAATGGCAATTTTTTCTGAGCTTCCTTTTAGCTGTTTGAGGAAAAGTTATTCCAGTCCCTCTTACGGAAGAAAGTAGTTGTCTGTTGTTTGGCAGCATGTAGTTAGAGTTCTAGGTGAAAGTCAGGTATTTATTGTCATTTTAAAACCTGTTTTTGTGGAAGATGACACTAGATGGTAGTTTCTCCTCAGATTACCTTCATGCCCTTTTTCTGCCATAGACAATCTCCTTCAGCTCCTCTTATAATTCTTGGCTCTCATTTCATGCCTCCTCTCAAAACAGAATGATTTTTCTTTCTCAGTTTTCCCTACCATTCTCTGGTTAGCTAAATTGTATAGTAACCTCTTGGGACTATACTAGTCACAAAATTTACGAGCCAGAAGGTCTAAGGTGCTTTTTCATTATAAAATTGCAATTTTCAGGCAGCTGAAAATGAATTATCAGTGTCATCCAAAAGTCTGAAATTCTGAAAATAGGAACATCCCTCTGCTTCACACATCTCCATCACCCTGCCTTCCTAATTCACCTCATAAAGGTGCCATTGTGACCCACTTGCACAGACTGGTGACAGTGGCACCTCAAACCTTGGCACTATCACATCTTTGAATTGAAAACCAGGAGGCAGAGCTGAGATGGAGAAAAGAACGAATAAATACATTTGAAAGCAAAAGGATTTGTCCAGCTAGGTTTCACTTCATTTCCTGGGCTGAGATTTTAGGAGGAAGCTGTGGTTCCCATTCTCATTTGTCCGATAAGGTCCCTGCCGAGCCTCCTTTTTTCCAGGCTAAACACCCCCAACTCCCTCAGCCGCTCCTCACCAGACTTGTGTTCCAGACCAGCTTCGTCGCCCTTCTCCTGGACACGACAATGCTCTATATAACTATCCTGTATATAGTGTCCTTTAACGGTGCAGTTTGTCCATTCCGAAAACGAAAGGCTCTTCCCGATACGATCCCCTGGAGCCGCGCGCGCCTGCCCGGGGCGATCCGGGAGCGCTGCAGTACCGGCAGCGAGCGGCAGGGGGCCCCCGCCCGCCGCCGAGGCGCGGGATGCGTTCGCTTCCCGGGAATTTACACCTCCGATCCCTCCGGAACTGCGCCGGCCTAGAGGTGCTGCGGCAGAAGGGCGAGCACACGGGGGGTCGTTCATCACGAAGCTGAGGATAATAATCAGTGCTGATGGTGGCGTGAGCACGTTCTGCTGCCGCTCCGGGGACCTGTCACTTTTACGTTGGACTTGATGATCTTTCCCAGCTTCAACGAGTCTGCGACTCTGCAGCACTAAAAGCTGTGATACAGCCCTTTTCAAGGGCTGTGTCTCAGGCATCTGCCATACTGAGAGTGGATTTTGGGAAACAACAGGGCTATGGGGAACTCCTTGCTATGGCTGATTGGAAGGTCAGCAGTTTTCTGCTTTCCAAAGGATGGTATAAAACCTTGAGAAGATCCTGTTGTGAAGTTCTTGCTCAGGCAAGGTGTAAAGTGCTTAGTTAATGTAAAACACATATTTATAGTGATTTTTTAAAGTGTACTATAATGTAATAGTTAAGATCCTGGTTAGTGATGACATGAGAAAATGGATGATAGCACACAAATGTAAGTAAGAATATTATAATAGCTGTGGAGGAGTTATGAGGAGCCTGAGTTCCCCTAGCATAAAGTTTTATTCTGAGGGAAGGGTTTGGTTTATTTGGGGTTTTGTTTGGGTTTTTTGTTTGTTCTATTTTTTCTTTATAGAAAGCATGGAATTCAAAATGGAAAATCTAAGATTAAATCTAAAGCTAGCAGCTTACAAGTGAGAGGTGAAAAAGTGTCAGTCTTCATAGTAATACTATTCCATATGGCAACCAGCAATATTTTCCATTTCTGATTTTCTTTTCAAATATTTTTTCTGGTGCTGCTGAACTTCTTGCCCTCTTAAATGCTTTGCTTTCTGATACTGGAAGCACTGCAAGCTCATCCTTGTTGGAAGGGGCTATTTATTCAGTAAAGTTTTTGTCAGACCACTTATTGTAACTTCAAAACCAATTCCCAGTGCTTTCCTTTTGTTGTTTCTTTGTGAGAAGCATCTGGATTCTTGGACTGAATGAATATTATATAAATACTATACACTGTGCTGCCCTATCAACATCAATTGCTGCAGTTGGATCACCGATGCTATACAGATGCAGAAAGGAAATGGTCTTGACAAATAGGATACATAGGATTTTTCCAGTACAGAATTTAGAAAGAGCTGCCACATGAAATCCCCATTAGACAGCAGCACGACAAAGACAAAGGCAAGCTACATGAAGTGCCACAGCAGCAAATGCGAATCTCTCCCTTTTTTACTGAATTCTTGCTCACTGCAGTCATCACGATGCCTAAGTGAAGAACAGCAAAATGTATTGGTTTATTAGGCATAGGAAAGCTGATGACTGATAGAGAAAATCAGCTTCACTCCAAGGCACAGATGGGAAGCACATACTGTACTGAGTTTGTCTGCTTTTCCTTCAGAGAATGACAAGTATTTAGCATTATACGTCCCCTGGGTATCAGTGTTGAACCATGAGTGTTAGACACATAGAACATTTCAAAGCGATTGTACTGTTGGCACAATTACAAACACACTTGATTAAACCATCCTACCGCATGAAAAGAGGTTACAAACAACAGATTCAGGGTCAGCTTTTCTTCTTGGCACAGACCTGTTCAGATGGCTTCAAGTAAGTCAGTTTACAGGCATAATCTATGAGAGAGTTGAACTGGTGACATTAACAGTGTTATCGAGAGATTAAAGTATACTCTGTTGTTAAATTATTTTTGATCTTCCCTCTTTGTTTCTCCTAGTACTAAGCAATGGGGTTTGCATTATTAGTACAAACTAGCAGGGAGGACTTTGCAATACAGAAGTACTGACACTGTTCAAACATGCAGTCATATATTGAGATTTTTCCATGCTCTTCCCACTAAGGATGATGGCACCCAGCTCCGTCAAATAAGCCCCACGTGGCCCATTGCTAATAAAAATACTCTTTTTCCATTAATGGAATGTGCCAGGAGGGAAGAGAAGACTCAGTCCACAATATTCTGTCTTGAGGTTGCCATCGACAAAACATTTTACCTAAGTATTTTCAGGCATTTGATGAGGATCCAGTGTCAGACGGATTGGAAAAGGAAATGACAGGAAGATTGTGAAGATTTTTGGGACAGACCTGAAAAATGAAAATGTCTTTTCCAGATCTTTCCAGCATTCCTCAAGTTGGCCAAAAGAAAAGGGAAGGCATTTTGTATCTAAAGGCTATTTTAGTAGAGAATCCAGAAAGTGCTACTAGGGGAAAAATCTTACCTTTGAAAACATCTTGGCTATCAAAGGAACGAATTAGACTGTCATTGAACTATTAAATTATTTAAAATATGAAGGATACTATTGAAAGGGGTATTGGAGATGATGGATTATACCTATTTGCTACACAGTGGCAAAATAGATGCATAGTAGTACAGTTTCTAGTGTGCCTCTTTTTTATTTCTAGTGATTTATTGGCAGGAGGCCTGTAAAAATAATGGAAAATCAAACAAAGCAACCAGTTAGTTAAAAAATGATGGCATTAATGCTCTTAATCTGCTCAAAAGCCGTATTTTTATTTTAAATAATATTAGCCGCTTTTTAAATGGGGTATTGTATACTGTGTTTGAGGTCAGAGCAGGTACGCGGTGTTTGCATAACTCAAAGGGTACAAAGCTCTCTCTGCTACTTCTGGGTGCTCCGAGCACCACTGAACCAAGACTGCATATTTATAATGCACGTTTTTTTCTCGAAGCTCATGTGTATCTCTGATTATAATTCCTATAAATTACTTGAATGTCTCCATACAGTTTAAAGTCGTGTCAGACTCGGGTCTTTTTAAAGAAGTGATTTGCAGAAAATGAAAATGTACTAAGCCCTTTAATCTTAAATCTTATCCTCCTAGCAGAAGAAATATATGTGAGTAGAAGAATGCTAACTGCTCATATGAAAAACTGGAAAATGTATAAGAGGAAAAAAATACATCAACTGCTAATGCTGGCAATCTAAATCTTTTGGACACTTATTCTGAGAACTAAGAGAATATGAGTTCTGCTGATGAGGTATCTCCACTGATGGAGAAGGAAAAGCTGAAAATATATGAAAATTTACAGGGTGCAGTCTAAAAATAATTTAACAGAAAAACAAGTTTTGAAAAGCACCATTTCAAAAGTCTGTTTTTACAATGAAAGATGCAAAATTACTCATCAAGTGCTTAATCACAATCTTCTATAGTTTCTTGGCTGCTTCCTAATATGAGTATTACCATCCAGACTCACTTAGTTGGCTCAGCTCTTCCCTTGATGGCTTAAATGATTTACTGTCCATCCTTCTGAGAACACAGGCTCCAGGAATACTCATTCCAATCTCTAGGACATGCCTGCTCTGTGCCTGCTCTAAAGAAGGCTTTGGGGTTTTGTTTGTTTGTTTTTTTCTTTGCTTGTTTGTTTGGTTTTTGCGGTTTTGTTGTTGTGGTTGGTTGGTTGGTTTTTTGTTTATTTTGTTTAGCTGGGGGTGGTGGTGTTTGGTTTGGTTTGGGTTTTTTGGCTTTCTTATCCTTTGAATCAAACTGCTGACAAAAACACACATGTAGGTTGTGAGACAGCTGTTGCTATTTGGACCAATTAAAATACTAGACACATACTAATCCCTGCTGAGTGCTGAATATTCTCTTGCATCAGGGAAGACGAGAGTAAAGAGAATGAAGAGATTGAATAAGTTTATCAGCTTTTACAATGAATAGTAGGTCAGTGATAGCTGAGCTAGGGACAGCATGAGTTTAGTAGAGCACATACCATATTTTTTGAGAAATAAGTGCAACGTGTTTACACATGTTCAGAAGCAACTCCGTTGTCTTCTTGGTCTCATTAGCCATCCGTTGGTAAGTTTGTTTAAGATTATAGGGTTCAAGAGTGTTGAAGTCAGTTATCAGGTTAAAGCTTAAGCAGTCCCTACTCTGTGCCTGCCTTTCCCTGCTTGGATAGCCTCCTAATTTTCTCCAGGCCACTGGTGACCATAATATTGGGGAGGGAATTCCGCACCCTCCAGTTGGATGGATTTCTGCCCCTGTCTCACTTTTGGTTTAGGGTGCAGTGCCTTTGATTTCAGTCCCCTTCAGTTGGGCAGGAAGTGTGAGGAACAGAGGGAGCAGGCAGCTTTCTTTAATTGAAGCATTGTTTTATATTGACAATAGCAGCGTAATAGCACCTCAGAGAAAAAGATTTTAAGTAGCAGAGCTTTATATCACATATGGGGGTGCCTGCCGTCCTGATCTCAAGCAGACCTCAACTCCCTAAAGACTGTGGGCTGTTCGCCTGCTCCAAATCACCCCCCTCTTCTGGTTCTGCCTGCCTGCCTTGCTGTTAACAGTCTCTCACCTGCTTACAGCAGATGTCCTTGGAACTTGCTGTGTTCATCAGTTTGCTATCTCTTTCTACTGTGTTCACAAGAAAACCTATTCCAGTGAGTTCAGCAGTGGCTTAAGGGTAAAACACACAAGAGAATACCCTTTTTATCAGTGGTCTTGTAGATTTGCAGTCTTCAGCTGCTATCATATATCTGCTTATTGTTCCAGTGCTGTTACACGAAATCAACAGATTTATAAAGAAATACACCAGTCATAGGCACACAGTCATACCCTATTCAGAAAATAACAGACAGCAGCTGTGATACAGGGAGAGTTGATAATGCTAACCTGAAATTTCTGGATCATTCTCTTGTCATTCTTTAGCTCGAGAAATGAAATAACAAAATAACAACTCCTTCGGGCTGAATTTTGTGTTTTTCAGAGTTAAGACTTTTCTGTTAAATGGTTTTTTTGACTTAGAATTCCAATCCCAGATCTTTATTAGAGAGAGAGAGAAATTGAGAGTTGAAATAGAAGCAGCAGGTAAAACAACTGGAAGCTCTCCTGGACCTGTAAGTGTCATGTTCGATTTTCTACTTCAGACTCTATGTTTGGCTAATATGTTTGTATGTAGTTATAGAAATATAACTTATGTATGTATATACTTATAGAAATAATCCATTATTTTGTACAATTTGAGTACATCCACTGTTTTCTCTGCTTTTTATCTTTTTTTCATGTATTAGAGATGCTCAAAATTATACAGTCAGAAAAGCTGTTTTACATTTTATGTGTGTAGCATAGGAGTGCCAAAGGCTACAGCAGTTGTTCCATTTGTGCACACTAATGTTTGCAAAATATGTCCATAACATTTTCTTTGATCACTGTATTACATTTTGCATACACGCGGTTTGACACCAGCAACAAACTACACCACCTTTGTAACCAAGGGACCTTACATTCAGGCTCTAAGTAGTCCACCTTTCAACAGCCAGAATTAATTCGAGTTACTATATGACTGGAAAATCTCTAGAGAACAAACTTAGGAAATGGCACAGGTGATTTGATAGATTGGGCTCTACCATCAAGGAAGAATGAATGAGCATCCCAGTTCTATACTGAGAAGCCTTGTTCTGAGGAAGGCACTCACTGTGTTTTAAATAAGACGTAAAACTGAGGCCCTCACTGCTTGTGGTCATCAGAGAACTTAAACTACTTTTGTAGTGTCAACATTAAAGCTGTGGCCAAGAGACACTCAAGTCATTACTTTCCACTTACTCAAGTCCCCCAGCATTTCAGTGGCATATGAGACCCTTCTCTACTTCCAACTTGCAGCTCATATTCAAAATCACTCATTAATCAGCTACTGTGCTCCTTCTTGGAGTGGTACTCCTAACTCTTGGGGCTACTGTATAACATTTAATACTTCATCCTTCAGCATCTTCTGAAAGAAGGAGACAAAGAAAGCTGTGGAGAAGGAGTACATGAATGTATGTGTCTTTAAAAGCTTGCTCCATAACTCCAGAGGTGAATGCCTCTCATGGCTAGCAGCAGTTTCAATTTCAAGCAGAACTTCGCAGGAGACTCACAGTTGTGATACAAGCAAATTTTCTGAAACTTTGACATTTCCCCTTTCCTCAGAGGGTAAAATAGGTCAATACTAGGTATGAGTTGTGAATTTTGTGGTTTGGTCACTTTGCACAGGGTCCGGTTCCTCGGTATCACTGGCAACCACAATGCACTGCCTTGGCTATAAATCTATCTTCAATTTTTATTTCTTCTTTGTACCTAATCTTAGACTAGCTTTCCAGTCTTTCTGGGGTTTATTCTTCTAAAGTCAGCATCACCACTATAGAAATGAAGAGAAAGAGTGGGACAGAAAGCTGGTAGCTGGTAATTTTCTCTTACTGGATGTGAGTGGGATGAAAGCAGTGCCCTTGGGAAGTTCAGTGGCCTTTGGTAGATTGCTGCCTGGTTTTTTTGTCTTTTTTTTAAGTTATTGTAAATGTTTGGATTTTTCAGGAAGAGAAGATTGGATTCTTGTGGATATTTTCCCATTGTGTCCATTGAGTTTCTGTGTATTTCAACCATATCTTACTGAAACTTTGGACATTGTGTCCTCCAGAAAAACATAATCTCACAGGAAGCCCCTCCAAGCATCCAGCAATAGTGAAGTTTCCAAGATTTTTCAAGAAGGGCAAGAAGGAGGACCCTGGAAACTATAACCTGTCAATCTCACTTCAGTGCCCATTAAAATAATGGAAAAGATTATTCTGAAGTCTTGAAAAACACCCGGAGGACAGTGCAGTCATTGGTGACAGCCAACATGGCTTCATGACAGGGAAGTCCTGCTTTTTGAACCCAATTTCCTTCTATGACCCAGTAACCCACCTAGTTGATCAAGGGAAGCCAGTTTTTGGACTACAGCAAAGCTTTTGATACTGTCTCTCACAGGATCCTTCTGGACAAAATGTCCAGCATGCAGCTGGATAACCGTGTTATGTGATGGGTAAGCAACTGGCTCACAGGTCGGGCACAAGGAGTTACAGTGAATGGAGCAATATCAGGATGGTGTCCAGTCACTAGTGGGGTTCTGCAAGGTTCCACCCTCGTTCCAGTTCTTTTCAACATCTTCATTAACTACCAGGACACAGGACTTGAAGTAATACTAAGTAAGTTTGCTGATGACACTATATTGGGAGGACCTGTCAACTCCCTCGAGGGCAGAGAGGCCCTTCAGAGAGACCTTGAAGTTTAACAAGGACAAGTGCTGGATATTGCACCTGGGATGGGGCAACCCTGGCTGTGTGTATAGACGGGGGAACAAGAGGCTGGAGAGCAGCACCATAAGGAGGGACCTGGGGGTCCTGGTCGATGGCAAGTTGAACATGAGTCAGCAGTGCCCTGGCAGCCAGGAGGGCCAACCGTGTCCTGGGGGGCATCAGGCAAAGCATCGCCAGCTGGGCGAGGGAGGGGACTGTCCCGCTCTGCTCTGCACTGGGGTGGCCTCATCTTGAACATTGTGTGAGGTTTTGGGCACTGCAATATAAAAAAGACATTAAAATATTAGAGAATGTCCAAAGGAGGGCCACAAGGATGGTGAAGAGTATGAAAGGGAAGCCTCATGAGGACTGGCTGAGGTCCCTCGGTTTGTTCAGCCTGTAGGAGACTGAGGGGAGACCTCACTGTGGTTTTCAACATCCTCAGGAGGAGAAGTGGAGTGACAGGACTTGAGGAAACAGCACAAAGCTGAGCCAAGGGAGGTTTAGGCTGAATATCAGGAAAAAGTTTTGCACCCAGAGGGTGAACAGGGCATTGGAACAGGCTCCCCAAAGAAGTGGTCATGGCACCAAATCTGACAGAGTTCAAGAAGTGTTTGGACAATGCTCTCAAGCACCTGATGTGATTTTTGGGTGTCCTGCTCAGGGCCAAGAGTTGGCCTCAAGGATCCTGATGGGTCTCTTCCAACTCAGCATATTCTATGATTCTATGAAGTTTTAGCTATCAGGTAACTGATATTCAGGGGAAAACAGTTTCATTCTGCAGGTAGATATTTATTTCTCATTCCCCTTTTAGTCTCCAATTCTTTCCAGTTATTTCTTTATTTCTAATGGAAATAAACATGGAGTAGCTTTCTTTGCAAAAAGAAGTAGCAATCTTTAGCAGCAATTACTTGGTTGAAAACTTAGATGGATACTTAGGAACCTTGCTTAAGTGGAATCCATGATGGAAGACATCCAGGAAAATCTATTGGCGGCTCAGATTGTACTGAGTGGTGTTAGAAGATTTAAGTCTCTCCAGAGTTGCTTAAATCTCAACTAGATTTGACAACCACAGCATCTGCTGCAGCTCTTGTTAAAATAAAATAAAGTAAAAGAATAAAAGGAAATAGAGTCAAATAAAGGTAGATACTAATAAACCATGCTCAAATGAAAGGTGAAACTATCAGCATGGAATCTAGAAAGAGAACAAGAGATGTAATTAAAAATCATATCAGAAATAAAGTTCTCCAATGTCAGTCCCTAGGCAAAGATTTTCAAATAGCAGGTCCCTGTACAGGTGCATGAGGTATTGGCAACAGAACAAGAAAAGTTCAGCTGTGACTAAATTTCACTGGGAAGGAGAGAAAGTAATTGATACAATGAATACAATGAAAACAGTTATGTTTCAGGACTGCCATCCACGTTTTTTGTGCATCTGGAACATATTTCTCTTGAAGCACAAGTAAAGATAAATCCTCATTTGAAGCCCAAAGAACTTAACAGAAGTCTTCATATTGACTTCAGTGGGTTTTTGACCAAGCCTGTGATTGGCACACCGTGTAAGCAGAAGTTGTAAATGAGAATCAGATGAATACTTCTGGCTTTCACTGTTGTTGACACCTTTCCTAGCATTTTGGATGGGGAAGCAAAAACATTTTTATTAAAATATTTTGCTTTCTTCCAATGCTCATGAGGCAGCTGCACTGCTAATGACAAAAACAACATCAGAACCTTAGAAGCAGTAAGAAACAATAGGTTTCCCTACCCCTGGAGGGATGTAACCCTACCAGAGCTAACCCATCCATTTAATTTAAACCTGGATCATTTGCTAATCTGGAGCCAGAGTGCCCAATGCCAGGCATTAATGAACCCTCAATGCCCAGTCATGGGGAGGCTGCCACAGGGACTTAAAATACCAATTTCAGGAGCTCAGAGGTTTCATGGTATTTTTCCCTATAGTTTTACCTCATTCAGCAGTGCTTAAGTTTCTTTTGGGCTTTCCATGAGTAGGCACTGACCCAGTATTTAGCCTTTAATGAAGAACAGAAGCATTAAATGCCATAAAGTTTTCCAATAAAGAAGCAAGCCATTACTGAAATTCACTCATTTTATCCTAATAACATTGTATTTCCTGCCAATAGCTTAAAATACGCCGTTATTCTGCCTGAAAATAAAAAGGTCTTAACTCTAAAATAAGACTCTGGAAATGATATAATATAAACATGTGCTGACATTAATTACTGTAATATTTATGTATAAAACAGATGGTAGTGCTTTCAAAAATGTGTGAGCAATGATCAGAATGAATTCATTAGGCATTTATACTGCTGTCATGTACTCGCATAGGTGTTGCCTTGGATCCTGCTATATGCTAAGGGGCTCTTTCTTTTTAAGTGAGGTTTTACCAAACAGATGGAAAACATTATTAACTACTGTTTTCCTTTCTTGTCAAAGATGTTTTGTCTAATCATCGCTATAATTACACATCCACATTGTAGTAAATCATGCTGTATAAACATTTAGAACAGAGTAGATTATTAGGGTGAAATGCAAAGTATTCCAGACATTAAAACAAAACAAACATGGACTGGGCTCTGCTGAATAATAACAATTTTTAACATCAAGGACAGACAAAACATAATTTAATAGCTTTGGCTTTTCTTTCTTCCATTTATGTCCCATTATTCTACATACAGTGTATCCTGGGTGCTTTCAAAAGCCTCACTCCCCTTTCTTTGCATGAATATTTCAGTGAGGAGACATTTTCCTTTATACAGCATCTTCCTTACACATCTTGGTGCCACTGTTTTCTTCTTCCCATTTAAGTTACAAACACAAAAGCATTCAGGAACAAAGTGGACAACAATGAAATCTAAAGAGGGCTCTTTGTTTCCTGAGATAGCCATGAAATTTCTATTGCAGCTGAAACAAGTGTATTTGATGAGGGTAACCAAGTATTCTGGGAGCAGAGTTGCAGTACTCACCTTGTCCCTCTGCACTGTCAGGTCCGAATGTGCTAGTCACCCTTTAAAGTCAGGAGCTTTTATAGGAACTTTTAAGAAATAGGAGCTTTTATGGCAATGGGTTAATAGACTGTACTGACAGGGCGAATTCTGCTCTGGTGCCCACGGCTTTCTTCTTCAAGGCTCTCTAAACTTCTCCCATGTAAAAGGTCCTGCTTGAAACTAATATCTTCCTATGATCACAAAGGCTTGGGAATGTTGTCTTATGTCAGAAAATTGAGTTATTCTCCTTCTGTGGACATCATGAAAGGTTCACTTGTTACAGACAAAATTCAGGTTCCATCAGAGGCCAGAATGTTTATTGCATCTTACATATGGTTTCCACTTGGAAAACAACAAATACCCTAGGACTGTGTACAATTTCAGGACAATTTTCACATCTTTTTTAAGAGTCAATCTGCATCAATATTTTCCCCTTCTAACTTACTTAAAGGTTATTGCACCAGCTGTTTCTTGCAAGATCAAAAATTTATGATAGCTATAGGAGCTATGGCCAGACACTAAAATACAAAAAGATTTTACTGGGCTTAGACCTTTTCCGCATACTTGTACATCCAAAATAGAATTGTGCAGTGTCTTGCTATTTCTGAAAAGGCACTATGGCCAACTGCAGAACTAGCAGAATATCAGTTATACTGGCCAAATAAAGGTGATTTATAGGGGAGCTGAAATAGTGAAACATGAACCAGAAGAGAGACATAAGTAGCTTATATGTAAAGCAAACTAACTATATTCAATGGTAAAAAATGTCTGTCTGTACAGAATTAATTTAACAGCTTGATCTCTTGGTCTTGATCTTCTCTTGTTCAATATCAGGAACTACTTAAAGGACAAAAATGCTGGAGTATTTTTTTTTAAACAAAAACAAAACCAAAACCAAGCCCCAGGAAAGCCATATTTAAATTTCATCATATTTCCAAATAAATCAGTGTAATTTTCCTCTTTGCATCAATCCTGTTTTTATTTCTATTGAAAAAAATTAATTAAGCAGTTCAAAGCAAAGTTTCCCTGCTCCAGATCAATATATTTCTGTTTACAAACATTTACCTAGGATGTTGCAAGTTCATAATGCCTTAGTCTTTATCAGCAACACCCTCTTTGTTGTAATTCAATTAGTTGCCTGAGGAAAACCAACGTTCCAGAGTTGGGTAGTTCTACAAGCTGATTACAAAGTCTGCAACAAATTGTGAGCGTTAGGGCTTGATTAGTGTCTGCTACAACACAAAAACTCATGCAAATTGTTACTACATCAAAACAGGTTGATCATCAGTAAATCCATTATACCTTTCCACAGATGCAATTTTTTACAACTCCTACAGGACATACCTCCAAACCCAGCCTCCTCAGCTCTCCCACATGGGTGGCAGAGGGTTTAGTGAGCTTAGTTTTGCTGTGTTGAAATAATCCTGTAGTACTACCATGCCATTAGCTGGCAAGGCAGTAGGTGTTTAATGTTGCTCTTTCAAAGCACATTAAGGCCACTGCAGCTTTCCTGGCTCAGGAGATGCGTTTCCAGCTGCTGCTTCACCCTGCCAGTACTGTGCAAGGACTGCCCATGTGCTCCCCCTCTGTGCCCAATACTGCCCCGAGGTATGATCACAGAATCACACAGAATATTCTGAGTTGGAAGGGACCCACAGGGATCACTGAGCTGAGGCTGACCAGGTGACAGCTCCCTGCTTAAATGCTGATGCATGGTTAGGATCAGTCTGTTTGCAGTGGTGCTTGTAGGACTGTACAAGAACACACTCTAACCTTTCAGTAAGCACTATTGAGGACTACCATGCCACTTATCTCTGTCGACAGCCTGGCACATTGTACCTTGTAGAAAAAGTGGATGTTCTGGATGCCCTGGTGAAGAACCACTGAAGTCATTAAAGGAAAAGCCACATCTGGTACAGAAATCCATGACACGTGAAGGCTCTTTCATGCTATGAGAATGTCAAAGGTAAAACCAGATCTCTGGCTGCTTTGAAGCCACCTGTTTATATTGGAACAGGCTGGAAAATTTGCAGAATCACCCTCATACTACATTTTAAAACTGACACCAGCGAGCTATCAAAGCTATCAAGGGCATTGAGACTGATTGATTACAGCAAGACCTCGTTCCTTAGTGGAACATCTTTGATACAAAGTCGACAGCAGAAGGAAAAGTCAGCTCTAACCCTCAGCTGTACACCCTGATGGGGAAGCCTCCTCTGGTAAGTACTGTTCTTGTATCACACACTGGAGCAGATGGTCTGTAGAGCCTTGTGGAGCACTCACGTAGTAACAATTTTCCTGTTACTGTGGTAAAAGGATTTCTATGATGCTGCTGGACTTTTCCATTTCTAAGGTCCTAAGATGTATGATGATAATGATGATATATGATGGTAAATATTATAAGATATGACTGCTGTTTATGGCAAAAACTTTTTTTTTTTTTTGCTAGCTGGATGTTGTTGTTTTGAGTAGATTTGAGCCACTAAATAGCCTTGTCAGTGTTGAAAGTGTATGAGGGAGGTAACACAAAAAGTTCTGTCTGGCTTTTCCTTTCCACAGACCTATCCTCATTTCTTTCTGTCAGCTCTCAGCCATAATAAATGCTTACCATCAAAATGTAGCTGGGGAGGTTGATCAAGAGAGGTTGTGGTGGAAGGAGCTGTTTAAGATGCTTCTGCTCAAAGAAATCAAAAGTCCTCAGTCACCCAGCCACATCTCTCTCTCTCAGTTTGCCATGGATGACACAAAATAGCACATATATTCTTCTTCTCTACAGTGCACTTCACTAATATTACCCTACACTGAAATATATCAAGTGTTGTGATAATGAGACATATTTTCATCTTGCTTGTTTAATACTTGAACTAGTGTCCCTGCTTCTCAACAGAGAAGGACAGGGAATTGAGTGTAAAAAGCCTTATCCCCATCTCACAGCTGGCCCAGCAAAGACCTTCTCTGGGACCCAGAGAAAAGAAATGGGAGCTACTGACTGAAAACAACCTCTGACAGCACCTTCCTGCATTCATGGTGCTTGCTTTACAGCCTGCACAGAGTACATGCTGTGAGCAGCTCCTTCCCACCCAGATTATGGAGTTTGGAGGACAGAGACTCATGGGAACAGACCTTTGAATTTCCAGTTGTACAAAAGGGTTTATGCCTTGTCATTTAACATTTTGAGTTTCCAGAAGTATGGTAGGAAGAAAAACCTGGGGTGAAACTCAGTGCATACACCTCAAGTTGGTCAGCTTCGTACTATAGGAAGAAGAATCTGGCAAAGTTTCACCTGATAACCATAATTATCTGAGCAGTGAGGGATCTCACCCAGTGGGTGCTGCAGAGGTGAGCTTGGCACCCACTGCTGCTGAGCTCCACTGCTTCACTGTCATCAGTCAGCAATGCAGGCAGCAGCACTGCTGCTACTAGGTCAGCACCAGAGCCCTTTGCTACAGCTGAGGACCTCGAAAGCAGAATTGAAGAAAAGGCAAGTGACCTAAAAATTGTCTCCATACTAGTGTCCAGTCAATGTACTCTTTCCTAGTATTATCATTACTATTTTCCTAATGTTCCTGCCATTGAGTGGTGTGGGCTAGTACCACTGAGAACAACACTACAGACCCAAAACCTGGTAGGTTTGCTCTGTTTGCAGAACTTTTGGCAGACTGTCAAATACATCACTAGAAACTGACAGCTGCAATACTATTTTCTCCATGCTAGCCAGTGAGAGATCAACAGCAATGTAATTACCAGAGTAAGCAGACATCATAAGAGAGCAGTAAAACAAGGGAAATGGTGAGTTTCGCCTGTCATTCCTGTTGATTCTGGATGGTTTCAGCTAGTAATTTCATAATGCATCATGAATTTCCATAAGGCAAAGAGCCCAGCACATGCAAAGAGAATGTTTGGAATTTTTGCCCATAGGGTTGAATGCTTAATATAGAGAAAAATTCTGATCTATGGAAATACAGGCTGAGACTGCAGTAGGGGGCAGTTAGCCATCTGGACTCAGGTGTTACAGGTTGTCTGGAAAGCCCAGTGCAGTGCAGATAACTGCAACCACCACACAGGAGCAGACAGGTCCTGTGGCTGCCCCAGTACCATCTTCAGCTGCTGTTTAGGAACTCTCTAGCTTCAGTAAATTGACTCTGAGCTTCTGCTAGTGTGAAACCAGGCACAGATCCTGGCAAATGTGTTCAGAAGTTACCTGTACTTACACTGTGAGTATGCCATGACTGCAGGAGTCTAGCTTGATTTGTGGACAAAAGGAGATGAGCTAAGTTACACAGTATTAAACTTACATAGCCGCATTTCAGTATTTGCAGCAGTGTGTTGTGATGCACAGTGGAGACATTGATATTTCCCGGATGCCAGCCAGTGGGAGCACTGCAGGGATAGGACACAATCAGGGAGAAAAAAGGGATCTTATTGCCCCTCAGCAGCCTCCTCCAACCTCCTGTGCTCAGCATGAAGCCGAGAGCAAAAGGTGGAAGACTCTCTAGTGTTTCTCTGCTGGGACAACACCTGCCAGGAGATGGGGTTTGTGCCAGGGGTGAGAGGAAGCAACTTAAGACAGATCAGTTTAGGTCACAGGAAACAATTTATGAACCTATCATGTTCTGGTTTTCACTAGACTGAACGCTGAGTACACAGACAGTACCTGGTCAGGTTTCTTCACCAACACACACATTACATGCCACTTGCTGTGATGGAGGGTGACATGCCAGGCAGCTGGATTTCAGATGTGCAAACTTATAAAGCACAGATCAAAAAAAAAAAAAAGGATTATACTGTTTATAGAGTGAAAGGTTCATTAGCTAGGATTAGAAAGTCAGGCTTTTAACAGATAGGTTAGAAAAAGCCACATTACAATGTTTTTGATAAAAAGAAGTGTCACAGACTTTACAGAATTAGGAGGAAAAGCCCATGTACTTTTACTGAAATATTTTGTGTTGCATTTCATCTGTAATAAAACTAAAGGAACTATCAAAAAATGTCCATCCAGCTCTTGACTGCTTACTTAAGAATTTATATACAGACGATGTCTCACCTCAGACATCTCATCTGTGGCAGGATCAACATACACGTTGAACCAGCTTTGGAAGAAAAGTGCAAAGTCCAAAAGCTGTAAAAACAATAAATAAACCCTGACTACCAGAAGATGACAATGCTTATTTTACTTTCCATTCATTCCTCATTTTTTCCCTCAAGAGTTCAAAAAGTTCAAGCAATTTCTATACTTTTAATACTCTTGAAGTCCTGCTGTATCAGAAAATAATCTATGATCCTTTACAGAGGCTTATTAGTTCAAAGATTCTGAATTTTGGATGCCTCCTAAACTTGAAATATTTAAATATTCAATGTGAAATTCTTCTTCTGACATCTATTAGTAAAACAACAGTTAATGATCTAGTTCACAGTGGTGAGAAATATCTATGTTCTCAGCAAGTCATCAGATTTTATCAGTCTCTGAAGAATTTTTAGAAAACCGTTTCTCTCTTTCCTTAAACAATCCGGTTTTGACTTGGATTGTGTCAATCTCTACACCACCACTCAAGAAAAATTATACTAGACAACAAGTTTGGAGTTGTATATACCCCCAGAGTAATTTAAAAACAATGGAAGATTGTATCACCTGTGGATATATGATCTGATTGTTATGAACTCCCAGGACCCTGCAATGAGCCCAGTAGTGTGTGTGATGTCTGGAGATGTCAACCACTACCCAAAGCTGCTAGTTCCTGTTTCATGCACACAAGGGCATTGTAAGGCAATATAATTTTGATGATGTAATGTTTGCAATTTTGTATCCTGTTTCCATAATGTTGGTGGGGGAAATTCCTAGACTGAAATTACCTTTGTGTGGTTGAATTAATATCTCCCATTAAAAAAGGTTATTTTTATCAATTGTCTCCAGAATCTAAGACAGTGGTACTCCAAGCAAATGGCTATCCTCCATGTTACAAGGCAAATTCTGACTTACAGGTTCTGTTTATGAATCAAGATAGATCTTGATCATAATCAAGATAGATACCTATTTGCTTGTATAAATATTTGCACAAATTTTCCAAGAAATAAAGCTAAATTAAAAATGGAAGAAAGCAGGTAGAGATAAAAAGTCCCTTTTTTTCTGCTTCATTTACATAATTAAGATGGAGAAATGCAAGCTACTCTAATTGTAGCTTGCAGTGGAAATGAAGGTATTTTCTTACTGACTGTAGTGGGTTTCTGTGGCTAGGTTTTAGTAGCAGGGAGAGCTACAGTGGTGGCTTCTGTTAGAAGCTGCTAGAAGCTTTCCCTGTCTGGTGGAGCCAATGCCAGCCAGCACCAGGATAGGCTCCCTGCCGCTGGCCAAGGCCGAGCCAATTAGGAGTGATAGTAACGCCTCTGTGATAACATATTTAAACAGAATAACATATTAACAACAGAAGGTTGTAGCGCAGGTGAAAATTTCAGTCAGGGAAGATCAGAGTGAGAACATGTGAACAGCTCTGCAGACACCAAGGTCAGTGCAGAAGGAGGGGGAGGAGGTGCTCCAGGCACAGGAGCTGAGATTCCCCGCAGCCCGTGGTGCAGACCATGGTGGGGCAGCTGTGCCCCTGCAGCCCATGGAGGACCACCGAGGTGCAGAGACGCCCCTGCAGCCCGTGGAGGAGCCATGCTGGAGCAGGTGGATATCTGAAGGAGGCTGTTGACCCCATGGGAGGCCCAGATGGAGCAGGGTCCTGCTGGAGACCTGCCGCCCATGGAGTGAGGAACCCACGCTGGAGCAGGTTTTTCCTGGGCAGAACTTGTGGCCCTGATGGGGGACCCACATTGGTACAGCTCATTCATGAAGGACTGCACCCCATGGAGGAGTGACCCACGGGACAGCAGATTGGGAAGAACTGTTGACTGTGGGATGGACTCATGCTGGAGAGGTCCATCAAGGACTACCTCCCATGGGAGGGACCCCACAGGAGCAGGGGAAGGACTCCTCTCCCTGAGCAGCAGCAGAAAAAACAACTGACCATAACCCCCATTCCCCATCCCCCTGCACTGCTGGGGGGTAGGAGGGAGAACATGGAAAGAAGGAGGGGTGGGGGGAAGGTGTTTTTAAGATTATTTTATTTCTCACTCTTTTGGTCTGACCCTGTTCGTAATAAATTCAATTAATATCCCCACTTTGAGTCTGTTTTGCCTGTGATGATGATCAGTAAGTGACCTCTCACAGCTCTTACCTCAACTCATGAATCCTTTGGGGTTTTTTTCTCTCTCCTCTGTCGAGTTGCAAAGGGGATGGGGAGAAAGAGGCTTTAGTGGGTACCTGGGATCCAGTCAGGGTCAACCCACCACACTGACAAAGCTTACCAATTTCCTGTTATCTGCATAAGCTGAAATTGTCTAAATTCATGCTGAGCAGGGACTGCAGGAGTGACTCAAGTGGGTCTAAGACTATGGGGGGACCCCCTCACACCCTTTAGTTACGTGCACCTGCCCCTCCACCTGTGCCAGCTCTGCCCACGTAGTGCAGCCACAGAGAAGTGATAGCAACTTGCTGATCTGACTGGAATCTTCCCTCTGCACAGTTTGTTTTCAATCAGGAATTGGAGCTTTCCCACTGCTCATGGTCAGGCAGCAGTGGGGCTGCGCACTTGAGTGGGAATAAAGATAAAGTCCCCGCTTTTGGCAGCACTGTGGTCTCAGAGAGGCTTCTGTAGTCTGTGTGCTCCCTGGGTGCCTGTGTGTGAAGGATACAACGTTGTTTGGGCATCTAATAAAAGCACCCGTTTGGCTTTAGTCAAAATGGATTGTAGATGTTATGCAAAATCTTTTCCTCATATTGTAGCCCCTTAATCATGTAACTCATTTGTTTTATTGACAAGTATATTTCTTTCCTGAAAAAGCACTACTGAATATTAATGGATTAGGAAGGAGACCTTTGTTTTGAGAGGTGAGAGAATAATAACATTGCATGCTTCCTGTAATGTAGATGGTTATAACCTCAACTTTTGCCCCAGACCTATTCAATCGCTTGTATAAATTAATAATTAAACCATGCTTTAGTTTTTGCTTGAGTGTATAACCCTTGAAAGCCTGTAGTTCCCTGTAACATCCAGACAGAACATACCAGCTCCTTTCATGATGCATTTGAATATCTGAATCACAAAGCAGAATGAGGTTTATTTTGTTTATACCAGTTGAATTAATGGCATATTTTTCTAATTGCCACATATCTTAATTTACCACACATTTATGAGACAAAGAAGAACTCTTCTAATTTTGTTTCCTGTAAGGGTAAATCCTGAAACCTGTGCTCAGGCTGATCCCTCATCCTAGTGCAAAGGCCTTTCCATGGAAGCTGTGGGGGAAAAAATGAACCTTTGCTATGTTGCTACTACAGTTGCGGGGTTACATTGGCTTGTACAGCTAATCTATTGCAACTCCATGGAATTAGTGAGGGAATGGCTGGCACATCTGGCTGCCCTGTTCTCCCTAGCAGTAATAGCTTCTGGCAGAGTGTGCCCCTGCCCTGTCTGCGCCCAAAGCACCGAGACCATGTACAGTCTCCTTTTGCTGTTCCTCAGATGTCACAGGCAGCACAGCACGACCATGCCTTCATCTTGGATTAAGGAAGAAGTAGGATCTGACTAAATTTGGCTGAAATATGATCTTAGCAGACAATGCAACTTTAGAATAAAAAGAAGCTATGGAGTTGTAGCCAGTATTGCTTATGTCTGTAATACAGGAATTGCCTTTCACATGTCAGCTAGCAGCCGTCTGCCAATGTGCCCTGCAAGCAGAAAGCTTATGGTGTCTAAAAGTCAAAAGGAAGTTTTCTAATATCAACTTTCTTTGCCTTTGCAGTCTTTATAAGACACAATGCAGCATACAGAGCTAAGGTTTCACAGTATTTCTGCCTCACAGTAAGGTTCTGTAGCAATGTCTATCTCTTTCATGATGCTTTCCATCACTAGAAATGTTCTGTAAAGGACCTTATTTTCCTGTACTGAATTTACAGATGAAGAAAGGAAAGGGACAATAACATAAATACATAATGACATTTTTATAGGTCCTCCAACCACCTCCCTCAAAATTGCATCCTGGGCACCAAAGCACCATGGTGTGATCTAGCCACTACACAACAGGCCTTTGCCTGTGTGTACTCATCCAGGGTGGCACACCTATCGTTTGTATGGGAAGTCATATGTAATGAAACATCCTGTAGCCATGGTCGGGGAGAGAATGTTTAATTTAAACAGAAAGAGTAAAATAATAAGCTCTAAGCAATTTTAAGAGCTGTTGGCTTGCACGTGTACTAAAAGGTACTACTATAGAACCTGTGCTCCTTTATTTGGCTAGAAATTAGGTTGTTGCATAGATTTCAAGGCAGGAGGAGTTTCTGATCTGTTCAGACCTTTCTATGTGGTTGAAAAGCATCCTCTGGTTTCCTGACTAGCCTCCTCTCTTCTATCTCTCCTCCACAAACTGATCTCCATGATCACCCTTGTATCTTGACCTCAGGTCACAGCTGTCCCCATTTTCAAGATCCCATCAGCTAGGTAAGCTCTGCCAAGACTTCCCTGAAAACAGCTCTACACTAATTCTTTACCACATTCATGTTTCTTTGCACTAAGAAGTTGACATTTTCTGACAAATTACATAATCCTTCCTAGAAGAGTACAGGTAAGTCTCAAATAGTTCAAGATGCTGACTGTTGGTTATCATTCATAAATTAGTGTCCAGCTGTTTCTGTCTTATAAGTCCATGAACACATCCTGAATAGCAAAATAGTATGTGAAAATACTTCCCTATGCATAGGGACATTCTCCATTCAACACAACACACTGAATCAGATTAAATGAACAAAAACTTACTGAAAATATATGCTTGCAATTGCTTGTTCAGAGAGTCTTAAAAAACTAAGCAACATAAGCTGATGCTCTGAGAAATCACAGCTGAGATCCAAAAAAAAGGAAAGAGACAAAACCAACAGAAGACACTTCAGAGTGTGAAGGAAGCAGAGGGCATGATTTATGAGATGAAACCGTTATGACTTAGTTCTGCTTATACAGAAATCAGTGTGAGATTTATTAGTAGTTCTGCAGGAGCAGGACCAAACCCTGTATAAGTGGGTAGTGAATGAAAACAAGAAGTCTGGTACTGCACTGCTAACCGTTTACATCCTCTTGTTCTCAGTGAGTTTATTCGGATATTACGACATATAGATTCAAAATAACAAAAGCTCATGGTTGAATAGCTCTATAAAAAGTTGCCAGGTTCCTGGAAGGCAATTTAACATCAAGGTAATTTTCCCCTATGGGAAAAAAAAAATCTACTAATTTCTTAATATAATATGAAGAATTTCTCCAGTTTCATAAACTACACTTGCATGTACATGTATTGAAACAGACTGTAAAGCTCATACATGATCTGCAAGTAAAAAACTCTGTATGAACTTTGTCATGCTGAAATTTCAGTGAAGATGAGACTAATTTCACTGATCTTAACAGGAGATGAGAAAAAACTAAAATATGAAGATATCAGAACTGTTTATATGCAGTAATAAAGATGAAAAAGCACCACTGTGTTATCTACTAATAACACTGTGGACATGAAACTCATGGAAAAACCAAAACCCAAACAAACTCAAAAGTTCACAGAAGTCCAGAACCCTGACTGCCCACGGAAAAGCCAAATAACATGTTTGCTGAAATGCAATAGCAATAAGTATTTGTGCATTGTCAAGTATTAGTTAAGACAGGGACATAGGTATTGCATCTTGAAAAAAATATTTTGTTTAAGGAAGTTGCACAGATTACTCAGAAATCACAGAAAACAGGAAATTACTCATATTCCAGGACTTCAGAATCTCCTGCCACTTTCAGGGTTGAACATACTGTGCCTCACCAGCTCAAATGGTAATGGAGGTGATTTAAACCTGTCTTAGCTTATTGAAACAGCTATGAATGCAAAGGATACTTAAGATCAAAGGATCAAATATATATGAGATCTGCAAAACTGCTTCCAAAGTTCAGTATACTTCTAGGACCTGAGGTGGAAAGCTCAAGTGACAAATAGAAACCAAAAGCTTTAAAGTCCTTAGCAAATACTAAGTATCAATTTGTAATTGAAACGCTTGTGGGAAAAACTGCTTTGACACAATGGATGGCAGATGATGGAACAAAAGATCTTAAAGGTTGAATACAAGACCTTGAGGCCTCTAGTAGTATATCCAAAGACTAAATGACAGATCTAAAAGCTGTAATTTCATTCAGGTTACTGGATGCTCCATAAACAGAGTGGAGCAGATGAAACCCGAGAGTCAAGGGGAAGTATTACAGTGACGCAGGAAACTCAGTGGAAAAGTAATCTTTTCAAACCCAGGGGAAACAAAAACTATGTGTAACTATATATATTGTATAACAGAGGAGAATTAGGTGAAAGACAAGGAGTAATCCTTTCATGCCAGGAAAATTCAGTCATCTAATTCAAACTCCTGATCCAGAAGAAATTATTTTGGTTTGTTTGCAAGTGTTTTAGCTTACACGTTCTCACGAGATGACAGCAGATTATACTTTATATTGCTATCCAGGACATAAAGCCTGATAACTATTTGAAGACAGATATCACCTAGAAAAACTCAATATGTTATAGGGAAAATTCTTGCCTGAATAACTAGGGCTAGTTTTCTCTTTCAACAATTTCAGAAATGAACACAGTTGGGCTCTGTTTTACTGAAAGTATCCAGTCATTTGTGCAGTGGAAATATAGAAATAATAGGAAATCAGTACCTCAGCTTGGTATTAAGGAGATTTGCTCATTTACTGGCACTGTTTCGTATCAGATGAGAAGGAAAAAGATTATGAGCTCTAGATTCTTAGTGCAATTTTTGTAACAATATAAGGCTACTATTAGTATCACTATGTTTTGACTCTCTCCATCTACATTTTCACTTCAGTTTCAACAGGAGATTGTATTTTGCCTTGCTTTCTCTTCTAAACTGGTCTTCAAGGTTGATGAGTCTCACAGTTTCTGGCTTCTACCTCAAAGAGCAGCACTTTAGTGGATGTTAAAGAGCCTCCTACAAAGTTTACAGAGAACACTCAGGAAAAAGGGATTATACTAATATATAATCACTGTATCTTTTTATTATAGCCTTGATAGGAAGAAGAAATTACTACCTACAACTCTTCTTAAAAGGGAGTCGCAATAGATTATCAGCATGCCTCAACAGAATGCTTCATAATATTAGCATATTATAAGTGCAAGAGAAATGTGATGAAAGTGCAACCACATTACTGTAAATCCTTCCCAAACCCTGATGTGCTGCAGTTTTTATAAGGGAAGATCTAATGATGCACAATGTTTGTTATCATGCTGCCATGGCCACCTAGTGAGGAACGTACTTAAAAAAAGTCAAATTACACTATCCTTGGCATAAGCCCTCTGTTGGACAAAGAAACAAGGATCCTTTGCCAAGTATGTTGCTGGACGAAATAAACTGCTCATGAAGGAGAGGAGAGTGTCACATTCTTTGTGCTGTATTCCTTTTTAATGCCCATGCATTCACAGTGAAACCCAAACCATCCGCTGGAGGTATTGGCAGAGACAGGTAGCCCAACCTGCTAAATGCCAAATGCCCATTCCCACTGACTCCCTATGCCACAGTCACATTACCATAAAGGGATTTCTATGTGGCTTCTCTCACAGGCTCTTAAGTTCCCATTGTATCAGCTGTCTTGTGCGTTAGAGCAACCTTTGAGCCACATGGTTATTATTGCTATTAGTTTTAAGTCTTTTCCTGGTTGGAAGCTGATTACTTAACATGCAAACAACAACCGTGGAGGATTAGGAGTCTGAAACGGATGGCCTGACCAAGGTGATCACGGGCATAATGAGGTGACGAGCTTCTCAGCCAGGGTGAGTCTCTCAGAGAGGCAGAGAGGACAAGAAACACAAATAATGAAAACTACAGTTAGCTCTAAAATACCATGTCTGGACATGGTGTTAGGAATGAAGGTTTGGATTTGGAAAAAAAACTTCTCCACTTGTTGGGAATGACTGGTTGAGATCACTTAAAGAATCCCCATCAAAGCCATTAGCAAAAGCAGGTTTAATATAAAATTTGTGGAAGTACAACTTAACAAAGTTCAGTGGCAAGGTTCACTCTTATTTACTACGCGGCTGAAACATACTAAGGAAAATTGGATTAGAATCAATTTAGAATGGTTTATATGGAGACCAAAGATGCAAAAGGGTATGGATGAAAAAGGATGAGGGAGATCCTTCCATTGTGTCTTGAGGTTCAGAGTGGACTCCTTGCTTCCTAAACTCTTGCTGGACCCACAGTCAAAATGTAACTATGAAGAAGTCTTACAGTAATGATAACATTCAGCTTTCTTGAAGAAAAAACAAAAGGAGGAAAATCCTGCACCTAAAAAAAAAATAAAAATTAAGAGCATTTTAAAGATGACTAAAGGGCAGAGTGTATGCAATATGCAGATTGTTAAAGACACCATACTTGAAGTTCAGTGTAACTGTAAGCCACCTGTCAGTAGCATCTTTTGAATGATTCAAAAGGCCAACATGGATAAACAGCAAGATAAAGGAGATTTTAAAATCCCTCATGGCAATGAAGGCCAAAAGCTTCATGGGTTGTATTAGGAAAGGCATTACCAGCAGGTCAAGGCAAGTGATACTTCTCCTCTACTCCAGTAGAGGCCACACTAGAGTGTTGGGTCCAGTTTATCAAAAGGATTCTGACTTAATGAAACCAGTTCAGTGAAGGGCCATGAATATGATGAAGGGACTGCAGCTTCCTTCATACGAGGAGAGATTAGGAGGCCTGGGATTCTTTAAGTCTGGAGAAGAAAAGACTCAGGGGATCTTATCAATCTGTATAATATCTGATGGGAGGGAATGGAGGAGGAGTTAGGCTCCTCTCCGTGGTGCCCAGTGGCAGGACAAGAGGCAGCAGGCACAAACTGAAACAAATGAGAAGAGACAGTTATCAGTGTGGATCTTATCGATGTGGATCAACACCTGATGGCAGTGGAGTGAAGAAGAGAGAGCCAGACTCTTCTCAGCAGTGTCCAGTGATAAGTGGCAATGAACCACAAATGAGCCACAGATTAAAATGCAAGAAATTCTGTCCTTCTGCTCTGTGATCCTGTTTTAAAAATATCCTAAAAGTACATTTGTAATAAAGAGCACTGACCTGGCTGTTACCACTCCAGAATGAATGAGAGGGCAGGATTTCAAACAGACAAATACTTTTTAAACTGTAGGAGTAAAAGGACAGGAATAAACAGGCAAAGGAAGGATTTAGAAAACATTATAATGTACAGGTCTATGAAAACAGTAGCTCAAAGCTAACTGGTAACCAATAAAACAAATAGAATGTTAGAAAATATTAGAAAATTCTCATAGAACAAACCAGAAAACATCTCATTCTCAGTCCTAAGGGCACTCATTTTTTCTGTACTTTCTTTAGTTTAGTCTCCTCATCTGAAAGATGATACAGCAGGAAAGCAACTGTACAGCAAAGTTAAAATACAATAATTAAAATTTTAATGGCTTCCATATGAGGAATGATTAAACAGATTCCTCTGGCTGAAAAAATTAGAATCATGGGAGGGTATGCTGGAGATCTACAAAATCATGTGTGGCATAGACTAAGCAAATAGACAGTTGCTCACAGTTGTGCCTAATCTGAGAAGGCAAATCAAATAAGGGCAATAGGCAGAAAGTACAAAACAAAAATCAGCATGTATATGTAGTTAATCTGTGCAACTCTATGTGTTATTTTGGGTTAAAAATACATGGATGAGAAACACTCTTCTATGAATAGAAATATTGCTATTATTTAAGAGAAATACAGCTATCACATATGAAGACGCCATCACGATGGGCTCAAAAGGCCCTGAGTCACAAGTCTGCAGTAACGTTCTGGGCAAGTGCCATTTCATGCTTGTCCTGCCTGTATGCTGTTGCCTAGGCAAAGCTACTGTCCATGGGGACAGATGGACTTTGCTCTGACCTGACAAAACTGGTGTCATTGTAGGCCTTGATTTGCCTCCATTTGAATTTACATTTCTGCATACATTTCTTCCAATGATTGTTACAGATTTAATACGAATTGTTGTTTGGCTTACTTGGCATATGCCTTGATGTTATATCTCTGTCCCTTGCCCATTTGATTCTCTGATTTATCAGGATTGCTTCATGCAATGTTGTGCAAAGAGCAGGATAGTGATGACAGTGGTTACTCAATCCACTCCGTCCCTTTCTAACAGCTAATCCTGCAGGCACGTGTGATCTAATGCTAGATGAGGTATGTTATCCCTTCAGAGGGGATTATGGATGAGATGGTCTCACAGCAGGGAAGGGGTTATTCCTTCCCTTCCCCCTTAACATTAACCATATTAAGTACTGAAAGCAACTGTAGAAGGAGAAATGAATAAGGTCTTTATTAAATGCAAAGTCAATTCTTTACAGATTCCTACCCCCCCACCTTGAAATGTTAATTTAAAGTACACCCTCTTTGAAAATGAGAAGAGTTCTTTCAGAACATCTGCTTTCTGAGAAGAAACCTGAGTTGCCTTGCTTGTGAGAAATACAGATCTTGCTAAAGTAGAAAGGTACTGCACACAGATGTGTGCCTACTGTGCCTCCTTTAGCATGTTCACTGTTTTCACAAAATGCATCTTCAGCTCTTCCACATAGGAAGTCCAAAGCAAATACTAAACTAGCCTTTGAAAACTGAGGAACCAATGTGGAAATTTTATTACTTGCTTTTCATTTTGTTAAGACTGAGAGGAAAAACATCATATCAACATGGTCTGTCAAATATTTTGTGAGGGTTTTGTGATTTTGTGATTTTTTTGTGATTTTTTTTTTGTATCTTCTGATCTTTTGGTGGCCTGTCACAAGTGTTGTTCCCCAGGGTACAGTATTGGGCTCAGTCCTGTTTAACATCTTTATTGATGGTCAGGATGAGGGGATGAAATTGTTTGTGGATGACACCAACTTGGGTGGGAGTGTTGATCTGCTGAAGGGTAGGAAGGCTCTGTAGAGGGATCTGGACAGGCTGGATCAATGGCCCAAGGCCAACGGTATGAGGTTTAAAAAGGCCAAGTGCTGTATCCTGCCCTTGGGCCTCAACAACCCCGTGCAGCATTCCAACCTTGGGGAAGAGTGGTTGGAAAGCGGCCCAGCAGAAAAGGACCCAGGGATGCTGGTTGGCAGCTGGCTGAACATGAGCTGGCAGAGTACCCTGGTGGGCAAGAAGGCCAACGGCAACCTGGTCTGTATCAGCAATAGTGTGGCCTGCAGGACCAGGGAAGTGATTGCCCCCTTGTACTCAGCGCTGGTGAGGCCATAGCTCGAGTACTGTGTCCAGTTCTGGGCCCCTCCGTTCAGGAGAGACATCGAGGGGCAGGAGTGCGTTCAGAGAAGGGCAACAGAGCTGGTGAAGAGTCTAGAGGATAAGTCCTATGAGGAGTGTCTAAGGGAGCTGCAGTTGTTTAGCCTGGAGAAAAGGAGGCTCAGGGGAGACCTTATTGCTCTCTAGAACTGCCTGAAAGGAGGTTATAGCCAGGTGGGGTTGGTCTCTTCTCCAAGGTAACAGCAACAGGATGAGAGGACACAGCCTCAAGCTGTGTTGGGGAGGTTTAGGTTGAACATCAAGAGGAATTACTTAACAGAAAGGCTTTTTCAAACATTGGAATGGACTGCCCAGGGAGGTGGTAGAATCATCACCCCTGGAGGTGTTTGAGAAACAACTGGACTTAATGCCATGGTCTAATGGACAAGGTGGTGGTCAAAGGTTGGACTTGATGATCTCAGAGGTCTTTTCCAACTTAAATGATTCTGTGATCTCAGTGGTAAATATATTATATATTGTGCTGCACCGGATACAATTACACTTGCTATGAAAAAAGAGAAGTTCTCAGCACTCATTGTTCAGTATGTTCATGAAGTACACCTGAAGTGTAATTGCAGGAAAACTAACATTGAAACATTGTTGTTCTTACTGCATCCTTTGAAATCTGTTGCCTCACCTTTTTCATTGTTGATGTGCAGTAGATTATTGATTTACTTAAAATATCAATATAATATAATATTTCTTATTATTTAAAATGTAGTTAACGTTCTGTAAGGAATCTAACAATCCTAAAGAGTAATCTACTCCTGTATCATTATTGTTTACAGATTTCAGTGGTTGCTTTAGAGACATTTAAAAAATAGTATTTAGGTCATCCAGCCTTAAAAGCTGTCCTTGGTTTAAAGGTTCATGACACAATGCAGAAAGATAAGCTGTTATTTTCAAGATTACTGGTTGCATTAGTTGGGATTAAATGATTAATCAATTTATCTGAACAAAATTCAATGTGGCTAGCCTTTTTCACCATTTTCCAGCAAAGAAGCAAGATGTGCCTCTTGAGAGCTACATCTCATATCTAGCAAAATAAAATTTCAAAGCATGCAACTAAGTTTTTCATATTATTTTCTGCAATCACATTATTCTGGCACAAAAATCATGAATCTACTCATGATTTCTATGCAAGACTCAGTTAATGATCTTCAAAATATATGTTGGTTTTCTCTGAAAAATACTGGTATATCACTCTCATATACAACCATGGATCTTTGAGTGGTTGAAATAATATTTTTCTTGTTGTTCTTCCCCAAATAGCTGATTACAGCCCCAATGCAGTGTATAATCTACTTTTTTTAACTGTGTTGACTATAAGCAGTGTATTTTAATTGCCCAAAGCTAATGTGCTTATAGTCTTAAATCCCCCTTACTGTTCACAGAAACCAAGCAGACACTGAGAGGATCAACAGATGGGAGTGTCCAGCTCTGGCTGCTGTTGGAAGGGGGAAGAAAAAGATTATTATGTAGCTTCTTCATAAAAATAGGCTGGATTCTTTAGAAAAGGAGTGGCCAGCCATAGCAGGATCATTTACATTGCAGTGTGGTCTCCAGAGAAATCGTGCCCAGAGTTCTGGGACTGCTGCAGCACTTTCACTCCTCACTTTTATTTGCTGAATGCGAAATCTTATGGATGCGCTGACTGTGCTTAAGGATGTCACACAGAAAAGGAACCTCCCTTAATCTGACACACAAAGAGTCACTTTTACAAATGTTGCAAATGATTGCATGAAGCAGCAAAAAAGAATGAGTGTCTGTGTGTGTCACTTCTGCTGGGAGGTGAGTTTAGAAATCATGCTTGTTTTATTTTGAATCATAACTCCTGACTCACTGCCCCAGCAACACGTGGGTCAGCCTCACAATCTGGAAACGGGACAGCAGGATAGCCTTTGCAACAGGAGCCTGTAGATCGCTGTAAACCTCTCTGAAGTGACTGAGCTTTTCAGCTTCTGCTGGACATTGTGCATGGTTGGCATAACTCAGAAAATCTTTGAAAGTACCAATGAACTAAGGACTTTGACACCTAGACAGGTGCATACTCCTATGACTTTTGTGTACCTAAACAGCCTAAACAGAACCTATACATTTCAAGGCTTGATTTTACTTGTGATGGCATAGAGAGACAGGAGGATAGCCATGTGGTTAAGGAGACACTCTTCCATCATGAATTTCACAGCTTATGCTAAACTAGGCAGTGCTGGCAGCGAAAACACAAACCCTTAGCCTCCTTGGCCTATCACCCCTTGCTGTTTCTGCAGTCTTCTATAGCAAATGCCATTATCCCCACATTTAAGCTGTGGAAGCTAAGGGAGGTGGTGTAAGTGAATTTACTAAAGGCTCCCAGGTGACTTTCCGACACAGAATGAGACTGAGGAAGCTCTTAGTTGTTTATTGCAGGTTGTCTCTCATGTTACTGACTTATTATTACTGACACACTAATCTCTGTTGCCAAGGTTACACTGCAGCTGGTTCAGCGGGAACAAACTGAATGGAGGTCCTTCTGGCCTTTACTTGCTCCCAGTGGCTGCCTAAGGTCACTGCACTATGCAGATGGTCTAGAGCCCCTTGAGGATACATGAAGTGCCCTTTCATTATAGATCTCAACCCTAAGGGAGTGACTGTAAATAAATTCTCACCTTTTGAGAAAGGTATTCACAGTTTCAGCCCCAATGAAGGGGCTGTTTTCATGGTCAAGGATATAGCCAAGTCTGTAACACACTGGACAGGGAGTTTTAATGGTGAGAATACAGGAGCTATCATTGTCAAGATGTCTTTGCCTCTTTGTCACAACCCTGAAGTAATGAATAGCTCAGGGACACTGAGCTGAGATAAACCTGACATTTTTCTGCCTCTGAGCCCTGTATATCAGATCACGAATCAGGCAGCCTTCATGCAAGGCTGTAAAGGCATGAAGAGAAACTCTGAACTGCAAATTTCATCCCTCTCTCTCTGTGTATATATATATTTCTCCACACATAGCAGTGACCTACTTTGGAACCAGTTATGCTAGTTTTCCACCATCAGACTGCTTCCCTTAGCAGTGTATGTAGAATAAGGAAAGTATATATGCATGATTATTTACAAATACTATATGCAGTCAAGTTATCTGCTCAATGCCTTCCTGTCAGAAATACAGAGATCACTGAGAAGAAATCAAGAAGAAACAGTGTAGCATTAAAAAAAATTAAATAAATCCCCAGTGTTCCTCTAGGAAGACTAATTATCAGGGAGGGCTAAGGAAGCTGTTATGGCTCGATGCTACCACATCTGAGGTGAGGATCAAATGGGATAGTAAATGATAAAAAGAAAAAACCCTCCAGCCTTTTTCAAGGGACTGGGTTAGTTGTCATGTGTTAGCGAGGACTCCTGAGGAGTGCTGAAAAGCAGGCAAGAAAAAAGACATGCACCCATGGATTACAGCAGGCTAGATGTCTCTCCCAGTTCAGAGATGGCTTCACTGAAGAAATCCTAAAAAAAGTCTGTTGAAAGATGTCCTGATTATTTTACATCTTTCAGTGAATAAGTAAAACTCCTGTTTTGAAGGAGCTAGGTCTGAGCTACTTTAATTATCCACTACCACTGGCTACTGTAATAGGACTGGCTTTCCGGAGTTAAAATAGATATATAGACAGCAAACATGTTGACTGCAGCAGAGTCAGATCCAATCTCAGAGTAAGAGGACTATCTAGGTCCACCTGAAGGAGGACAATACGGAGAAATACCTATTCTCAAGGGGCATGCTTAGGAAAGTCTAAACTACCACATCTATAAGCACGAGCTATGGAATCATTCATTTAGGGCAGGTTTTGCCTTCTTTCTTGCATCTGCTCATCATTAAGGTCAACGATCTGAATGTCATCCTGACCAACCCTTCATTCTGGGTGAGGTACAGAGTTATGATCTGAACCAGGACTAATATCCATATTGAATAGTTTGACTCTATGGCTTCAATAGAAAAAGTCAAATCCCACAATACAAATACTCTCTGACTTCAAGGGATTCAGTAGCCTTAGTAGAATTCTTTGCTGTTTGGATACCTTCAAAATCAAAATCCTCGTCCTGTTCCATGCTAAGACTCTTGTACACTTCATCAAAAACTGCAGGGTATAGACCTACTGCTTTCTTGTGTGACTGCAAAGCACAATCCAAACTATGAAAACTAAGTCACACCTTCAACGAATCTCAGATTATTCCTAATAAACAGGCACAGTCCTGTTGTAAACACAGCCAGCCATTTGCACATGTTTAATTATAGAATATGTCTACATAATTTAATAGGATAATTACTGTTATTGTACTCATCCTGGGAGTTATTTTTGTGAGGTAAGAGTCAGGAGAGCTGACTGAGATCCTGTAAGTGGAAGGAGCCAGGCAACAAAGAGGTTTACCACAAAAACACAAGAGAACGGTTCCTGTGTTGACCCTGGAACTCAGTTGAAGGCAACTGCGCAGCAGAATCAGGATTCTGCTGAAAGAACTCTGAGCCCTCTGCAGCCAGCATTGTGACAGAAACCACCACGGCCTCTCAGTGCACCTGCCTGGTGCAAACTGCTGACACAGCCTGATTTCTTGTGTGACTACGGAAGAGCCTGAGCTCGTTTATGTGTGTGATGGAATCAGTCTCTGCCCTGCCCAGAGGCTGTCCAGCTGGGCCAAGGACGGTAGCACCGGCCAAGGACAGTCTCACACCCACACCTGTGTTATACTCCACTAGTTTAGAATAGAGTTGCACTTGCTTACACATGGCCTGAGGTAGGTCTCAAGCCGTAACAGTAGGTTAACCGAATTGGTTGGACTTTGTCACAGCAATCAATTTTAGAAGAACATTTTTGGCTTTTAACGGACAAAAAAAGATTCTGCTGGCAGAAAAGTATTTAGTGTCGCATACCAACTGGTCTGCACTGCTGTTTTGTGACCAAATGAACCCATTCCTTGCTGGGGGGCTCCTGACCAGCCACTCTCCTGGGAGGTGGATACCGGCTCTACTCAGGGCGCTGGCCGGCCGCCAGCGTGCAGAATCACAAAATCAATTAGCTCGGAAAAGACGTCTGAGATCATCGAGTCCAACCTATGAACCGAACACCACCGTGTCAACCAGACCACGGCACCGAGTGCCGCGTCCAGTCTTCCCTTAAACACCTCCAGGGGCGCCGACTCCACCACCTTCCCGGACAGCTCGTTTCAATGCCTAACACCCCTGTGGCATTTTATCGGGCCTCCCTTCTCCCCACACCCAGAGCGCACCCCCGGAGAACCCCCCCCGCCGCCACCCCTGAGGCCGCAGGGC
>VZRE01001851.1:41020-51114 GCA_013396775.1 Cephalopterus ornatus
CGGGGCCCGCGGGGGGAGCGCCCGCGCCCCTTCTCGGCCGGCCCCACGGCAGGACAGGGGTTATCCCTGCATCCTCCGCAGCCGCCGGCCTCCGTGTCTGCCGGGCCCAGCTGGAATCAGAGGCGAAGCGGAGGCTCTGCCGGCCCGGCCAGCGGCAGCTGGGCTGCCCTGTGCCGAGGGCAGCGTTGTGTCCTGGGGAGATGGATGCCCTTGTACATCGCCATGGCGCGTTGGGCTTAAAATGTCGTCCTCAATGTTTACATACGGAATCACAAGTGATCCAGCACTGGATGCGTGCGGGGGAGCACGAGGAGGCAGCGGAGTAGTTCGACCACAGGTTATAAGGAATTTAAATGCAAGAGGGCATCTGTGAATGTGCCACACCGGGAATTTTAGGTTTGGTATTTTTATGGCAGTAGTCTGTGTCTTCTGCCGTGACCCTAAACTACATAGAAGTTGCTGATTAGAAAAAAACCTCCATATTTGTTAAAAATCTGTCAGTTATTTGAGGTAGCTGCTGAGTTGATAATTAGTACAATAGGCCTCTGGTGACAGACAGGATCTGAGCAAATTTCTTGTAGTTGAGGTCATCTCTTATATATGAGTGGCCATATGGAAGAATTTTTCCTGAGGCAGACAAAACGCATAATGGTTTTGTATACCTATTTATATACTTGTTTCTTCACATCAGAAAACTTGTTAAAAGAGGCATTATGTAGAGGAATTAAAATTGCTATTAAACGACAACAATGTGATTGTTCAGGTACAGGAACTTAATATTGAACTATTCCTGAATTTGTGCCCCTTACCTGTTACTTGACTAGGGAAGATCAGATGCTAAACTGGTACTAGCACAGTGTAGTAAATGGCTGGAGTCCTGACTTCTGAACAAATTCTGTCTTAAATCTAGTCCCAGTGAGTGTGCTGGACTTTGTAGAAGATGATAGCTACATATGAAAGAAAGGTGGGGATGGTAGAAGTTGGCTGGGCTTGGTATGCAAGACTGGTAAAATGACGATTTTATTCTACTAGTAGGTTTCCATATTCTATCTGTTTTGAACAAAACTAGTTCTGGTTGTAACTAGAAATATCTGCTTTTAAATAGCATCCCGATACAACCATCTGAAGGTACTGGTAAAAACCTATATGCTATGATTTGTTTTAATTATTCTTTGGTAAATAAAGCTACCATTTGGTTTTGGGGTTCTGGAGTAAGGGAAAAAAGGATGGTCTATGGTTAACTTTAGAGTTGCCACCCAGTGTAATTGAAATAAAGGAATTTCAGTAGTCATTTTTTTTTTGTCAATGCAGGACTGTGTCCAAATGCTAAAAAGCACTTGACTGCTGAACTCACATGCAAAAAGAGGAGAGAGGAGTAAAGAACAGGGTGGGGGTGAAGACTAAAAAGTAAATAAGGTTTTGTTTTGTTTCTCCAGCCTGGAAATGAGTAGAAGCTGTTGGGTCATAGCAAGAAGCTGCCTGCCACGTGGTAATATGCATTTGCCACAGATGCCTGAGTCTGGTAATTTTAGAAACTATGCTGAGAATCTGTTTCTTGCAAAAATATTTACACTTGGCACAAGTAGAGTGGCATTACGGGCACTTCCTTAAGGGACCCTAAACTAATACAGTGTGACGTGCCATTAAATCTTAGTTGTAATTGGTTTTCTATTGGTAGCAAACATTACTCATCAGGATAGGGGGAAATGTGTGTGTGGAAGTCCTTATATACAAAAAGATACAAAATCATAAACCAATGGTGAGCTAATTCTACTCTTCAGCTTCTGTGTCTTTATTTTTGGTGAGTGTTGTCCTTACTATTCCCCTGTGTGCCCAGTTCAAGGAGTTATTTCTGGGATGAAGAGCTGACTTGAAATTTTTCTCAAGCTTACAGAAATAATGTGAGGCAATGTTGAAACAAAACAAAAAAAATATTACTTTTGTGCTGAATTTTGGAAGAAGAAGACTACAGTAGAAGTAAGGTGCTTTGAGAAGTTCATCATGTGACTGTTCAGGCAACTGATTTGACACCTTGTGTGGTACCTTGTTTTCAAAGAGGCATACTTGGTAACACATGCAGTGAGGAGTTGAGGGCTCAGGGAGCAGAGCATGTCTGTATTCTTTCTGTGTTCCCTTCTTTTTTTCTGTAATTTCTCTCCTACAAAAGACAATGAGCTGTGTTTTTGTTTAGCTGTGTGATGTTGCTGTTCCTTTCAGACTTGTGATTTATAGGCTTCCAGCAAGCTATGGCTATACTGTAGTAATTGTATCTCTTTTTTTTCTTCTCTCCCTATCAGCCTTCTGCTGCGGTTCACAGATGATACATTCGACCCAGAACTTGCAGCAACAATTGGTATGTACTGATACTACCTTAGAAAAATTCATACCATTTTCAGCGGAAAACTGTAGTTTGTTCAGACTTGCCTGATGTGTAGTGAAGTTCAGACATGTCTTTCTGTAATGCAGGGATGTGGACACAGTTTTAGTGTTTGGTGCACATTGGTGTAGGGAATTGACTGTACTGGCCTGTAGTTGTCCCCTTTATCCAAAAATTTATCCTTGGCTGAAAAAGCAGATATGAGTGACACCCATTACCATGCAAATGGGGGTCGTGGGTGAGGTCAGGGAAAAGCTCCAGTGGAGTAACCTGCAGTTCACTGTTTGCAACATTTTGGGCTAAAATGGAAATGTGAGAGCTACTGTTATGTCTCCTCCTGATTTGTCTCTGCAGGATAGCTGTCAAGTTATTTGAACAGTAGTGTTGCTGTCCAGAGCTTGTGTTCTATGTAATGTGATACTTAGTAGCTATCTTAAGACCTTTTTAGTAGGGTATGTTAACCCTTGCAACTTCTGACAATACTAGGGTATACTGAGCTCCCTGTGCCTTCTGCTTTTCTTCTGTAGGGAGGAAATTACAATGTGCCTTTTTCTCTTCTACTTAGTAATCAGTTCCTTGCCAGCTAGACTCTGAGAAAGTGGAAGAGAGCCAAGAACATAGAGCTGCTGGGAAAAAAGCAGTGATGTGTCATTGCTGTGCTGGTATGATACCTACCAGTGTAGGTCAGCTGTGCTGGAGGAGAGTGGCCCAGAATGCAGGACACCCTGTGTAGATTGGTTGTCAAAGGAGCAATGTGAAACTTTTAAGAATGTGCTGCAACTCTGTGCCAAAGTAATAACTGAAATAATGGAAAACTTTGAAATTATATTTTGAATATTCTATATTCAAAATGTATAATACTTCAAATATTACTATTTTATCATATAATATCTAGTGCAATGAAATATTTCAAATATTATGTAGTCAGATATATTGAAAATAATGAAAAAGGGGAGATACTTTTTCACACAATGCATTTCAGTTGCATTTTTGGTTTTCTCTGTTGGAAGAGTTCTGTTCAAGAACTTACATAAAATTTTTTCAATGAGTTTGGCTGTTGGTGAACAAATCCAGCTCTAATTGATTACGGATTCTGTAAATGGATCTATTTTTCATTAATGTTAATAAAATACAGGAGTACTATTTCAAGGAGCCCCACCTCAGTTTATGAGGGAGGATAGCATGGAAGGAAACAGGAATGTTATAGATCAGGTGGTAAAGATGGCAATCTTGTATTCTAATCGAATAGTTTTGGCACTGTATATACTTCATATCCTCTTACTTTTTTGATAAGTCAATTATGTGGGCTGGGAAGTTAGTGCAGAATAGCTGCTTCAGCTTTCGTGACGTTTTGGATACCAATAGACTCAGTGTGGGCATCTTTGTTGTTGGGGGTTTCTTGTTTGTTTTTAACTGTGAGGTTTGTTTTTGTTTTTTTTTTCATTCTGCTGTTTGCACATGATATTCTTTACCAGTGTGAAAAACTGACATCCCTGCAATGTTTGAGAAACAAAGGAATTATTTCTTGAAGTAATTCTTCCTCTTTGCATTTGCCAAAATGCACAAGATCAAGTGTGGTAGCTTGGTTATTAAATAGCAACATTTCAAGGTTTACTGCTGGCAGGTCCTACCCTGCTCTGTTTCTGATATGGAAAAGCAGGAAGTGTACTCAGTGTGAGCATTACTTCAGATAGAGTTTAATTTCTGAAACAAATAACATTAATCTGGAATGAATGTGATCATTTGGCAGGAAAAATCAGTTTCTAGAGACGGAGCAAAATGCTGTCTTAGATCACCCTGTTAGGCTCCTCTAGCTGATGTTTATAGTATTGTGCAGTAGAGCTACTGTGACCCCAGCTGTGAAAGTCTCACAGCAGTGTGTGGAGCACTTGTGGGGGTTAGCAGATTAATTTTTTTTTCCACTTAATTGGAAGAGGACGGAGTCTGGGATGTTCTTACTTGTTTTCTTGTTTCCTGCAGTGGCATTGCCGTTTTTCTGGTGAATGTATTTCTAAGAAGCAACATGGCAGCTTTAAATTTGGGGTAGGATTTGTTGTTCATGTAGATAAAGCAACTGGAGTGAGCTCTTAGAGGTAACTGTTCTGTGCTGCATGAAGACAGATCCTAGATGTCAAATTCAGGTACTTGCAAGATGGTGAAATGTCAAAACACCTTGTGAGTCTCAACTTGGAGTTCTTTTTTTGCTAATTAAACACTACTTCTTTTGAGTTTGGGGACAGAAGAGGTTTTTAAGCCTTTCTTGTTGAAACTGAAGAGTATGGTGCTTTTCCAAAATCAAAGGACTACAAATAATGTCTTCTTTCAATGTGATCCTCATACTGACTGCTGAACTGGTTAAGGGGACTGTATTTTTTTATTTGGATTAGAAAGTGAAGTGATGACATGTTTGGTTTGCTTATTTTTTGTTATATATAATAAGAACTGCACACGAAACCACAATACTGAGGGAAAGTTTTGACTGCAGTACAGTTGGTTCCCTGGAATGACCTGTTGAGATGTACCTTATCTTTATGCATTGCACAGACCTACTGGGTACAATTTAAATGAAACCCAAAATGATTGTTCTGTGTGGGCTTCTCTCAGAACTTTGTAAAAATCCTGTGGTATTCTGGGAAGAATAAGCTGCTTTGGGCAAACAGCTTCAGTTGGATTAACAGTGTTTTAGTCAACCTAGCAGATTACCTGTCCTCTTTGCATTCCTTGGAATGGCTTGTTCACTGGGCTTCATCACATGGATCTTACCAGACTATATATACCCTAGTGTTTTCTGTTTTCCTTGCTGCTCATGCTTGTCTTTACTTGCTTGCTCTTGATATGAGAGATGCTAGATAAGTGTTCAGTGCAATGCCTGTTTCATAAACGAGGTGACGTATTGCCCGGACCTGATGTCTCTTCTTAGCTTTCCTTGCATTTGGAGTTCTCCATCTCTGAGCTGTCCAACTTGTCACTTACCTATAACACAAACACTACACTCTAGCTCACTTTGCACTTCCTGTAAATCCAGCAGGGCACACTGGCCTGTGTGTGAGAGCGATACCAGTGACAGAGCTATTCCTTGCAGACTGGAAGTCCATAGTATGCTGGTGCGCAGTGCTGAGGCAGTAGGTGTACAGGAGTACAGTCTATAGTGCTGTCTTGTTTCTGGCTGCCTTCCAAGGTGTGGTGGAAAGCAGTGTCAGCTTTCTGCTGTCAAGGGTAGAAACATCATTCTTGCAAGCTCAGAACTGACACCTGTCACAAACATGTCTGTATTTCACTGATGTATTTAGAGAACACAAGTACCCTGTTTGTTCAATTCAACAAGATTTTCTTGAGCCTTATATTTTTTCTACTTATCATCTTTTATGGGAGAATGACAATCAAAAACATAGTTATTTAAAAGTTTTCTTTTTGTTCATTGACATATATGTGTTGAACTCTTTTGTTTCCTAGAATTAAATTTGACATGCCTCGATCACTTTAAAGGATATATCTTGGTGTGCTATTAGTTCATTTTCATGCTTTTGCTTTTCAATTGCCAGTTTAACATGGGGTTAACTAGCAATTTTAGTTTCTTATTTTACTTGCATCACTCATGCGAAATTAAAAGTAAATTTTAAGCCAGCAGCAAGGCTAACGGAAAGGTGTGTATATATATATATACTTCCAAAATTGCTGAGCTGTGCAAGCACAAGAGACTGAATCTGTTTACTGAACAGGAGAAGGACACTGTGGCTTCAGAATACACCTAATAAGTTTATCCTAAGGAAAAAAGTTTTGTTTCTTGAGACTGCCGTGACATATATTGCTTTTTAAAGTATCCAATAGACTTGTAATACCTGCAGTTACAGGTTCTGATGCCAGGCTAATGGATAAAAGAATGAATGCACTGGGACAAGCTGACTGAACTATGGTGATTTTTGCAGTTTAGGGGAAGAATTATGCAATTACAGTGGAAGAGGTTCTATTAGTCTAAAAGCTCCTGGTGAGTGCTGAAAAATGGACAGGACAGGATGTTCTTCAGGATCAATTTGTGTCAAATTGCTAGCATAGCAGTCTTCTATGAACTAGGTAAAGTTCCAAGAACATGTTTAAAATAAAGTTAATAGTGACTGTTCTTTTCTCTAGAACTCTTGTGCGTGCCACTGAGCATTATATTACTGCTAAGTTAGGGACTAGGAGCCTTAGTCCCTAAAAAAAAACGAAGTTCTGTTCAGTTACTACAAAAGTTAGTGTACTTTGGGAAAATTTTGCTTGAAATAAAGAGTATGGACTCCTTCCAGTGCAGAATGTTGTCTGAAAATCACCTGACACTTCTGGGAACACTAGCGAGCTGAAGCTGTGAAACAGTGGAATAAAAATTGTTTATATTTTTTTTAAATAGAGCTCTTTTAAACTTCAGTGCAACATCCCAGTGCAACTGAAGTTTAAATCTGCTTATAATGTGCAGTTTCTTAGTCATCCTATATGCTTTTTGTGACTTTAAGTTGAACATATTTTGGCAGCTGTGTTCACTTGTTTGTAATCTGCATGACTTTGGGAATATAAATGCAGCACACTTATCACAAAGCCCTACTCATTTTGTGTTAGAATAGATACATTCTTTTTCTGGTAGAAAGTGTGATGGCTGCCATTTTAATTTGGAGTGCAAAAAGTTGCTGTTGCATTTTAAAGTTGTTCTGATAAAGGTATCAACTTTCCACACTGTTACTTCACTTCAGGGCTGTTGCCTGGTGGGTAGTGAAAGTCACTCCAAAATAGCTGAAACATACTTCCAGTTAGTTACTTGCTATTAGTAACCAAAGGATTAAATTACAGCTAATGGATCATAACTGTACTCAGCCTCTCAAACTGATGTGTGTTGCTATATCCTTTAAATTTGGACGGTCACTAACATCTTGTCTTCCTTGGCTTGAGTTTTCTGCAGCTTGTCCTTGAGCACGTAATGGACTGCTAGTTCCTGTGGGAGGAGGACACATGAAGGGGGATGAATTTTTAAATGTTGAGGTAGATGACTGAGCAGCAGAACTGTTACTGTGTTGTCACTTTGGTCTTTTTCTTGGTCACTGAGCATGGTATTGGTGAGTTCATGGTGTTGCTGAATCCCTGTAAGAGATGTACTGCGTGTTGAAAAAATCCAAAGCTTATTTGAAATGTTCCAAAGAATCATAGAATTGTAGAACATGCTGAGTTGGAAGGGACCCATCAGGATCATCAAGCCCAATTCCTGGCCGTATTCTGGACACCCCAACAATCATGCCCTGTGCCTGAAAGTGTTGTCCGAACCCTTCTTGAACTCTGTCAGGCTTGGTGCCATGACCGTTTCCCTGAGGACCCTGTTCCAGTGCTCAGCCATGCCCTGGGGGAAAACCTTTTCCCTGATACCCAACCAAAACCTCCCCTGACTCAGCTTCATAAGGAGAGAGAGAGACCACATGGAGTCTTGTGTATTCATAGAGTTTGGTTTTCCCTGCCAGGCAGGATATCCGGTCAGTGCCTTCCAGGCCAGAGTGAGTTGTGCTGTAGCCAGTCACAGGCTCCAGGGCTTGGTGTGGGTGGGCTGCCAGGCAGGTCTGCCTTGACCGACAGCCTGGCTCCAGGCCTTCAGCTCTGCCCTGTGCCCTCACCTTACCATGTTCCTGCAGGTCCAGGCCCAGCCCTTCCCCACATGCACACGCACACTCACAGTGAGTTGGTTCTGACTCATATCAATAATTCAGTGAGATTCAGATCCAGGATCTCGTGTTCCACCCCTGAGTTGGGACAGCCACTGGAATCATATTTAATTGGATTTTCTTCTTCTTGTAGCAGCAGCAGTAGGAGAACCTATCTCACAGAAGAAGGAAAAGTACAGAAGAAAGAGGAAAGCAGTGGGCAATTGTTATACCACTAAGCAAAAAAGAAACAGGCTTTCAATCAATATTGAAAATCCAAATCATTATCTCCCACCCCTTCAGTCTTTAATATTGTAAACAAGATGTAATTCAGAATGTGGGTAGAGAGTTCAGGAAGTCAGTCTTGTCTGTTGCAGTGACTGGAACAGTTCTTTCACTCTCATCCATGGACAGCATCCTTTTTCGATGATGTGCAGCACTTCAAAGAGTCTTTGCTTAATAATACACTAAGCATTAGAGAATATTAGAAAACAAATAAATATACATATCCCAGACCACTCTCATCCCTCCCACCAGCCAGGGTTCAGGAGCATTATTGGAGTGTATCATGGGAAAGTGATATTTACAATTGTTGTACAGCAGTGTGATTGCTTCAGGGAAGTTAAAGGTACAGCTGGATTTAAACCATTCTTACATACTCAGGCGTAATACTTGAAACAAGAGTTTTTGCATTATGTTCCATGTTACCACAATAGCAGAGTGAACACATTTCCAGGGCTTACCTTGCTTAAAGTTACAACTAATTTCCAGGATTTTTCACTCCTCTCCCTGGAAAGGCCCCTCTTAAAAGTTACATTACAACCAAGAGTAGGGTGAGCTTATCTGGGGGACCCCTTGTAAAAGTTAATTTCCAAAATTTCACCCTTTTGTAAGTTACATCACAAATTCGGAGTGATCTTTTCCAGAGATTACCTCTTGAAAGTTACAGCAAATTTCCCAAAGTCTCGCTCCTTCCTCTGGAGAGTTACCTCTTAAAAATTATGTACATGTTACAAACAACAAACATGCACCCAGGAGAGGGCTTCCTGAGGGGCACCTATTTAAAAAATAAATTCTCAGTATTCCACTCCTTACACCGCCGGACCACTTTATTTCACTACAAGGAACATTTTGTGTTAGTTTTCTTACTTGCTCTGAGGAGGTAGGAAGGAGTATACAAGCCCATGGTGAACCACAATTTCACATTCACATGAAATCTTGTATGAATCCTCATATGAATCGTCGAGGAATCTTTTCACTTGAAGATGCAATTAGAAAACAAACATTTTAACAACAAAACAAAACTTAGTATTACGTTTTTACACTAGAAGACTTTGTACTGCAAACACAAAAAGGCAAAGCATTCAGTGATTTCACAGTCTCTGATTCTGTTGTTGCTTTATTCGACTTCACTTTTCAGCGTGGTTCTTCTTTGTTGAAGTTGACTTCATTTTTAGGAGATATCACAGGAGTGAGATAACAGTTCTTTCCGTTTTTACTGAAGTGGCTCGCCATTTTTTGTTCAGGCATGCATCTGGTAATCTGGTTTTGTGGAGACAAACTTAGACATTCCAAGTTATTAACAATATAAATTTATACAATGATTTGCAATTCCGTCTTTGACCTTTAGTTATAGGAGTCAGGATACTATATTGATCTTAATAGGTGGCAGCTTGTAAGAGCTTTAGACAACAAAAAGAAACTCAGTTTATTTATTCACTTGAGAATCTTTGCTTTTTAGGCAGCAGGTTTAGCTTTGATGGGTTCCGTAGCTTTTTTGCTTTCCCAGAAGGTTTTGGGCTTTGCTTCCTGCTTCTTGATCCCTCCCCCCACAATGGTACAAGCAAGCAATTGATAAGGAAGCGAGGTTTAGTGATGGGAGGGCTTTCAGTTTGCAGTGCCTTGCCTCCCACTCGGCCACCCCCATATCGTGTAAGACAAGAAAATTCAGTGCGAGAGAGCAGAGGGGGTTTCAGTTTGCTGTGCCCCCTCCTCCCCCATATCCTATAAGGCAGGAAAATTCAGAGGGAGAGAGAAGTTTGGATTTCCTATGGCGTCCCCCC
>VZRE01001851.1:60429-150399 GCA_013396775.1 Cephalopterus ornatus
TTTTTTTTTTTGATGGGGAGGAGGGAATGGAGCTGCCATCTTTCAGATAAGTCTCTTCCTGTGCTTTCCAAGTGGTTTTTCCCCTTTGTAGGTCAGATTATCTCTGAGTGCACTTCCACTGTTGTAGTTGTAATGCAAGCGTATCTGAAGCTATTACAGGCTGTGTCATAACATCTGCTCAAAACTGCTTTAGGCCCCTGTCTTTGTGGAGTAGTGAGTATTGCAGTCAGAGAAGTATGCACGAGAGATCCTTCAGCCTACCTCAGTAGGTAGCTGAGGGATAATGGAGATAGCTGTTGTTTGCTCTTCATCAGGTAATCTGAATGTGACCATTTCCATTATACAAAGCACTAAACCACAGTGAGATAAAGAAATCTCACATGATCACGAAAGGCTGTTTAAACTGAATTTGCTTCCAATGTGTTTACTCTAGTCAATAAAGTGCTGATAGGCAGTTAGTACTCATGGCTGGCAGATATTTTCTATAGGCTTTACACTAGCCTGGAAGAATATGGCACAGCACTTGCATCTTAAACTTACACTTGAAAATACCACCAAGTGTTGTTAAGGTTTTTTCTTGTATTTCTGCTGTTGCTGCTGTTTTAAAAAGGGAGATGGGACAGGCTTCTGGTGGAGGTTTCAGGATGCAAGGTTTTTTTGTGGCTAGTGGGGGTTTTGTCCAAACTACAGCATCACTTTTCTTGTTCTCCTGAGGCAGTAATGAGATCAAAAGCTGGCTCAGTGTCTTAACTAAATGAAAATGTGAGTTTGGTGAGTCCTCAGACAATAACAATGGCTGTCCTATCAGCCATGGCAGAACTTAAGGGTACAGTGGTGGGCTGCCATTGAGTACCACAGTGATGACCGTTCTGTATGATTCATTTTTAGTTATCTTGTTTGCCAGTAGCCTGATATATAGTGGCCTGCAATAACCCTTCTACTCTTGCCCTATAGTTTGATGTAGTAATTCTGTGTTTCGAGGCTGAGCTGATGCATTTTTTCAAAGAATTGCAAAACTTTAGCAGCCTGTGTTGTGATGAGTACAAGTGACTGCTACTGGAGGATGGATACAAATGTTCATAGTGCTGCATCCCGCCCATCTGTGCCATATTGTCCAAAGCTCCTATAGTAGGTTTGTGTCCTGCTGTCCTTCATGAAGGTGTCAGTAAGCAACATTAGCATGAGCAGGGCTCTTTCATGTTGCCAGACAAATCATGGCATAGTTTTCAGAGCTAGTTGAGCCTCCAAGGGCAGAATATAAGGTGCTTGTCCTGATCACTTTTCAACAGCATCAGCTTTTGGGGAAAAAAGAGAGAAGCTCTCCATTAAAACTTCCAAATTTTGTAAGGTTTCCACATCCTTTATTTGTGAGTACCCACGTCACCTTAATGAAAAATTTATGAAGGGTTATATGGGCAAAGAGCTGTGAAGATGTGTTTCCAAACTACTTCCTACCTATGTTCTGTGATTGATTTTAATGCAAGAGTAAGAACTTTTATCCTTATCCTTGTGTCTGAGTAACATCTGATCCTTTCTGTAGGAGTGAAAATGGTCATGGTGATTAACTGATTTTTTTTTTCCTCATGCACCTAGTTTCTGTAACATCTATGCACATCTTATATACAATGATAGTAAAATTTCCAGTCAAATTCTAGAACTCCTAGGCTCTAGGTCTTTGTGTTAGACGCTAAAAAAAACGCCGCAAACTCAGAAGAAGACTTCAAATAGAAGTGTCTAATGATGATTGGAAGGAAATGCTTCTAGTGTTTTCTGTGTTTCCTCAGCTCTGGACTTACTTCTGGGAATAAGTCTACTTGGATCCTTTTGACAGAAGTGCTTGGTTCCCAGTTCTTAATGCTTGTCAGGCTGGAATTTCTGAGGAATGTGGCTATCCAGATGTTCTTGACAGCATGAAACTTTTTCTTTAAGACAGTAATGAGAATCTCCAGATCTAGCTACTCTAGGCTTAGGAGTGAAGCTGTAAACTGGAGTTCAGGGAAGAACAGTAGCAGCCCCCCAAACTGGGAAGGCAGTTTTGGTAATATGTAATACCTTTTAGACACAAAATATAAAATAGAAATATTTTAATGCACACACAGTGTAGTAAGCACATCTAACTATCAAACATACTTTATTAATTTAATAAAATGCATAGCATATAAATGTAATGTATAAATGTTTTATATTGGTTAGAGATTATATATCATCTCTGAATTTCAGCTTTAAACATAATTGTTTTAATTCAGGGTAGGTATGAGAAAGATACCAAGCCTGTGGGCAGGTATCATCCAGGAGGACAGAAGTAAGGATGCTTATGGAAGCAAGATGGAGGGAACCCGAGGGAATGGCCTGAAGTTGTCATGGGAGGTTTAGGTTAGATATTAGAAAAAAGTTCTTCACCCAGAGGGTGGTTGGGCACTGGAACAGGCTCCCCATGGAAGTGGTCACGGCACCAAGCCTGACTGAGTTCAAGAAGTGTTTGACCAACACGCTCAGGTGCATGGTTGTCCTGTGCAGGCCCAGGAGTTGGACTTGATGATCTTTGTGGGTCCCTTCCAACTCAGAATATTCTGTGAAGAGTTGAGCCTTACATGCTTGTAATGCCTGAGCTTGGTAAGAAATGAGAAGCTGAAGTTCTAAGTAGATTGGGTACTCAGGGTGCCAGAAATTAGCAATCAAATTTGCTTAGATGTGATTTGACTTCTGTTTTTGTCCTGAACAGAATGCTGAACACGGGGTGGTTGAGGTTGGATGGGGGCTCTGGTGGTCATCTGGTCCAACTCCCCTGCTCAGGCAGGGCTGCCTGACTCAGGGCCATGTCCAGGCAGCTTATCAGTATCTCCAAGGAGGGAGAGGAGACTCCACCAGCTTCTTAGGCAACCGGTGCCAGTGCTCAGTCAGCCTCACAGTGAAAAAGTGTTTCCTGATCCTCAGCTGGAGCCTTGTCTGTTCTGGTTTGTGCCTTTTGCTTCTGGTCCTGCCACTGGGCACCATCGAAAAGAGCCTGGCACTGTCCTCTTTGTACTCTCCATCCAGGTATTTATATGTATTAAAAAGATCCCCTGTGAGCCTTCTCCAGGCTGAACAGTCACAGACCACCATCTTTGTGGCTGTTCCTTTGGCCCTCTCCACTATGTCCACGTCTCTCTTGTAGTAGGGAGCCCTGCACTGGACACAGCACTCAAGCTGTGGCCTGTCCAGTGCTGAGGAGAAACTGAAGATTGCTGCCCTTACCCTGCTGTCACAGTCTGCCCTCTCACAAGGACACTTTGCTGGCTTGTATTCACTCAGTCAGTGTCTGCCAGAACCCCCAGGTCCATTTCTGCCAAGGTGCTGCCAAGTGGGGTGGCCCCAGCATCTACTGGTGCCTGTCAATGTTCCTTCCCAAGGATAGGACTTGGCACTTCCCCTCCTTGGGCTTTATGAGGTGCTTTATGAGGTCCTTAAAAGGGAGCTCTTCCGTCCCTGGGTGGGCTCGAACCACCAACCTTTCGGTTAACAGCCGAACGCGCTCTCCGATTGCGCCACAGAGACTGATACAGAACACCTGTCAGAGGAGCTGAATTCCTGATTGCGTTTGATAACTGCTGCTGGTGGTGTGTGTATGTGCTGAACAGCGACAGACTGGTACTGCAGGCACACTGCTGCAACAAACCTCGTGTCAGAATACAGGGGGCAGAAATGCTGTTACTCCTGGGGGGAGATTCTTTTGGTTTGAAGTAGCTGTGCCTCACCACTTAACCTCTGATGGGACAGGAGGGCTTTGAGTCATGTCCTAGGCTGTCTGCTAGTGCTTGTGAGTTGGGTTAACAGCACTGCTTCTCTAGCCAAAGGTACAGAAAAGCCCTGTAGTACTCATGTGCATGCTTCAGAATATGGATTAAGCATCCAAGATGCTGACTGCAGAATTCTTAGTGCATGTGGGAACTGGGGATTAGAGGTGAGAGAGCTGTTGGACAGGTCTTAACAAACAGGGAAGATTTCATGGTGAAACTTGCATTTTTATTTTAAGTTTCATACCTGAAGCAAAGCGCTGATAATTTCAGTCTGTAGTGGGCATATGAATTTTTTACTGTCATTAATCAGACAGGAAAAGATGGAGCCTTATGATCTGTGTGCCCCTGTGTATTGATGGAAACCAAAGGATATGAAATACTGAGATATGGGACAGGAGCCGAGTTCTGTTCAGCTAGTGAATTTGTACTTGGTTTATGTCTAGTTTCCTGAAAGAAGGAAACTGTTTTAATATCCTAGCCTGTTGTTGTTCATTTGGTGAAGGAAATACAGCAAAATGTTGGTTTGAAATTGCTTTTGAAAGTTAGGAAACTTAATCTCTGCAAGGCTGTGCTTTTAAGTGCTGCTGACAGCATTTTTGGTGAAGTGCTCTTGTCACTCAGCTGCACAAACATAGAAGAGATGTGGACTTTAGAAGGAGTTGGAGCAATTTTCTTTTGGAGAGATAAGAACTGGTAGATGGAGAAAAATATACTTCCAGTAGCAGCAGCAGATGGCTTCTCCTAGTGTGAATTTTGACAGTGACCTGCTTCCTTTCCTCTGGTGTTTTAAGCTGTACTGTAAGGGAGTCTACGCCATGTGCCTCAAAGCTGTGGGGAAGGTCTGTCCCATAGTGTGTACTGGGGTTTTGTTCCTCCAGCTGCTCCCCTCAGCAGCTAAATGGCGTGGTACTCGGCTGCTGTCTGGCCTGCACACCCTAGTGTCCTGCCAGGATCCCTGATACGAGGCAAAGGTAGCGATCCGGGTTTCATCCTGAGCTGGATTTGGCAGGTTGCTGGGCTGTATGGACCTGGGAGCTAAAATGTCCTCATGGGTAGGAGACTTCAAATGTTGTCATGGGGAACACAGGGAGGAGTCCAGAAAGTTGCAGAGCCAAACTTGCTCAGTGCTGGACCTTGAGCTTTTTTGGTGGCGTGTTAATAATGGTCTCTAAGTTTCCAGCATAATCTGTTGGAGCACTGACAGCATTCAAGCTTTGTCAAGAATGTTCGAAATAACAAATTGTTGGTTTTCAGGACTGCAGCCGTTACTCCTGCAGGCATTTCTGTAACTTGCAGTTTTTGAGTTAGGGCTTGTAGGAGAGGGAAGGAAGACTTACCAAATTAGCAGATGTGGTTAAAAAAGTGTTAAGACACAAAGATCCTCTTTCAGGTCTGTGAAATAGCTGCAATAATACCGCTGTTGCAGCATTTTGCTGTTTCTTGGTGTGAACCAGAAGATGTAGCGGCAATTTTTTGTGTCAGATCTGAATGCCTGTGCCTGCCTCTTCATGTATACCAGTCCAGGTAGAAAGGTAAATGAGGAAGGGTGTGGAAAGCATCAATAGACTGATACTGTGGTGCGGTTACTGTGTTACAGGTCAGGTGCTGGTGGCAGTCTGGCTGAGGCAGTGCAGATCTTGATGGCTGACTGTACCCCTCCAGGAAGCAGCCTGTCTCCTGGGTCTTCTCTGGTTTGATGCTGCAGAGTGTATTTGGGAATGGACCTGCTGTAACTGTGAGGTTTGGTTGTCTGACCTTACTCTGGGAGCAGGAGTGCATTCCTACCACACTATTTCTTTCTCCTAGGATTTTGTGCTAGCTGGCAAATGGAATGAAGGAAACTTCTGTTGTTTCACAGGCAAATGTGGTGAAACATGATGGACTGGCTAACAGATTTCTGTGGACTGAGCCAGCAGATGACCTGGGAATATCCTGGCTGTTTTCCTTCTCTCTTTAAACTGTAAGGCTATCTGTTGATCTTGTAATTTCCTTTTGTCTAGAAAGGAGAGGCAAGCTGTGTAAGGCAGCAGCAATGAAAAAGAAGTGCAATGAAGTTTCCTCTGTAATGTTGCAGATTGATGGCAATGATACCTGAAGGCCTGCATGTTCCCTTAGCTGGGGCTTTTACTGAAGCCTGTGTTTACCAGGTGGTGCCTACATGCCCAATGGAGCTGAGCTGAAGTTGGTTTAATTTATGATGTAAAATAAAGAAGCAGTTGCATTTCCCATTGAACAGGATAGCTGCTTGTTGTCAAGTGATGCCTATTAATTTTTTTTTTCTATTTGTGTAATAAATACAGAACTAGTAATATAGCAGGAGGCTCTCTCTGAGCCTGAACCTCTTCTCTTAATACATCATAGTCTGTGGAAGTGAACCAGCTGGAAAAGCTTAAACCTACTAATAGACTCAGTTCTTGGTGTGACCCTGAGGACAGCAGCTTTGCTGCTCTGTGTCTCTCTGTTTTGTTATACAGGAAAACACCTCTAAGGTTTTTTTTGTTCACTAAAACATGAGATTTTAGTTTAATGACCCTCTGGTTTTCCACATTATCTCAGAATGTCTACCTGAAATTTTCTCTCCTAGCTGAGTCTAAAAGGCAGTTCTGTTTAATAGCTTTATTGACGGTTTAGATGAGGGGATTGAGTCTACCATTAGTAAAATTGCAGATGACACCAAGCTGGGGGGGAGTGTTGATCAGCTGGAAGGCAGGAGGGCTCTGCAGAGAGACCTGGACAGACTGGAGAGTTGGGCTGATTCCGATGGGATGAGGTTCAACAAGGTCAAGTGCTGGGTCCTGCACTTTGGCCACAACAACCCCCTGCAGCGCTGCAGGCTGGGGACTGAGTGGCTGGAGAGCAGCCAGGCAGAAAGGGACCTGGGAGTTTGGATCGACAGGAAGCTCAACATGAGCCAGCAGTGTGCCCAGGTGGCCAAGAAGGCCAATGGCATCCTGGCCTGGATCAGGAACAGTGTGGCCAGCAGGACCAGGGAGGTGATTCTTCCCCTGTACTCAGCACTGGTGAGGCCACACCTGGGGTACTGTGTCCAGTTCTGGGCCCCTCAGTTCGAGAAGGATTTTGAGGTGCTGGAGCAGGTCCAGAGAAGAGCAACCAGGCNGCTCTTAGTGCCATGGTCTAGTAACTGTGGTGGTAGTGGATCAAGGGTTGGACTTGATGATCTCAGAGGTCCTTTCCAACCCATCTGACTCTATGATTCTGTGATATTGTTAGTAGCCACTTCTGAGCTGAGGAAAATCCTTGTGGATGATCAGCCCCAGCTGTGCCCTGCTGCAGCAAAACAGGAATGAAGTCAGTGGACTTGGAAGTGTATGAAAGCATGTTAAGGCAAAACAAATGCTGAAGAGCCCCTAATTTTTCTGGCAGATGGTGTTTGAGTGTTTTTGCTATCTTTAATTAAATCATGTGATCATAATGTTTCAGTTCAGTTATTTAAATTCATGTTTTATCATTTGCTCCATGCTTATGCTTCCGTCTTGACCCAGGCTTGTATTTGCTGTCTCCAATATGCTTTCCTGCTGTGTTTAGCCCTGGCAGTGCAGTGCAGTGCAGTTGAAATCTTCCAGAGTGGCTATTATTAAAATGTTAGTGACCACATGTAAATGATTAACCTTGGTGTGGTTTCCCTACACTTACTGGAAAATTCTGGGTCTAATGTTAATTTAGTAATAAAAGGAGATTAGATTGGAAATATTTAGGGATGTTTAGTCCTTCAGGCATGGCTGAAAATGTGAAGGGAAGAGACATAGCGCTAAGACAGCAATGTAGTTTAATAGCAGCTGGCCCTAAAGTGTACCATGATATTTTGTAACTACTTGCAAACACTGTCTGCGTCCAAGAAGGATTATTTCAGTATCTCTAATAGGGGTTCTATTGCATAAAGCAGTTGCTATGTACTGGTGAGGGCTTATGGACCTTCTGAATGTTTTGCTGTTCAAATAACACTTCAGGAAACATGTACCATGTTGAAGGGGAGTGTTGTCTTCTCCCACAGAAGAGGCAGAAATCCATCTCACACTGTCAGAGCTATCAGTGATGGTAGAGGGGCTGGAAAAGAAGTGCTCTGCAGCTTGACCTACATCTGTAGAGCAGGAAAAGTCTGTGTCCATCCTTGCAAGTAGTAGAATGCACTCTTCATCCCCTTTGAGCTCTAAATATTTTTACAGCATAACCAATATGGGGAAGAGAGGGAGAAAATTGGGGGTGGGGGCAGACCCTGAAATTAAAAAGTAGGCCTGTGAATGTTAAAGAAAGAAGAACCTGCTCCTTTTTGCTTCTTCTACCCTCAAACTGCTTGCAAGTCAAATGGACATAAAGGTCCCTCTTCTGGGCTATGTCCTTGCTGACGTGCATGTGTGCATTGTATGAAAAATTATACCTACTCACGTGTAAAATAACTTTAAGATGTGAGTTTGCGTGTTCTCATGCTTTTGTAACTTCTGCCTCCCTTGCAGTCTCTACTGTAGGCTTTGCAAGGGTTAGATGAGTTTGCCACCGAGCAGAACTCTTTCCTCCAGAGCTTTTATCTTTTAAATGACCTATTGAAAAAGTCCCCATTTGCCTGTATGCAACCGATTTTTATGAAGTCCTATCAATCTTTCTAATCCTGTTTTCATCTTATGGTGCAATTTACTTTTATCCCCAAACCCAGCCCTCCAAATTTGCCAAAGAAAACACTGGGCATTGTAGAAAGACCATTTTAAATAGAGCTGTTTGGAGGAGCCTATTAGGAAAGTAAAAAAGTAAAAGAAAAGGAAAAAAAAAGGCAATGTGTTTTTCATATCTTATATATATGTTAAAAAAAAAATCTTTCTTTTATGCTCTGATTAGAGATGATGTGGACCCTTGAAACCACAGCCTCTCTCCTTATTGAAATTTTATATCTCTCAGTTAATAAGGGACCATGAAAGTGCTGGAATTTTTATTTAAAGGCCAATGTGAACATTATAATATGATCTTTTCAGACATAACTAAGAAATGCTGCTAAATGAGACTTCCCAAGCTGATATGAGAGAGAAGATAGTATATTTGTCTTGGGTACTGTGGCTGTCTGATGCCACAGCCTGTGAGTTATCCACAATCATTAACCCTCTACAGTGCTTAGCCATCAGCTTGCAGAGGCACTGCAAGATGGGTTTTGGCTGCTGTAGAAGCATTTAGGTGGCAAACTCCCTTGGAGTATTTGGGCACAAATTATTTGTGTAAAATCTCCCAATGAAACAGAAACTTGCAGCTTGAACTAACATACCTGAGTTCCCACTTAGTGTCCTTGATGCCAGCCAGCTCTTTTCCCCCTAGTTCAGTGGTTGTAGCTCCCCTTTAATAGCTCACTGATTCTCTATATATGCTTCATTTATATGGGCATATGAGGAAATAGGGATATGGCCTGACGCAGGAGCAATCAGTTTGTGTACCTGAGGCTGGCTATGCGCTGTTGTTCTAGCACTGTTGGCTTTGGGAATGCTTCCTCTGGATTACAGCAGATTTCAGTCACAGTTTTGCTCCTGGAAAGAACGATCTAGAGAGCATGTGCTGGCTGTATGTGTGCTTTCAATGAACTCATCTTACAGAGTTGTGCTACTGTCTGAAGTTCCTCACTGACATTTATGTGGTGAACAATGTCAGTTTAATTTATGGAATGTGGTGCTTATGGATACAATGTAGTGCAGACTTTTTCTTAGACTAACTGATGACGATATGTCAAACTCCTAAAAACTGCACCGTTTCCCCCTCCAATTACTTTGTGTTTGCCCCAAAGAAGGAAGGCAGATTTTCCTCATGTGACCCATTTCCAATGAATGGTGCTTAAAAATGTTTAATTCTGCCAACTATTCTATCTTCTGGCCAATCTCATTTAAAGACCTATGCTGTTGATTCATCTCATGTTGCCAGTTGTCCCTCACCCCAAACATTTTGTGCAGTTACCTGCAACTCTGGAGGCTATAAAAATCTTTAGTGCTTTCAGACCCTGGCATATTTCTGCTTTCCAGTTCATGCTTCCTATCAGCACAGTGATTAAAATACGTTTTCATTCTTTATTAATGGCATATTGTATAATCTTTCTACTGCATTGTCTGGGATTAATGTCTGTATAGCTCCAGATTTTATACTTTCCTTTTTGAATACTGATACAGGACCATGACTTCTCTCCTTTGTGGAATTTCAATGGAATTCAGTATTTATTAGACATAGCTCTCAAATGACCGACATCATCTCAGCTAACTGTTTTAGGATCCTTGGATGCAAGTTAACTTAATCTAGCTAGTATAGCTTAAAAATGTAGGTTTAATACATTGTAGCTGTTTGTTCCTAGTAGGAATTTTTTAATGTTCTCCCTCATTACTAGTGGATTGAAAACTCCTTCATGGGGAGGAGGAAAAGGAAGAGCTCAGGTCAGATAAAAGGAAGTAAGTGTTTGACCAGTGACTGTATTTTACCTCTCAGTGCAAGCCCCAGAAGGGCTGGGGCACTCAGGGTTGCTGGTAGAGTGTCAGTGTTAGCTGCTGTGAAGGGGACTCGAAGGACACTTGGCTTTTCTTGAGCTGATCATACTCCTTCCAAAAATGTTTATGATTTTTGGAATCTAATTATTTAGGTGTTCAAGTTGAATATTGTGTCCTAGAACATGCCAAGAGTTGTGAACTTGCAGGAGTCCTGTGTTCACACAAATACAGTGTCTTGGCTTTGCTGATTGTTCTCCTTTCACAGGCAGTCCTTATCTGAAATCTTGCTTTTCTAGCAAGCATAACAGGAAAACTTGTGGTAGGATTTCCCTTTCAGAACAAAAACCAAATCTATCAGCAAAGCTCCCTGACAAATGCACCTATTTTTGCCTTACAGATGGAAAAACTGAATCTTTGTGTATGTGTTGGCTTCAGGCTTAAGATGGCATATTTTCATTTATCTTAGCATATTAAAAATCACACCTTTAGTTAAGCTGGTTCAAGCTGCCACGTAGAGAAGGCCAGAGGTGGAGCACACTGAATAACTGTCTTAAAACTGAGCAAAAATGATGACTTTATCCTATAGTGGCTGAATGGCTCCAGCTGGCTTTTGTTGTATCATACAAGAAACCTCTGTCTGAGGCAGTGTCAGGATTAACAGCCTGGCTGGTTTGTTCCCTTTCTCAGAATGCTGCTCCCTCTGTCTGACTTCCTGGATGCTCTGAAAATTACTATATGCTCATAGGTGAAAAAGTAACTTCCACAAAGAATAGCTCACCACAATAGGCACACTTTTGCAAGGCAAGGAAATTCTTTAAAAAAAGGTATTTATCACAGAGTAAACCAAGGGAGGTGAAGAAATGCAGGAAGGGAGGAAGAGCAGAATTGATTTTGGACCAAGTGCTTTTCGAGGTCTCTTCCATAAGATGGCAGCAGCTTATTTTGTGAACTGGAATGGGAGACTGATGTGAAAGGGTATCTGCTGGAAGCTCTACAAAACAGACATTCAGTCTTAAGCTTTAACTCTCTTTGATTGGTACACATCCCTTATAATTGTCCCAGTATAGATCAGCTGTGAACCTTATTCTGTGTGCAAATCTGTTTGCAGTTGTTTGGTGCACTGGTGATTTAATATTATTTTTTTTCTAAATGCAGACACAGATTCTAAGAGGCAAACTCACCAAGAGAGTTGTTAGTATCAAATAACACTTCTGCATTTGTAAGGGTTTAGTGTGCAGGATGTGGAGAGAGTGACAGGGTTGTTTGACATATTTTGATATTTTTTAAGTGTTTTGTGCAGTTATTTTGCTAATAACTGCCCAAAGCAACTTGAATTCTGTGAACAGAAGAGATAGAAAAACAGCTGGGATTTTCTCTCCTCAAAGAAATGGAGATCAGTTTCATGACACTGTACTGTTTCAATGGAATCAGGCACGCGTTTTTCTTTTGAAGAAGGAGATTGCAGAGAGGGGGGATTTTTTTTTTCCTAACAGAAAACAGTGGAAGGAAAACATTTGGGAAGAACTATTTTCTGAAGTCTTACGACATAAAGGAATTTTTTATTTCAGCTATTTTCACTTTCCTTTCTAAATGTTTTCCACATTTTCAGTGACACCCAGAGTGGTGTGTGCAATACATTTGTGCAGTTTGATTGCAAAAGAACAGGAGTTCTTTCCTGCATTTTTTCCTGCAGATGATTGTCAGACACTTATCCCACTAGTACCAAGCACTTAACAGTCATAAATTGCTGTGATACCCACTAATAGAAGATTCTGTTTAAGTGCAAATTATGAATAATTCTCTCAGTGTTATGCTTATTCTGAATAGCTGGATAACATGGGAGGAGTGAAAAGCCGCCTGTTTTTGCTTTCCCTGGTGCTTATACTTACTGGCTAATGTTAGTCATCTCTTTTGGTTTCCTGTGGCCCATTAGTATCCAATCTATCAAATGTGCAGGAGTCACAGTAACAAAGTTGTAAACTTGAAGACTGGAAGGAATAAGACTCTGTGGTATTTGCCTTTCATTAATTATTAAATTAAACTGTTAAAGTTCCATGATTCTGATTTATGTGTGTTGCAATACAGCCCAAATGGGGTCCAACATGAGCCAGTTCTGACATTTCTCCCCTGTTCTCTAGTTCATACTCTGGCTTGGTGAGTACCCCAGGGCTGGATCTTGTCTGGAAGTGAATGGGCCAAACACAGCAAGTGTGAGTGGTTTCCACAGACGTGCTGGGAAAGAGATATGCCCAAATTACTGACAGGAGTCTGATAGTTTTAGTCCTGGAGGACAACTTGGGTGTTTAGAGGCCAAGAGCATTTCTTTCTTAACTGTTGGACCTGCTTTTCTACTGAAACCATCAACTGAGATGAGTTGTGATAGCCCTTTTTTCTTTCTCTGAACTGTGCCCCAGGTTGAACTAGGAAAAGAAGGACTTTGAGCTCACAAATTTTGGCCAGTGGCTAGGTTTAAAGTCTTCAAAGAAGTTATGCTTGGCAAGAAATGCAGTATTTTAAGGGGTCATTTCATTGTTACTGGTGTGCAGTGTGTGTTGCCTGATTTATACCAAGGAGACTCCTGGAATGTGTGTCCTGGTGACTTCGTTCTTTCTTTCCAATTAACTTTAAAGAAATAAAAAGAGAGATGAAAGCAAGTTATTTGAATAATATTTGAAATGTATTTATTCTAGAAAGGTTCACGTTCTTTCCAAGGGTCCACTTTTTCACTTTCAGAATGGAGTCTTTTTCACCTCAAATTATTTGCATTGTGATAGCATCCAGAGACTCTGGTCAGAATGGCTCCAGGGGGCTTGGGGAAACAAAATGGGTGAAGTGAAAAGTAATGAGAGCAGTTTGGAGTGTGTGGGGAACAACTGCAGAGTTGGCTTGTGGCACTGAGCACAGGAACAAATTAACGCAGAGCTGGAGCCTGGATCGGGAAGACCAAGTTCAAAGTGAAGTGTGCCTGGTTTATTCAGTTTAGGTGGAGTGAATGAGGTTGAAAGACATGGCTCAATATGTAGCAGAGTGTTAGCCTAAGGATGGGGCTTTCAATGGCCGCATAAAGTGCTTTTGATTTTCTTTCCTGCAAAGTTTTGTTACAGAACAAGTTAGTGGCAATAATTTTGGTCAGTAACCAATTCCCTGGAGCAAATAGTTTTAAGTCACAATTGAGTATCAGGTGTTGCCACATATTGCTTTGTTTCGGTATTGAGCCACAAATAACTCATGACACTATTTTTGTATTATAATACACCATAATTTACTGCTAGCAACCATGTAATTCCTAAGAGACAGAGTGGCATTTGGCCTATATGGTCTTTGGTCCATTCTATATTGAATCTAACACAATGGGTACAGCTGAGTGATTTAATGTCATCCTGAAAGAATTCACACAGGCTGCTGAAAAAGTAAACAGGCCATGGAAATAAATTGTAACTAAATGTGTTCTTAAATATAGGGATACAATGCACACAGAGAGTGTATAATACTATCACCTGCTGAACTTTTTCAACAGTCTTGAAGCACTCACCTCCTGTGGGATAAGAAAAAAAGGCATCCACTACAGTAAATTCCACTAAACAGTAAATTCCATGAAATGCTCCTTTCATGTCAAACAGGTAGAAGTTCAGGATTCCAGAAGAAATGCAAAATGCATACTAAGCATGAAGGTATTCTCTTTATTGGCACAGTGGTTTAACTAAGAGTGAGAAATCCAATAAATCTACTAAAATCTTCCTACTAGATGGAGGTAACTGTGGCAGTTTTCAAGCCTGCTGTGTATCAAAGCAGTTTGCTAGTTCACTGGCTGTTTGTGGGCTGAGTGAAAAAAAAAATCATGGAGCTGATCAGTAGCTTTAAAATAAGTTGGCCTGCAGTGGCATATGCCAGGGTTAAGTACTCTGAAAAATATACCTGTTTTCCTGTGGCCAGATCCTGACACGACACCAGCACTAGGTGCTGGCTTGTGTAATAGCGAAACAAATAGAAATTCAGTGTTTTGCCTCATAAGATCAATTATCCGTGGAACACATGAAGGATTGATGCTTGTTTCATTAGAGTAGAGAAATAGCTTATGCAGTCATCTCTGGCTTGCACCGCTCTCAGTGAACTGATTTGTTTTGATTTTGGAGAAGTTGTGTTTTAAAATTGTCAGTATTCAACTCAGAGAGGCTATTTACCTTTTATTTACTGGAGAAACCATGTGATTCCTTGCATTAGGATGTTCATTAATTCTGCTCTGTTTTAACTATGTCAGAAACCTACTAAAAAGGGCTCAGAAAAATTCCATGCCAGATATTTCAATGTACTTTAGATGATTTATTTTTTTCTATTTCTAGCTTATTTTATTTAAAATTATACTTGAATGCTTTCCTGAACATCGGCCTAAATAAATAATTTTTATTTCAAAAACAATGGAAGTAACTTCAACCAATACACAGAAAGATATCACTGAGCAAGGGTAATGCTTGCTACATGGATTTGTATGCTGCTCTTGAAATAGTACCTATGGCAACTTTAAACCAGATTTTTTTGATACTATTGTCTCCAGTGCTGCAATAGGATCTGCTTGTTAGGAAGCTCACAGCCCTTGAATCCCACAGAGCTCTGTGGGGGCTTTGTGTGAGCTTGAGGATCTGCACCAGGGTGAACTTTGTTGCGAAGTGGAGGCTGTGATGTTGAAAATGGAGTCACAAGATGGAGTTCAGAAAACATGAGTCCTCTTGTAGCATCTCCTGCCCAGGGGAATGATGTCTTTATGGCTGCATGGGTTTAAGCAGGTTGCTATTTACTACTCTTCTACTATTTAGTTAAAAGATAGCTAAAAGCGGACTAAGGAGGCAAAATGAACAGAAGTTTTCTTTGCCCTGTGGGTTGGTACAGTCTATTGTCATTCTGTTTCTTGGAGAAACTGGTACCAATAAAATACGTACCAGTAAGAAGCCAATTTATGTACCAGAAATGACTACATGTGTTACATAATTAGAATACCTGTCCCAACTTCTGAAACCTATCGCTGCTGGGCCTGCTTTTAATCTAGCATCGTCTCTTTAGCTTACAAGTTGAAATGTAGCTGGGGAGTGTTATGAGAACCAGATGGAAAGCTTGGCTGGCGAGGATGGAGACTACCCTGGCCCGCTCTGAGCCGAGTGTACTCTGTACCTTCGAATGATACCTTAATCCATGATAAAGACAGACAGCTCACTTTTCCAAAATCAAAACCATATTCATCAATAGTAGCCTCTTTCCAACACAGTACAGGCTACTGCTCAGAGAGATGCTGTCTGGAATAGCTTGATGCAGGCAGAACTAGATGACTACACATGGATAAGATAAAATCATTCAGTTATGTAATAAAAAAATTTGAAAGATGTTCTAAGATGATACAAATTCAAGTACTAACTTGAATTGTTATCCCAGAGGGATGTTTGCTCCACCTTTCAGTCACTGAATCCTGATATATGGTACATATTTTAAGGCTTGATTTTTTCCCCCCCCTTTTAAGAAAAAAAAAATTAAAATACAGTTAGTTGACCCAGTGCTCTCTGTCCAGCTAGCTTCATGCTGCTTAAATTAATACAACTCATTCAAAAATGTAGTTGAATGGATGGGTTTTGAAGTCAGCAAGGATTCAGTTTTGGTAACTAAATGTTATTCCTACATGGTAGAATACCAGTAGAAGTAAAGTCAATAAACTCTAAAGGCAAATATATTAAAGAATTCTTATGCATCATGATTTGCCTCTTGCCATCTAGGGAAAAGTTTGTATTTTATACAGGAACTGAGATGTTTCTCTTTCTGTGTTCCTGTGTGGATTTAACTAAACCAGCAATGAAGAGAAACAAGAGTTTCATTAAGAAAGCTTTGTTGATAATTATAGAGTGGTTGTAAGCGTATGTTCATAGCCTTTATTTTTCTTGTTCAGAACTTTATTATGGATCTTTACATTTCAAATGACTCTTGATACTTTGGATGTGTGAGACAGATTTTAGGTAAATAAACATAACTTATTATTTTGGGACAATACTTCAAATATACATTTTAAAGGGCGTGTTCTTTGTTTGACCACCTATTACTCCTATAAATCTATAAGCTAACTATTTTAAACCAGATTATCAGATTGTAAATAGGATAGGATGGCTTTCATATAATAGGATAGTTGTTCAAGGCTTTCATCATGGTTGGAGTTAAAAAAATTAGCCGCAAGACCATAAGAAGTTGTGTTTGTTTGCTAAATCACAAGCTACGTTTATGTTTGCAGAAAAGTGAGAATATTTCACAGCTATCTTTCAAAGAGCATGATGTGTTTATCTTCTGTACATTCCATCAGGAGGAGAAATTGATTGAGGAAAATGTGAATCTTTGTTTATCAAGTTCTGTCTACAAAGATAAAATATGTCTTTGGCTGGGATTTTGCCTGTTGCTTTTTTAATACCTCTTGAACTCTAATGGTGGAATTTTTATAGCCCTGCACATGAGAACAACTTGGTAGTACTCGTAACCTTCAAAAGCAAGGCATTCATTGATCTGGAAGAAAAACTTTATGTAACCTCTCCTATTTCCAGGTAATGTTCTCCTTGGCAAACAATTTGTAGTAAACTCACAGTGTCCTCAACACTAAGGCTATGATTGATACAGCCAGTACTCTGTTTTATATACCATAGTGTTCAGAACAGTATGTTTTGAAACTTTGAAGGCTTAACAAAAGACCCTCAATCCACCAGAAGAGCAGATCTTATGGGCACTGTAATATATTATGTCCACGTTTTGCTGGAACTGGTAGCAATTTTTTTTTTTTTTTAATATTTAAAAGGTTAGAATTTCATAGAGCCAGGTCTTAAGCTGTATTCCCTCTGTTTTGAACTGGTAGTATCTCTATTTGCGTATGACATCATGAATTTCTTTGATTTATTCTTTTAGTCAAGGAAGAAGTAAAACATTCAAAGCCTACTGTAGGTTATAACAAATAAAATTCCTGATTTCTTACATCTGAAAAGCCAAGTACCACCATAGCCTGGCTGGTTCAGATTTGTTCTCTCCAAAGGTGTTATGCTGCTCCTTATTCATGCTTCATTTGAGATTCCAACCATTTAAAGAATGTTATCCTACTAGTATATACAATCCATTTATTTCATTGTACATACTTTGTTATTTAATGCCACCCGGAGCTTTCAAGGTGGCTTAGATTATAAGTAAAAGGACAATGTCAACTATTAACATCTACAATTTAAACCAGACCTGATACATTAAAGAGAAAAACATTAATCACAAGATACTTGTGTGCCAGCAGTAGAACTTGTCCTTGCATGGTAAGACAAATCATACAGACTGATAGAGCTTTGTTCAGGTCTGACTCCTTGGAATGCCTTGAGCAGCAGCTGGCCTTCTGGTAATGCTGCACTGCGAGAAGTGGTGGCAGAGCATCTCTGGAAGGGTGGCTCTGACCCAAACCTGGCAATGAACAGGAGGAAGAGAGGGATGATGCCCTGCGACAGAAGATCCAACAGTGGGGAGAGGCACAGCCCTGGGAGTAAGTTACACTTAAACCTGAGATGGTGCAGAAAGGGGAGCTGTGAATGGCGTTGACTGTGGAGACTATCAGGGACAGAACTAAAAATGGTCTAATTTTTTATTTGTAGCTGTGCTGCCTGTGCCTCAAAGGGATGCTTGGCATGGCTTAAAGCAATGCTGAAATTGGGAGATGGCGAGGATATGAGTTGTCTCCTCTATGCCTATGTCAATGTTCTGTCTGTCATTTGCTTCATATACAATGTCTTTCAGTATGAAGAACCCAGTTAGAGTGAATTGTTCCACAAAGAAGAAAGCTAAGGTTTTGACCACCTAATCAGTATTTCCTGAAGAGTTGCCAACGTCTCCTGAGCAGAGTTATGATCTTTCTGCAATAAAACATGCCAATACACTGACCTTAAACCTTCCCTGCCCAAATGTCCTCTCTTCTGACAAGTGACATTTCAAACAGGAATATTAGCATTTAGGACAAGGACAGTGTGTGCTACAAAGCACATTTTTGGGTGCTCTGCAGATAATAAAGTCTGAGTTACTCATGATGATAATTTTTAGGAATTTCAGAATGTCTCAGCACATATGCCAGATTCCTGGATTTTGACCAGGAGGGTATTATAAATAATAAACATTCAGTATCGTTGCCATCCACTGTAGCTAACTACTGTCTTGGATACAGATTAGTTTGTACACTTGTATTGCACTCAGGCGTATACAAAGTTAAGATTTCTCTTGAAAATGCTTGGTGTTTTGTTAACTAACTAAATGAATAAACATATAATCTTTCAGGAGATGGCAGAACAGCATCTAGTTCTCGTTACTCTCTTTGTTTCTCTCCACCCTTTGGCTCTCACTGTAATTGCCGACAACTGCTCTGGCCACTCAGCATCTGCAAGATGAAGTCCTATGTCTTCCAGATGTGGCACCCAGTTGCCAGCATTTTCTTCCCCTTTGGTATACTTTGGGCCTCTGGTTTGGCGTCAGAGCTGTTTACCTGTCTCCAATTCTGCTGCTGCTGCTCTTTTAGCTATGGTGCGTAGTACTGGATTTCTGAGTTGCTCTATGTGATACTATGGAAAGGGAAAAGAATGGGGAATGCTGTGAGAGACAGTTACATGGAGCTAACAGTAAGCTCATTTTACTTACAAATATATCCAGACCAATCTAGATATTTCAGAGCTCATGTCTAGCTTTTTTCTGTGACATAGATGTGAGCACTCTCTACCATCATGTCACAGTACCCGCCTATTTCTGTAACAGCAGCAGTTGAATTTCTATTTTAAACACAATGGTATTACCAGAAAATTACTATTGTTAACATTTGCATAGAGCAGGTTAACTCTTTTAAGTGGCTTCATGCCATAAAGTACGAATGTAACCACTCCAGTATAGCAGTTTGTCCGCAGAGAGGAAAAATAACCCTTCAGACCCATGGCACCAGTTTCACATTAGAGCTAAATTGCTGTAGCAGATTGAAATGACAAGACTCACATTTTTAAATGAGCATGTAAACAAAGCATGTGCCCAGACTGGCATGGGACAGGAATCCTACTTTGCACATATGCCTTCGGATTTGTGCACACACACAAAAACAATTAAAAAATAATCTGGCAAAGAATAGATAATGCATGACTGAAGAGATGAGTTTAATATTCTAATACAAGTAGTGTTTGAGAAGGTGTAAACAGACTTTCAATATCCAATATTTTCTTTAAGAAGTAGTACCAGGACAGCTCACCACCAATGCCCAAGAAAGCCTGTTATGGCATGTATATATAGAGCATGCCTGGTCTAGAGTATTTATACATAAGTATACTCTAGAGTAGAGGTCTATTAATTGACTTTGTTAGCTTTATAGATGCAATGCAAGAGACTAGACATTTATCAGACAGGTCCTTTCCTGTCTCAGCAGGTGGAACATGGGATGTCATTTGTCCTGGACAGCAGCAGTATGGTATATAAATAGAAATACTTCCTGTTGTTCTCCATTTCAGGTGATGTATCCAGTACCACAGTTCTATGAACAGCTCTTTAGGGGGCTGTGAGGTGCAGGCAGCCCCACTGTACTTTCCTGCATGCTCCGTGAGGGAAGCTGGGTTTCCTGAGGGTGGCTGGGCTGAGGCAGGATGTGCCCAGCTGAGGCCATGGTTTCCTGCTGCGCACTGGGGTTTGCTGCCACTTTGAAACAGCAAGCTAAATTTGCTGGTTTCTTTGTGACTAGCAAATTCGGGCTTTGTAAAATTATTCTATTTTGGCAGCCATGAAGAAAACCCATCTGTTTGAATGGTGGAGATGTGGTTGTCCTGGAGCACTGGATGTGTGGTGGGGCACAGTGACAGCTAAGGCTGGGTGATCAAAGGGGTTGAGCCCTGGCACACAGCCAGCCTCGGCTGCAAGGAGTGCAGCAGTTATTTGGGCTGCAAGGCCAGTGCTGAGGCTGGCTGTACAGCAGCCTCAAATACTAATTAGGGTCTTAGAGCTAGTTTCAGAACTGCAGTGTCTTGTTTCCACTCTGGTTTTGTATAATTGTTTAACATATCTGAAATTTTGATAACTGGCCAAGTTGAAAGCCCACTTTAAGTTGAAATCCATATATTTCTCAATGAAAAGATTGTGTTTTAATAGTTCAGTAACATCAGTCTGTCTGACATCATTATGCTTCATTGTTATACAGTAGCTGACTTTCAAATATGATGCCACTGTGAAATAATTGTGTGATTTAGTAGAAAACTATGAATAGAGGATAGGGGTTCCATCAATCTGTATCTAAGCACAGATGAAGTGACTGACCCTGACCCTCTCATACATATGCCTTTTTTTTTTTTCCCTATTTTAAGGAAAACTGCACAGAAAGTCTTTGTTGTTGGTTATGTGTGTATGCACATATTAACTTCCAACCCAACTGCTGGCAGTGTTACAATGCACCAAATAGTCAGTTTTTTAAAAGTTGCTTTTAAAAATGATATTGAAAACAAAACAAACAAACAAAAAAAAAAGAAAAAGAAAAAATCCTCCCCCCTACAAAACCGTATAAAAAGTCATGGGGTGGCTTTTCCAATAACATCTTGAACTTGTAATTCTGCAGTGTTGTCCCTGAGCCACTAATGAAATCCATATTGCAAGGATGGCCTTGAAGTAATGGAGGAAGGAAAAAGCAGCTGTATTTGCTATCCTGCGGCTCTGTGTTTTTCATTATGCTCTCCCTTTTGTTTTGTTTTGGGGTATATTTTCTGGAGCAAACAACCTCCCTGGGAATGGTCTGCTGCAGAGGCCAGGTTGAATTCCTGGTGCTGGCTCTCCGAGGGGTGTCAGATGTGTCACTACAACCTGTTAAGCAAAGCACCAAGGTGTTCATAAAGGAGGAGCAGCATTTTCTGTGGATGAAAGTTCTGGCACAAGGATTTGACTGACTGACTGTGAGTATTATTACTGAAAAACCAATCCAACAAGCAAGATACTGCAAGAGTTAGCCTGATGATCCAATGAACACTTTACATAGCTGATGACCAGGACAGGTTTATCCCCTCTCAAAATGACACGTTGGAATAATATTAGCTAACTGTCTGTAGCCTGGCTGGGGTGTCTCCTCCCAGACACATAATTGGTACTGTCACCTCTCATGCTGTATGGTATGTGAAGCTGATGTCTATGAATTTTGTCCATATGTTTTTTAAGTGCACTGGACACAGTCAGCCTTAAGTTCTGAACAAATAGTGATGGCTTAATTAATAATGGACTGAAAAAGCACAAAATTAAAGCACGTTAGCAAGATGGTTTTTCAACAAGCTGTGAGCCAGCATATGTAAGAAAAGTAAAGCTACATTAGTAGAGACAAAGAGGTTCCACTTAGATAACTAAAGGCCAACTCATCTTTGATCAGGTTTGCAAAACTGGATTTACTTTGCTTTTTTCTTATTTCTTGCAGTCAGAGTCTGTCTATAGACACTGTAGTTGGAGCTCATGAAGGTAAAAAGAGCCACAGAGAAGGGTTTACTGCCATTCAGCTCTCTATAGTATACAAACAAATCTTCTCCCTAATGAAAGACTACAAAACTGAAATAGAATTATTAGACCCTGGCTACATTTTTAAAGGATCAATATAATATAGCCACATCGCTTCTTGATTTTTGGCTCTCTAGTAACTAATTTCTCACAACCTGATTCTGCACACTGGTAACACAAAATGTTTTACTTCACATTAAAGTAAGAGTATTTATTTATGCAACTTCATTTCCAATAAAAGCTATGCTTTACAGTGCATTATACGGAATGACAGCAGTGCACTGAATTGCAAGGTCACGCTATAGATCATACTCACTCTGCCAAACACCCAGTGAGGAATTTTGGAGTAAGCTGTAATAAGGGGCTGAGCAGTGAGCAGAGCCAGAAACAATACAGGTTAGAAAAATGTTTGGTTTATTTAGTGAAAGAAAAAGTTTGACTGATTAGGGAGGCTTTTCCTACTGTATTCATTCTGGTCCAGGTCCTGGAAAGAAAGTTTGGGATGGAACTTCCTGTAGTTGACCCTAATCTGTCCTCAGAGCCTCATGCGTCTTCCTCTAAACTGAGGAATACGGGGTGTGTTTGAAGATCTAACTAGCAGCTTATGCTCTGCACTCCTACATTACCAGACCCTTGCCTTTTTCCATTTTGTAAGTGAGGCTGCATGTCTGGTGAAAGGTGGAGAAGTGTCATCCTTTGCACACAGATTAGGTGTGTGCTACTGTGCAGCTGAAAGTAGTGGGTCTAAATGGTAAGAGTGCCTTATTCCAGATGTTCACAAGGGTAATTTGTCCTCCAGAAAAAAAAATTACCCCAAGACAGAGAGAGCGACAGAAATAACACTGCACAGTGCAACCACTGTATGTGTTTGTGCGTTTTCTGTCTATGGAAAAACATTTGAAGATAACTTAGCAGATGTCTAGAAGGCGAAGAAGTGCCAAAGCAGGTGTGACAAATAGCCTGTTTTTTAGGATAAGTAAAGTTTTCAGGCCCTGTTTCAGATGTGGGACAAGAGAAGCAGCACTAATCATGAAAGTGGAGAGGCACAAGATGAGTCATTGTCACACCCCAATGAAACACAAGAACAAAGTAGAATTTCAGTTCTCCAAATGTAGTTGGTGAGCTGCACCAAAACCACTGAGGATGCCTATACTAAACTGGCCTCTCAACAGAATCAGAGCTGAGCAACAACACGTGGTACTCCTTAACGACACACCTGGTTATTTTTTGAGGGTATTTAACTTATTGATGTCTTTGTACTGCCTGAGGGGGCACACTATGGACAGCACAGAGCTGGTGGTTCCATTTTAGAAATCTTCCTTTTGACTTGGGATTCACCAGGTTATTCCCTGCAGAAGAAAGTAAATGGGGATGGGATGAGGAGAATCTTTGGTACATACCAACTTATTTTATTTATTTATGTATTTAGATTCAGAGAAAGCACATGAAACTCTTTCAGGAATTGGCAGAAGAAGACATCTCGAAGTCTCTCTCACTTACTGACTTTGGCAGAACTGCCTGCTTCCTCACACATACTTTTCTAGGGCTCTCATAGCACTGATTCTTTCACCATAAATTCAGTTTGTTATTGTCTCTTTGCCTCTGTCGGGAAATCACATCCCTCTGTGTGGTTGTTATCTTCAGGTGCCATTGCAATATGGGATTGTTGGCCCCAGGACCCTTGCCCCACCTTTGCAGCACAAAACACTTCTCCGTTGGTGATCTCATCCAGAGAACGTAGTAGCTGCACTTAATGCAAGTTTTCCTGATGTATTTGCCTGAATACTGTCATCATTTTCAGATGAATCAAGGTCAAACAAGAGTGAAAAATGGAAAACTGGAATAGGGACAACCAAAACAGAGTATTAAAGGACTGTTGATGGAAGTCCAAAAAAAGACACCCTTAACTTTAGAAAACACAAGAAATAGTGATATTGGTGGCCCAAGCCGAGAGACTTTCATAAAAGTATGTTCTACCTCATCCTTTCTAGTTACTGAAGTTCTTCACATAGGTTGCACGTTATATCTGTATGCTTCTGAACACAGCAGAGTCTCCAGGGTGTTACACCAGGTCAGCCTCTCATTCTCCCTGGTCAGTACACCTGTCCACTCTTCTTGCAGATGAAGTGGTTGTCTTCTGTCCAAAGTCCTTCCGTTTCATGATGCAGAAGGGTTCTGCTCTTACCCACCTTAAGGGAACTTCACAGTGCTGTTGCTTTTATGGTGAGCTTTGCTGCCAACAGTCTGATTCAAACTTTATTGACAGCTCTTCATGGAATCTATCATGTTAGTTGTTCTTGTTCCAGTCTACCAGATGACTGAGGACCACAGTATCAGGTCAGGTAAGTCACAACTTTTCTGGTTTAGCCCAGTCATGCTCTGGCAGATCATCACTGTGCCCACCAAGATTTTACATGAAATAACATTTACAGCTTAACACACTGAAGACATTATCCAAGCTGTCTGGCAATACGAAAAGCTACTAAGAAAGACCAACCGCTGTGCAGAGCTGATGTCTCAGATCCAGGCCGCAAAAACAGCTGCATTTCTTTCCTGGGCCAGATGAGCAGGCTGTGACATTGCTCCCTATGTACTTGGCACTGGTGAGGCTGCATCTCAAGTACTCTGTCCAGTTCTGGGCCCCTCAATTCAGAAAGGACATTGAGGTGCTGGAGCATTTGCAGAGAAGGGCAACGAAGCTGGTGAAGGTTCTGAGGGAGCTGGGGTTGTTTAGCCTGGAGAAAAGGAGGCTCGGGGTGATCTTATTGCTCTCTACAACTGCCTGACAGGAGGTTGTATTGAGATGGGGGTCAGCCTCTCCTCCCAGGTAACTAGAGACAAGAGGAAATGACCTCAAGCTGCTTCAGGGGAGGCTGGACATCAGGAAGAATTTCTTCACTGAAAGGGTGGTTAAGCTCTGAAATGGGCTACCCACAGAAGTGGTGAAGTCACCATCCCTGGAATTGTCCAAGAAATGACTGGACATGGCACTTCGTGCTATGGTTTAGTTGAAAAGGTAGTGTTCAGTCAAAGGTTGGACTTGATCTTGGAAATCTTTTCCGACCTTAATGATTCTATGATTTTATGGGCAGTGTCCAGCTACAGTGAGCACCCCAACACTGAGCTGCCTATTAATATGTGACCTATACAGAGTAAGACTGATATTAGGAACAGCTGGAACCTAGCCTGATTTCAAAAGCAGTTGAAAAGTTATTATTAATGAGCTTGTCAGCACATACAGAGCAATGTCTGAACTTAACTTTGCTGGGATCTGTGCTCTTGCACAATGTATAAAGCAAAGGCAGTAAACATTACTGCCTTGGTGGACACCAGTCTGTATACTGGTTAGGGATAAGTGGCTCTTGCTACAACAAGTTTCCTTTTGAGAAAGACTTTTTCTGGACATATTCATGATTATGTCAGTGGTTACTGTTGTAATTTCATTAACTCCTCAGTAAGTGAAGAAAAAGTGGATCTGACTGAAGCAGAATATACTGCTTTTATTGAATTCTTCTTTAATTAAAGCTCTTACTGGCTTCATGCTGTTTTGATGGCAAGTTTAGATTTTTACGTTCAGTGACAGGAGAAGGGAGAAAAAATAGGAAGTGTTTATTTAATTCATGCCATAGAATGTAATGACAAGAGATTGTTTCCATACGTACTGTTTTTGTTGACCTTTTAACATTTGGAAATGTCAGGAAATACCATTACTGTAGGTCTATCCAGCTTTAATGCTACAATAACTTTATAGCTATTCACAAGGGAAATTATTATATGTTGCCTGAAACAGTGAAGGTGTATGCAAGCATACACACAGATCTCCTTCTACTTCCCTGCCAAGTAGATCTCTGTAGTTGCATGCAGTCTCTGTTAAAAATGCTACTTTTGTGTTGCTGAAATTTTGACTTTGCTTTCAAACCTGCCGGGTTTACTGAGGCAGCAAAGAGGTATTTTCTGGGAAGTTTAAAGAAACTTAAAATAGTGTAGAATGCATTTTAACTTACTGTGATTAGGCATTGGCCAAAATTGTATGGGCTTTTCAACCTTTGCTTGGTTTGGGTTGTTTTCAGATTGGGTTGTTAAGATTCAGAAAGGTTGAGAAGGTGCTACTTTGATCTATGCATGTTGTCTTGCCATTAGAAATGAAGAAAAATTTCCAGTCATGACTTTGATATTTAAGTCTCCAAAACATGGAAGGGTTTTGCTAATGAAGCAGTGCTCTTCCTGGCTGTATCAGCGGTGTAGCACACAGTTGTATTGTGTTGTGGTATGTCATGGAACAGCCCCCAGCGCAGTTGAGCATGGCAGGACACCGTTACCTTGGACAGCACCAGGCGAGCCTCTGATTTGTGACTGTCCCCTTGTCTACAACAGAAATAGATCAGCAGAGAGACCCAAGAGGAAGTTATTAACATCAAACACACTATGAGATTCTGGCCTAGAAGCTGAGCCATCAGTGATTTGAGAGGGATGGGGAATTTGTCCTTTTGTTGGAAAAAAAGAACTCCTTCCCCTCAAAATGTCACCCGGGGGCTTTAAGTACAAAACAAAGGAAACTGAAAACAGCAAACACACCTATATGTATTTAACAATATTTTGAAGTGCTAAAATTAATACTGAGGATGGGCATCTTTATTGCATGTTTTACAGAACCAAACCAATAAAATGTTAGGTAATTACCTCTAAGGGTATAATTAACTTGACACCGCCTGACCAGAAATATTCTGGACCTTCCACTGGCTGGTGGGGAAAGCTCTTCTGTCTGCAGAAGAATCACAGTCAGTTGTGGGTCTGGTTGATTTTACTTATCACACATATAATTGAAAAACAGTGATCACCCAAAATACTCAAATAGAAATGCCCTACCTGAAAATTGTAATCTGGACTGATATTCTGAACTGATAAGGTGCAGTTGTTGTCACTTCACAAGCCTAATTTGATTTTCAAACAAAGTAATTTTGAAATACAGCAAATGACTAGTAATTGTCAGGTGTGATTTATTACTTTGCAGAAGTTTGGAAATGAGAATTGTGAAAAATGTCTACCCTAGATTATCAACAAATCTCTTCCACTGGCTGAGATCAAACTGAAGTTTATATGGATTGTTCCAAAGAATGCATAAAAATTTAGATTTTGACAGAATTTATTGAGATTTATTTGTTTACAGCCTTTTAACTATGTATATGTATGTGTTTTTATAAATAGAATCTCATTTACACAGAGTAATCAGGCTACACTAAGTCTTCCTTTTAAATTAATTTGTATGATATCGGTATCAATAAATGTTACCCTCCAGATGCACTGACCAATAAACTGAATTTAAGTGTATCAGTCATAATTTGCTGAATGTGTTCTAAAACTATGAATATTATTCAAAATGGTAATGGATTATCCTGCTGATGATTTAAACTGCTTTGTTTGTTATTCCTTACCTCAGTTAGAGAAAAATCTAAATTACCTGTAGAAAGTGTCAAAATTAAAAAATATCATTGGTAGTCTTAGGGTTTGTACATGTGTGCACATGTATGTGTATCTGTAGTGTGGATACACACACAAATGCACATATGGGATTCAGCTCTGTGCTTGATCTCAGCCACTAGAAGAAATTTCTTCTACTTGTGGATAGCCAGTTTTCACAGTTGTTGTTTCCAAAATCTTGCTGCGAAGTTGTAAACTATACCTGACAGTTTGGACTGGTATAGTCATGCTGTCTCTAGGTTAGTAGCTTGCATGTACTTTATTACTTTGGCTACATAATTATTTATGATCTTTAAATATAAACTCAGAGACTGTTACGTGTGTGAATACTAACAGACACGCTTCATTTAGAGGTGTAATGTGCTTCCAAATTATTACATGTGATTGCTGGCAGTATCTGTTGTCTTTCTGACACCTTTCCCACCTACATATTAAAAAAGAACTTTCCTTTTTTTTTTTAAATCTGGTAGATTTCTGATGAGTACAATTAAGCACAAAAATGGACTTTAATATGTCTGATAATCAACCTAGTGGTGACCTACTTTGAGATAAGATTTTATTCAGGTTTTTCTGGACTATTTTGCATCTGTGGAGGACTGAAGATTTATTGGCCCAGGTTGTTGCTGCTAGTGCCTAAAGCAGAAACAGTGCTTCAGTGTGTTGGCCTGTTGAGAGTCCCCATGTGCTAGGACTGGAGTGATTCCCAGGGTGGGCCTCCTGCTGCAAGATGACCTAAAGGGAAGCTGTATAAAATAATTGCTTGGTGTAGATGTCTGGTATTCCTTGTGAGAAAAGCTAAAAGTCCGGGTAAGCCTCTGGAGCCGTCCAAATCAGAGAGTCAAGATTTGAAGTTGGGTCATTTATAACATAAGCCAGCTGAGATGATTGCTAGGCTACAGACAGGGGAAGGGAGCAACAGAAGACAAACCTATCTTCTCCTCCCTTCTGGGAACCAACTGATGAACCTTCTCTTCCATGTGTGCCCATGCTACTGTGTAAATTGCCAGGAGTTGCAGTAGATGTTTAATCGCAAATTTGGCACTGTTTTGCTTGCTCCAAATCAAGGGGCTCATTTTTCCTTTGCGATCTGCTGAATTGAGCACCTGCTTAGCCATTTGTACAGCCTCTGTAACAGTTTTTGTAATTCTGTGCCCAATTTAAGTGATGTAACTGCAAAGCTCTTAATTGCATAGAACAAGTACATATCAAGCAGCAGGTATATGGGTGAAGTTATCTAAACAGTAGTAGTCTTCAAAGGGTCACAAAAGCTAATATATTTGAGGTACTGAGGCCTCGGTTTTGCAAAAATGTCAACAAAGTCTGCAGCTGGCTGTGCTGGCAGGGACGAAAAATCAGCAATCCACAACGAGGTACCGGTCATTAAACACGAGGCTTACTCCCTCCTCACCTGCACTCCCTTTGCTAGCAGAAAACGCCAATAATGCCTTTTCGGCAGAAGCTTTTGTCAAGACCAGAAAGGTCCTCAGGCACAAGTGGTAGGTGCTAAAAGGGAAAAATGTGCATGATTTGATGCATATAGATTAGCAATGAGTGCAGTGTTGAAAATTCCTGGCTGTGGGTCAGTTTAGCAAAACATTTGGACAACATATCCCTGAACTGACGTTTCTTAATCTGGAAATCCAAACTGGGGATAACAATTAGTTGTTCCCTTTTCTTCTGTCTCTAATTAGGAATGGGAGTGGGGGTGTGTGGGGTGGGGTGGGAAGTAACAAATGAAAAACAATCAATCATTTTCAAACCTGTCAGAAGGTGAAGGTCACCTTAATTTTAATCCGTGGCTTACGGTTGATTTGTATTTGATCTGAACCACCACACATCCCTCGGACTTTAATACATCCTGGCAATCAGACGTTCCAGGGCTGCGTTTTTCCCATTACTTGCCAGACAGTGGCTGGGTGGCTCCTTGCAGAAGGCTCTAAGGAACAGAGAAAGACGGGAGGTCATCAGTGACCACTAAAGGATCAAAGACAGGGAAGCTGGGTGGTTTCATACAGTCAGTCTCTTATGGTAAATGATTTTATATGACTCAAAGTCCAAGTCTGGTGCAGTCCATTGTTACTGCTTTTCTAAATATCCTGACTTGTTCAGAAATGCAGTAAAAGGCTTTCATCCCAGCCCATTCAACTTAAAAAATGGAAAACAAAATCCTCTTAATCCCTCCTTGGATCAGCCTGCACAATGAAGTAGCCAAACTGGTAGTCACAGTATTGCTATGGTGCTCAGCCTGCTGTGATTCCTCCACCACGTCCCTCTCAGATCACCAGTGGGATCAGTCATTCTCTATTAGGCTGGAAAAGCTCAGAAAATAAGAACAAGAAAAATGTTAAACGTGCTGTGAATTTCATTCCACTTCTATAATAAGCTTAGCAAACCCTCAAGCAGAGGATACGTAATTTTAAACAGATTTTTAAATAGTTTTTTGTCAACTGTCTTAGAAGAGGAGCAGAGCCAGCTGACAATACTTTTTTAGGAGCGGAATCAGAGGCTTTCTGGGCTTGATCCCTATGGTGCTGACTGTCTCTGGCTTCTCCTGCTATGAGCAGGAGATCCTTGTGGGATCAGGACCTCTCAGGGGTTGGTAAGGGAGTTCCAGGGTGCTCTTACTCTCGCCTATAGTGCAGTGGTAGCAACGAAAGAAAGTGGTAATTGGGCATAGAGTCAGCCAGTTGGGCCTTGCAAATGAACTGGCTCCTTTTTAAGGGAGAATGACATTGCACAGCAGTAATTGTACTTTCAATAATTCCTCCATCTTCTTCAGCTTTATTTAATTCCCCTCTTAACAACTGTCTGCTTTGAAGGAGAAGAGGCAAAAAGAGCTTTTCTATTATGGGATTTCTTTTGGGCACCTTAAACAATGCCTATAAAGTAGTGGAGGAGGATTGCAAGCCAACACCATCACATCTCTCTCCAGAGTCCGTCTCTTTGTTCTTAATCTCGTTTGACTGGTAACTGCTCAACAGAGCAATAAGAAAAGCATTTGAAGAATCCCATCAGTCCAACATAGATTTTTAACACAGGCCAGTCCAATTAGACTATTATGGGTGGCCAAAATAAGATCCCCATGCTCTTAGAAAGTCACAAGAATAAAATACTGGATGGTCATGCTGTAGTGAGCAATTTGAAGCCGAAAGCAAGAACATTTCTAGTCTCAGTTTCTGTCTAGAGAAGCAGACGACATGGAAATGATCTGCTGCTCTCGATTTTAAAAAAAATAGAGCTGGAAATTAAACAGATGAAACCACTAGTTTAATTCACTTGAAAGCTTCTGCTTTAAGGAGAGCTATGCCATATTGTTCTGTACAAGGACACCAGATTAATTGTCTTTTCTCTCCTTCACCTTTTATAGTGATGCTGCACAAATGGTATCAAGCTGACAGAGAAAATTATAAATATACTGTGTCTGCAATTTAGCAGCATTAATCACACAAATTTAGTAGTTTTAGATGGTAGTAGGTCATCCATTAGCTGAAAAGTTGACAGTTGTAGCATAGAAGCCTGAGTTCAGGCCTCATCTTCCCCTTTCAGGCCATCTATTTCTTTCTCAGCAAAAACATCTGGTCATTTAAAAACTGTAATTTTCATACATTTTAGCTAACAGTGGAATGTTGAAAAGCTGTTCTGAAAAACATAGTTCTTTCCTGTGCCAAACCAGTTGGCCTAGAGTTAGCAAATGTTGTTATAAATCTTCCCTTTGCTTTTTCAACAGCTCTAAAACTACAGAATTAAATGCTTCATAAAGACCAGCCAGTGGACGCAAGCTAGTATGCTGAAGAAGTTTATCATGCAAAGCCACCAAGACCTTTTGAATGCTGCCCCAGTCATCCCACAGAGCTCAAGCCCACAGAATCCCCAACTCAAAGGAGATGAAGCATCCTTTTGATTTCTTTCTCTCCCTAAGGCACAGCTTAGTTTAAGCCACTGAATATAGTCACACTGAGTAGAGTCAGAAGGAAAATAACAAAACAGAAAGCTTGTCTTCAGCCACATGTATCCACTTTTCCATTAATGTGTGTCAGTAGATATGGTCTTTCCCACTGCTTGTCCTCCAAATCTTACCCCAGCCTTGCATGTACAGTCATAAGTAGTAGGCTGGAGGATTTCCCCCCTCTCTTCCCCCCCTGCCCCCATTTATTTGACAAAAAAAGAAGGAAAAAACAGAGAGAAAAAACAGCACGGCTGTTTTTGTCAACCCAAAAGTACTAGCAATACGAAGTGGTAAGATAATTTTTAACCTTTCCAAGGTAAATTTCATGCAGAGGGGACTGAGAACATCAGAGGTGTGCCAGCTGGTTTGTGAGTGCTGGTTTGTCCCACCAAACAACAACCCAAGAGCATGGGAATGGCAAACTCAACTTCTCCCTCTTCCAACAGATATATAATGATATATGTCAAATACAAGGTGTAGGGGGTGGAATCTGGAAGTGCTCATCCCCCACTGATCCTACTGCACGTGGGTAGGGTATGCTGCACACAGATCTGCTTTGGTTGGAAATCCTTTTCTGAGTTAGGCATGGGGATGTAAAATGTCCCCTACCCTCCCCATACAAATCTCCTGGCTTCTGCTCTTGAAGCTGATGCAGGAGAGATACCATCCCATTTGCTGTTGGCAAATCAATGGTCCTCTTTTAAGAAACTCATAGGGAAACTGGATGACCATTCAATCAGCGCAGGGTTCTTGGTTTGCTGAAAATTCAAGAAATATTGAAACTCCAGGTCTGAGCCACAGCAATTCTTTTTTTAATTATCATCCTGGTTTTGCAGTCCTGATGAGGACAGCAGGAATAGAATGTTCTCCGCTACCATGTCCTGACTGCTAACAGCACTTGCCCAGAGCAGCAGCACTGGGACAAAGCAAGAGTAAAATACTCACCACATGGGATATCTTCCCAGAGCCACGACAAAATTTCTTGTCAGAGGCAGGCAGCTGTATTTCAGAAGAGCCCAGCAGGGCATAATAGTTGTTGAACATATGGAGGAGGAAAGTTCGGATTACTCATCTGTGTGGCAAATCCCAAACAAGTACTTGGCTGCCAGAAATGCTGGGATTCGCTCACTCTCATGCTCATCATCTGCAATTAAAGCTGTTCTGCTTTGTGTAAGGATTAAACAGAGTAAAGACGAAAACCCAACTGCTAAGCTACAAGCTGAGTGTCTGTGTATCTGTTCACTAGAGTCACCAGCCAGCAAACAACTATTCTCTTGCTGAATAGAAGGAGGCAGATTTCAGAACCCTTTATTTGAGAAAGAACAGGGACTTAGATATGTCTTCCTCCAAGTAGGTAAACAGCCTCAATACTGGTGTTCTGCATCAGACATCTTGCAGGCTCATTTTTTCTGCTTCCATATAAAATGTAAAATAATTATTTTTTCATCCTGAGAAATACACTTTTAGATCTCCTCAAAGTAATAGATGCTGGGAACCTGAACAGGACTTTTTGTGGTCACAGAAGACAGGAACCAGTCGCACATTATGTTAGGAAGAAGAAAAGTTATCTCTAGGTGCTTCTGCCAGTCCCTTATATGATGTTTATCAGCCTGGTACCTAAACCACTGGCCCGCGATGCTCAGCACACGATAGTGAGATGACTCTCGCAGAGTACAGGACTAGCAAGAAAGGTTGCCTGTTTCTTAATCATGATACTATGATCTGCTTTCAGACAGATCCCCTCATCTCAGCCAAGGCTTTCTACAGTCTTAAAGCTATCAAACAGGCAGATAATACCCACCCTTGGCAGGACCAAGAAATAAAGGTACAGAAAGAAAGGTGTGAATCCCAGCTGTTGGCTGGACAAGCTTTCAGGCTCACGTTTCAATAAAGCCCATGCGGAAAAACACTTCTTATTTCCAAGTCCTTCAGCCAGTCATGGTTAAATTGCAAACTAGCTCCTTATGAGCCAATACCTCCTGTCATGTGCTGTCCAGGAATGTGGAAGCACATTCAGTGTCTAATGGAAATGAATTGAGCAATGCTGTTTGCCTACTTCCAGCCTAGGACTCTCAACACACAGACAATGATATGGGAGAAGGACTTCTCACCCTTCATTTCCTCTCAGTCTAAGTCCGTGAAGCCCTTATGCCTGTATAAAATTTTATTTTGCCAGTATAGCGGTGTTTTACATCAAAACTACACAGATATATGGAGATTTTGCAAGCTGTAACTTAGACTGAAATCAGATTTTTGGTTACCTAAACAGCACTTCCAGATCCTAGAAACAGACTGCCACTTTCCAGGTCTGACCATGCAGAAGAGGGACAGGTATCTGTAAGACATCTGTCACCCATTCTACCCCACAGCACATTCCAAGCCCTCCACTCTGAAGGCTGGTGTTCAAGGCAGTAGCAAAGTTATTTCAATACCACAAAGAGATCTGGCTTTGGTTTTAACTTGCCACAAATTTAATTCCCTTATATCTGAACTAGTTACCCTGTTCTTTCTCACTGCTGGGCTTTCTGCCTGGGCATGTTTACCTAAAGCATGATGACATTGAGGCTGATAGTCATTTTGTAAGAAAAAGCGTTCAGCTTGTCCACCTCACTTCTGCCTTTGCCAGCAGCAGCCACCGTGGCTTCCCTTCGTTTTCCACTCACTGGTCTTCTCTTAATTCAGAATTAAGTTTTCTGTGCGCTTTATAACCAGAGGACTTGTATTGAATTTTAGAAGCTGTATTTGGGAAGCATGGACTTTCTCCCCGCCCTGCTTCTCCGGTGGCTGTAACCAGAGGCCCATTTATAGCTGTGTCTGAGCTGTAAGCGCCGTAAGGGCCATGTGCTGCGTTAGCCCCTCCTGGGCTGGGAGTGGGGTTTCCTGGCCAGCGCTCGAGGCTGGCAATCACACAGGCTGTGACTGGAAGAGCCAAGGAGCAAGAATTCAGAAAGCTAGTTAACAAAGAGATTGCATATGTGCGGCTCAACCTGAGGAATGAACGATTACTTTCCTGACTGGTCTGAAAGGGGACTGCTTTATTTCAATATCAGGAAAGAAATTCTGGCTTTCTCCCCAGTTACGGGCAGAGCAATCCTTCATTAGTGACGCTTCGTGGAGACTTGTATCAGCCTCGGAGCAAGCTCAGCTCCTTCAGCTTCTTGAGCGTGTCTTGGATCATTGTAGTTTTCTGTTAATGCTCTCCATGGGCATGAAATGGCTCTCGTTGGTGAGACAGAGCAGGGGAAGATGAGAGCCCTTGCTCACAAGCCAGCACTGCCATCCAAGCTTATTCAGGAAAGGTGGTTTTGTGCGTTGCAAGGGAGCTGGTGTCACTCCTTTCTCCCATTTTTTCAGCCATGGCTCTTCAGTTTGGCCTTCCGTACAGTGCAAAACTGAAAACTTTCACTCCCCAAGTTGGCAGAGGGCACATAACAAAATCTATAAAACTGAAGGGAAGGAAGTGAAATTCCTCTTTTTCATGACATTTGAACCTGTCACTTTCAAGATGTGCTGCTGCTTTTCCCCTCCCAGCTTTCTCTGCTGCTCCTAAGGGCAGCATCTCACCTAGAGCAGGACATGCAAGTGGAAGTGGACTCAAATCCCACCCAGAGCTTAGGCTGAGTTAATGTACCCCTTTGCTGGGTACATCTTTCACCTCTGAACCCCTTGCAGCTGAGAGCATCTGTTTTAAAGCTAATGCCCTGTGATGGGGTGTTGTTTATGGCCAAAGCTCCAAGAGATACTACTGTAATACGTGTCAATGAGAAGGGGCCTGTGGTGGCTGCCAAAAAAGTTGTAAGAATATTCTCTCTGCAAGGGGTATCAGAAAGGATGGAAACAGTAAAGAAAGGACTTGGAGGCTGAAGGGGAAGAGATAGACGAAGACATGCATTCAGAAATTGCTGGAGCCCTTGCAGTGAGCTGAGATTGCTTACAAGGCATTCTGTGTAAACTGTTTACAGAGGCCCAAGTTTAAATTATGGTAGTGTCAGCAACCATTAAATTTTGCTGCACTGGAAGTATTTTATGCTTGTTAAAATTCACCTCTGCTCCAATATACTTGAAAGAATTATAGAAATAAAAATAAAAGTAAGATGAGTATATTCTTTTGTTTTAATTCCCCTGCCCCCCAACCCCCCCCCAAAAAAGAGAAAAACCAGAAAAAAGAAAAGAAAAGAAAAGAAAAGGAAAAGAAAAGAAAAGAAAAGAAAAGAAAAGAAAAGAAAAGAAAAGAAAAGAAAAGAAAAGAAAAGAAAAGAAAAGAAAAGAAAAGAAAAGAAAAGAAAAGAAAAGAAAAGAAAAGAAAAGAAAAGAAAAGAAAAGAAAAGAAAAGAAAGAAAAATCCCCCACATCAAAGAGGTCCTGTAAAGGAGTTCAGTTTCATAGTTATGCTTTCACTGATGAATTGACATTTCCTGTAGTAGTTAGGACAGGCTGTGCCATCCATAGCCCATACAGTTTTATACAAAAAAGAAGATAAGAGTATATAAGCATTTAGGAACAAGTAGTATTTGCACCATGATAAAAGAGGTACATAATGCCCTCCTATCCCCCTGCAAGCATAAAGAAATTGTTAATTATCTGTGCTGAATGGAATTAAGCAAGAACTGTAACTCTGATGTTGTTTTATTCAGGCAGGATCCCCCACCAGAGGATTTAATTGATATTTGAGCCTTACTGAGGAAGGACCGAAGGGCTCACCCTGCAGCACAGTGTTTTTATTAGACCAACATAGTGGGGTCACTGTTGCTCAAGTCTTAATTTTATTCCACTCAACATTTCTTGGGGCAGGAAGCTTCAGGTCAGGTCTCACTACAGTTTCCAAAAGGCAGAACTTGATTTGCCATCTGAGGCTACTCCCAAACTGTACAGCAGCACAGTTGGACTTGCAGCCCCTTTGTGAAGGGAACACACAGATGCTTTATGAAACTGATTCCTCAGTACCTGCCCTCTCCCAACTAACAAAAGCAATATTGTACTTCAATTGACTCGTCCTGCTTTCATAGCGCTGCAGACTAAACCTTCATTGTTACTGGGTTTTCCCCAGGTAGCAAACAAGCCTCTCAGAAAACAAACGTTTGTAATTATCCTCGGCTGCCACTGGATGTCAGTGATTGCTGGACTTCAGCAGTGAATTTGATTAAAAAAACATAAAGGACAACATTTTTAGACCTGCCTGAGCAAAACAGGACCAGAACCAGGCAGTACAAGTGCAACCAAATGATGGGGCAGCCAAGTTGAGGACTGGAGGGGCTGGTTTGTCTCAGGCTGCATTCTTGCCTTTGCACCCACACATGAGTATTCACTCATTTGTAAAAACATATTTTAAGACAGCTGGGAGACTGGTGAAAAAAGAGGTGCTCTTTGGGCTGATAAGCATGTTAGAGTTCAATGGTCTCCATTTGATCTGCTCAGCTTCAGGTTTATGACAGCATTTCAGAAGCTGTAATCTGAAAACGTGGCATTGGAACATAGAAACAAGGAAGCCATCGAGAAAGAAAAGGCCATTTGTTCATGCTGAATGACTCTCAGAGCAGAGTGAAGGAAGGCAGGAGGCACAATAGAGCAATACAAAGTTTTAGACAAGCACTCCCTGATTTTTGCAGACAAAGGTATGTAGTAGCCTGTGTGTGCTGGGTGCAGTAAGTCAATGATTGCAAACTAAGTAGATCTGTTCTTACAGAGGAGCTGGTCACAGAATGTGAGAGCATTGAAGTCTGATCCTCTAGTCCCCAGTAAAATGCTCTAACCACTGGACTAGGAGTATCAAGGATCATATCACTGAACACATTTTAAGGAAAGGACTTTCCATGATTTTGTACTAATGCATATATGCTGTGTGAGCAAACTGAATCCTCTGGGGACTTAGAAAAAGAAAAAACTCAAATCCAGGGTCCCAAGTGGTTTTAGGTATAAGGTAGGACTGACCTAAATTGATTCCAAACATATGTTTCTTAGAGTACCAAAAAACCCGAGTGGGAACTGAAGAGGAGACAGGCACTATGGGGGTCTCCTTTTGATAAGGATGCATTTTCAAGATAATCTGTTTTAGACTTAGCTATTTAAATCTTCTTTGGCATTAGACTTTAAAATCATAAGGTAATAAAAAACCCACCACAGATTTAGATAAGTGTTTCAGAGAAAAAATAACTAACAACTTAAAAGGAAGGATATATTAATACCTTAAATACACCTTCAGCAAATATCAATGGATTTCATGGCAGATGGATAGAAGAAGAAGAAAACGGTTTCCTAGCAGCAGCAGTAGAAGATACTGCTGAAACCAGACTGGTGTCAGCCTACCTTTACAATTTATGACATTTGAATAGACCTATGAGGTAAATAAATCTGCAAGGTTCTAGTCACAGTATTTCACTATCCTTCACAGAAGCTGAGAACTGTGCACACCATGGACCATGACTAGTAGGACACTGCAGTAGGTACCAGAGGCCAACTGCCGCTAAGAATGTGATGGAAGGATCCTACAACACGTGGAACAAGTGTGGTGAAGTAGCCCACATCCTATGTCACCTGCCTCCAGGAATTTTAACACAGCAGGTACAGAAGCTTCATAGTTGTTCCTACACTACAGAGAACCACAGGTTTGTAGCAACTTTGAGTGTGCTTTATCTGGGACAGCAGGAAAAGATGAAGCAAGTAGAGTGGCTGAAGAACCTCAGGCCCTTGCAGCTCCCTTCTGAGCAGCTGCTTTTACCCTTGAGTGGTGGCCTTGCACTGTACCACAGGTTCCAGCCACATCCTATAGCACAGTGGTACAGCCATGAGGAGCTGAGCCTGCTCCCCTCCATCTTCCCACAGCTGCAACCTATCTGTGACTTTGGCTGCAGCATGTGCAACTCCTGTGGGTGAGGTAATGTGGTGGGGTGCTGCTGGCAGGCTCCAGGACCCCAGTACCAGGGCAGGGTCGGGGCTTGCTCTTGGATCCATGTGTGCTACCTCATTGGAAAACCAGCTCAGGCAGCACTGCTCGGCACTGCTGTCACTCAAGGGAAGGAGGTCCCAAAACAGCCCTTATGCTCCTTCTCTGCCTAAAGAGAACATGTTCTTTCTGAACATGTTTCTTGCTGAAAAGACACCTGAAAGTCCGTTACAGAGGAAGTCACTGGGGGTACCTGATGTGGGGTAAATAAACCCTCTATAACTTACTAGGAAAACAGGAATAGAGCATATAAGTCCTTTTCTCAAGCCTGTTCCTGAAAATAAAGACTTCTTTCACTCTATTGTTAATGTAAGTATTGAGACAGTCTTCTCTTTCTAGAGTCTGGTTTTCCCAGCCCATAGGGGCCTGCAATGGGTCAGCACCCTCCCTTTACCCACCCTCCCTTGACACCACATCTTTGATGCTGTCATTGGTAAGTGCTTTCATTAAATAAGAAACTGTTTGGATTATTTGCCACAATCACGTGCTCAAAATTACTTGTTTTAGAACTAAAAATGATCCCTTGTCCTAGCTGTCATCATCTTACTTGTGAACTATTTAGCCTGACTGTCATGGGATGTGAATGAATGTTGGGCTTGACGGCAGTGCCAGCTCTGCAGAACTTTGTAGCCATGAGAAAACACTTCTGCACGGATGGCCAGCCCTCTCTCGCACCAGGTACTGCAAACATAGCAAAATCAGTGGGGACACATAGATTTCCAGCCTGCCGTGCACAGGGTGTGACTGCTTTGCTTTGAAAAGATACCTGTAACAAATGAAGTCGTTTTCCTTCATGAGCGTATGCTTTCTGCTTTAATTTTTTGTGAGCAGTATTTTATATTTTCACATATATCCAGAGGCACACTTTAAAAGTCCCTTGGAAAAATGACACACATACTTTATTTCAGACTCAGTAATTTTATGTCATGCTACGCAGAAACTTCAGTACTTTATAGTAACAGTATTTCTCTGGATGCATTTACCATCACTATTAGTAGGCTAGGGAAAGAAGAGTGAAGAAAGCTGGCAGGTGTAAGGTTAAGAGGAACACATTTCAGAAAGTCTTTTTCAGACTACCAAGAAAAGTTGTTATATAAACCCTAATCTTCAGGCTGAAACAGGCAGCACGAAAAAATTTCTCTCCCTTCTCCTCCAACATCTCCCAAATAGCCCCTTGTGATAATTACTGTCTTCTGTCTTTAGCCTTATGGTCAGAGAGCTCTGACATAGGGCAGCAGATTAATTTTAGATCTGTCTACTCTGTCCTATCCAACAGCTCATAAAAAGTAAAGTTTCCTTTGAAAGCTCTTGCACTCCCCAGCTCTCAGGCAGCTTTAGGAGGCAATATAACAAAAAAAGCTGGGAGCACCTGTACTATTTCAGCATTTTTGGATAAGCTGTTTAACTCACAATAAGAAACATGCCCTAAACCAAGCCAAAGTTCCTAGGCTTAGCCTGATTCTCCATGTAAACTGATCACACAACCAGACAGCCACCCGGCATCATCCAACTAGGGTGGCAGCACAGGTTTCTTGCTGCAGCCAGAGCCTAACAGCAGTGCCAGAGAGAGCTGGAGCAGGCAAGCCTGTGGTATTCCCACAGCAGCTAATTTATTATCTGCTGGGCACACACACGACTTCCACTGCAAATAATAGACACTGCTGGCACCATGAGGGAGAATAGACTCCCAAAACTGCTGTTGCCTACTGATCTCACTGTATCCCATGTTCGTCTGTTGGTCTCCATCATATCCTGCTTAAGCACTTTGCAGTCATTTTGGGCTTTATTCTCCACTGCTTCTCACCTTGTGCAGTCATTTGCACCTGTGTAAAGTGAGTGCAAAATGAGTTTACATCTACTTTGCACAGGTGTAAATGATTACACATCCATGGAAGCTAAGACTCTATATTGAAGCTGCTCTGGCCAGAAATGGCATCTCTGTTGAAGCATAAAGAATCTGTAGAGGGCAGGTGATACAGTTACTCACTAGGGGAGAATAATGAATATGCCATGGAGAGAGTATCCTTTTGTTTTAGCATGAGCTTGCCACATCTTACAGCACACAATAGTTCTCAGAGGCATAAAGGTAATATGTAAGTTTGTATTTGATTTTTTAGAAGCAAATCTGACATGTGGTGTTTCGTTACAGGGGAAGAGAAAACAAAAGAGCTTATTGAAAGAATTTAAGTGGCTTGAAAGAATTTCTAGATAACACAGTTACTGCTAGCAAGCAGATGTGCATCAACTCATTTTGGACAAGGACAGGTTCCTGCCTTGTGTTTGTTAGTGCTACAGAAAACAGGGTTTGACAGTTCTTTTTGATGGGAAAAAAACCTCAGTGGTAGTTCTATCAGCAAGCTGTTCATTTTATAATGGAGGTTAATTGGTTTGAGGGAATTTGACACTGAGTTATATAGGGGAGGAGCATCTTTTAAAGACAATGTTATACATGAGTCTGCTGAATACTTGCATGCAAAGTTCATGTACGTTAATGATCCTCTCAAAAGGTTTAAGAAAAAAATAGGACTATTACTTTTTAACCTGAGTGGTTGCAACTCACAGTCCTGCAGGTATGATCTGATAGGAAGAGAAATTGCTCACTAAATAACACGGGATTTAGGCTACAGCCTCTTTATTCATAGTGATCATCCAAAGTTTTTTCTCCTCAACACGGGAAGAATTAAACAGCAAAAGGTCATCATTCTGCTCATAGTTCCTTGTCCTTTTTGTAGGACATTTGATCAAAGAATTTGTCTTTTTTTGAGCTTTCCACCAAGCTTCTTGGGTCAAGATACTGAATTTCTTGCTCTTCTGTTATATGCTGTCCCTACTTCAGACACCCAAGTTTTACAAAATAAGACCAAGAGAGACATACCTTTCCACAGACACATGTGTAGTGTTGTCCATGGTTCATATTGAGGCTGTTCTACAAAAATACTCAGTTCCTTCCAGTTAAACGGTAGCAGCTATATTAGCTATGTTTAATCCTTTAAAAGCACCTTTGCATCATTCTCACCAATGTTGTGAGAATGTCTACTACAATGGCAGGAGTCTAAAGCATATTTCCTACACAAACAGAAAAATGGCATCTACCATTATCATATTTTAAGTATAATTAAATACTGAATTATTACATAATTATGCAATTACCTCTTTTCAGAGTATTTTCATTTTGCTCTTCCATAATTATTTTATTCCTATCCAAGCAGACTAGAAAATATACAAATAAAACTTTTACTCCAACTGAGTGCTTCCATAATACAATAAATCATCTCAGAGGTCTGAAACTTTTGCTGCAATCAGGACATTTTCAAATCCCTTACATTGCTGTAGCAATTCTGTCTCCAAATGAGAAGTTCAGTATCTCTTAATGTCTGTTTTCTCTATGAAAGGCATTTTAATATCCAGAAAAGCAAACTGTGAATGGTCATAAGGGCCTTTGTAACTGCACAAATGCTAAATTATGTTATGGTGACAATTGCAATGGTTTTCTGCACAATCTCACCAAAGCTAGCTGATGTTGTGCAGTATTTGCAAGCTTAGAAGTAAACTTCTTGTTAGGAACCAAAGTCCTTCCCGATCCTGGACATCTAGGAGGAGCAGCTGTTTCAGGACAGCTCCACTGTCACTGTGTCAGCAGAAACTCCTCCTTCACTACAAATTGCCCAAAACAAACTGCTTTTTCATTACGAAATACTCCCTTTCTTGGGAGTTTTATTGCAGCCTGACAGACTTAGGCTTGTCTTAGGCCATCCGTAAAGCCATGAGGTAGAGATGTGTGCAGCAGAACTGCTCTACTGAGGAGCTGGGGGGACAGTTCCCTCAGGGCACATCACCACAAGACCAATGCACCAGTGTCATGTTGAGATGCTTAAAAGCAGTTTGATTGTGCCTCTGCAGGACTATGCTCAGGGTATAACCCCTTGCCCTATGACAGCAATGAAGCATCCTCACTTAGTGGCCACTGAGGTCTTCATTCTGCCACTGTGAAACAGATCTTTCTACTGAGGTCCACAGCTGTTTGTCAGATCCAGAGAGCAAAACTAGGCTGCGGGGGTCCTTGCAGCCTTGAATAGGATGTGGGGCTGACCTCCTTCTTCTGAACAACCAGTGATGCCCAAGGTGATGTGAGAACTCAGTCTCACCTTCCTGAAATTCCCAGCTGCCCGGAGTATCTCTTGTACTTGGCTTCAGTTAAGAAGTGGCTCTGTGGCCACCTCTCTATACTTTAGTTCTGTGCTGCTTTGGCAGTGAGGGGGTCAACAACTTCAGAAGCTTCAGCAGTAGAGGTTTGCACACCATTCCCAGCACCAAACACCAAGCTCCCTGCCTTTGTCTCTACTCTTCTTTCTCTGCTAGTTTTCATTGGTATATTTGCTACAACTGTTTACTTTGTTGTGCTTTTTTGGCCCTCATTCTCCTTTCCCCCCTTTTATTTGCTCCTCCTCAGAAATGTCTAGCACACAAGGGGGAACAGATTCCTGCTTCCCATATACCAACACTTGAGCAGGTAAAATCCCTTTGAGATCCTAGGTCTCAAAACCAGTTTCAGCCTGTGGGAAGTTATTTCTTAGTCTGAAAAGCTCCCATGATATGTCACTTATAATGGTGCCATTCCATGCTCTCTGCAAACCAGTTGTCTGCAAGTCATTTTACTCATCTGTGACCCATATTTTTAAAGAATTTTCACAAGCAAGGTTTGTAAGACATGGTTTCCTGGCACTTACTCAGCTATTAGGCATAATGAAATCCAAACTGTTTATTAGCTCATCCACTATCTTGATTACCCAGAAATTTAGCTCAAATTCCAGATGTCCAACTTGCAAACCCAACTTTCCCAACTGTTGGACAAATGCATGTTTCCCTGTCACTGTCTCCATTTGAGACCAATTAGTTGGTTCACTTTTGGACAGTCTACCCCTTACTGTTTTTAGCATGTCTGGTCTATTAACGGTTATCCTTTAGGCAGTGTCCACTTTTTCCATGCATTTCACAGATACCAACAGATGATTTGTAGCCAGTCTCCTCCTTCTGTTAGTCAGCTGTAGGATCTGAACAAAAACCTGGGGCCTCATTTGTGTACCTCTGGGCTTCAGTGACATAATGTGGGGTCCTTGCAACTCTACGACTGAGAAAGAGGCTTTTTACTAGGCTCTGGTGATGTTTTGTTCTGGCCCAGACTCCTACTATAACAAGTTGACATTTTATAGAAAACTTTTTCGCTGTACCGGCACTTAACTGCTTTCTTTAGTTTTTGCATTATTGCCAACTTCTCTTGTCTTACAAACCAAATCTATCACTTTTTCTAATTGTTCCAAAATGTCACAGACCAGACTAGAGTCACCTTTTCCATGTGACATATCTGTGCTTGTGGGGTTCCTGGCAATTAATGTCCATCTTGCTAGCAGCTGCTTCCTTTCCTGATTGGCTGCTGCACAGAAAAACTCAAACGATGGGGCAAATTCCCCAAGCCCCTGGGGTGTCTGATTTCCTTTTGCTGATCTGGACCTGCAAGTTGAAGTCCAGCTAAATGTGTATAAGTTGTTCCACTGTCCATTTATCCTGGGAGTCCTTGTTTGCACCAGAGTATGCCAAGAACAGGTCTTGTCCGGTCCTCAGCCAGGCCAGAGGATTCAGCTTTCCCCCTGCTGCGAATTTTTTGATCTGGCTCTTCTGTCTGATGGCTGTCTGTGCACCACATCTCAACAGCTCCTACAAACTTGGAGCACTTGGTTGTCTGTCGTGGGCTGCTCTGTAGGACAGACAGAGCTGGCTTGTGCAGGCTGCCTGCTGGAAACCTCTCCCATTCCTCCTATTAGCCACTCGCTTGGCTGAGACACTGAGCAGAGCCAAGAAGCCTGTTAAGGAGTTTTCTCTCAAAGAAATCAGGGTTTGCATTATTTGAACTGGACAATCTCTCTTCTCCCTGATTGGCCTCTGAGGGTTACAAATGAAGTAGAAAATAGTTTTACTGAGGCCATTTGGCTAACCCACTTGTGCAGCCAGGTGGCTGAGTAAGGTCTGCTCTAACCTCTGCTTCTTTCATTGCTTTCTCAACACACTTTCTGAGATCTGTCATTCCTTACCCCTGCTCATGTCTATTAGCAGATTTTGGGTTGTCAAGGCATCCTTGAGTTTCCCTGGCTCCATGGAAATCCTGCTTGTTCAGAGTAGACACGTCTCTGCTTCCAGCTATGGGGCTTCCCAGTCTGGCTAGACACTGTGCAGCTGTTGCTCCAAAAGCAATTCCCTCTCCACCTACAAGTCACCTCTCCACCATCATTGAGAGATTTCTGGATGCTTCTTCCTTTTTAATGTGATGCTTTCTCCCTTAACAATGCCTCATGTTGCTGGCTCCAGGTCAACGGCCAGCTTGGTCCTGGGGGAAGTTGAATGAGTGCTGAGGGTTGGCCCAGTCCTTTCCCAGCACTATGCCAGCAGCACAGGTTATAATGACATGCTGACACACAACAGCTCGATCTTTCTGCCATGAGAGTGGAGGGAGAGAGGAGCACTGGGGAAAGGAGGAGGCGGAAGTGTCATGGAGGGTGAGATGGAGGGACAGAGGTAGAGCAGACTTCGGTTGCCTGCAGGCTCTGCAAGATGGAGGTGCAGACCAGATGTAGCCTGTGAGCCCCATGATTCCCACTTGGCTTCCAGATTTGCTTCTGCCATGGTTGATTTTGAAGGCATCTCCATTACCCTAACTCTCTTGAGCCTGTGCACATACATCTCAGTTTCTCTTCCTGGAGGCTGACTCTTGCTCTTGATATGCACAATAATGCTTTGCACCCCAGGTCACTCACCAAAATTCAGAGTGCTGTGAGCTGTGTTGCTTAGGAGGTGGAGGTGATGATAGAATCATGATTCCCTGCCTACAAGGAATGTGCAGTGTCCCCAGACACAGGACGAATTATGAGCTGCTTTTTTCAGGTTACAACTGTCTTCTAATCAGTTTAGTCAAAATCTCTTTTCCCCCACCCTGCCTCCGTTCTTGGAGCCGTAAAGATGTCTCTTTAGGCTGTGTCCTTAGCTTCTCTCATCTGCTCTGCCTTCTTTTCCATAAACACACAAAACTAATAACCAGTGAGATATGAGACACCTGTAAGTAGAAGTTATTTCTTTATATTATTTCTGCAGGAATGCATGTCTCTGCATGGAGGCCACTTTGCTTTTTGTGATTACACAAAGCATCTTGAAGATTTTTGTCTCTTGTATTTATCCCAAAGGAATGGTGGCTCCTACAGGCCCCTTTTACTCCTATGATGACAATTTCAGTGCTCTCCTAGCTGTGCAATGGACATCTCACTTTAAAGAAACGGCAGGGTTGTGTTATTGTAGGTTACAGCCATTTAGCCTCAGTGTCACTAACTTGCTTTAACACTAACTAAAAGGGCACAAGGTTGCTGCACAGTCAGGTGTTTTCATGGTGGCCTTAGTCTAGCCCAGTTAGGTTGCTGTCCGCAGACAAACTGCTGCCCTAGCTGAGAACTGTCTTGGGACCATTAACAAAAAGTCACAGTAGTATGCAGGTCTTGGAGCAGGTGTAACCTCCTCAGCCTGTCTGAGATGGATTAGCCCATCATCATCCAAAAGGCAGCTCAGAGGCTTCTTGTGCCTGCTGTGGGCAGCAAATGGAGCCTTCAGCCTCAAGAACAGTCTATCAAGGTACTTTTGCCAATGATAAATTCAATCCTTAGCAAAAAGGTACTCACTGGGAACCTGTTCAAGTGTGATGCAAAGTAGCATGCAGGGGGGGAAGAGGGGTAGAGAACCAAAGAGTGGCTGGATCAAAGCTCTGACTTAGTAATTCAAATGGAATGAGCTCAAATCTTTTGAAAGTTACCCATTTGAAAACATTTCTGCTAACTTTTTCCTCACATCAATTTGCTTATAGATTAATTTTCATAAGCTTTCCATGGGGGGAAAATTGATAATGTGACCCAAAATATTTCTTTTCCAAAAATGTCCAAGTTACAGTGGAAAAAAACAGTTCAGCCACGTAAAGATGTGATAGTTATAAAAGCAATGTGAGGGACTTGCACAGCTCTCCACCTGCAGCAGCTAATTAAGAAGCAGTGGCTGAAGCCAGATCTTTCCCGTGCTCGGAAAGGACTGCTTCCTGTCCTCCAGCACAGCAAGAATTGGGGTTTGCTTCTGTGATTATCCACTGCCTCCAGCAGACTGTCAGCATGGGAGAGACTCAAAGCCCTTTTCCAGCAATGATTGCTCTTTCTTGGAGGCAACAAGTAATTGCAAAATTAAGTTCTAATTCTGTTTTTCTTATAGGGTTGCAGACAGGTGAGTAATCAAAGGAGCAGAGTCTTAGGAAAGGGTTAGGTATTTACACAGTCAAACTGTATAAAGAACCCACACCAGTGCTGCTGTGTTAGATTTTCTACTTACATGTGGAGGGACAAAAACACAGCAGCTTGTCCTTGACCATGGCTCTCTTGTGGCTCAGTTCTTGCATCACAGCAACAGTGTCCAGGGTTTCACAGAATCATAGAATGGTTTGGGTTGAAAGGGACCTTAAAGTTCATTTAGCTTGAAGCCCCCTGCCATGGTCAGAAACATCTTCCACTAGACCAGGTTACTCAACGCCCCATCCAGCTTGGCCATGAACACTTCCAGGGATGGAGCATCCACAACTTCTCTGGGCAACCTGTTCCAATGCCTCACTACTCTCACAGTAAAGAATTCCGTCTTAGTACCTAATCTAAACTACTCTCTTTCAGCTTAAGGACATTCTACCTTGTCCTATCACTACACAACCTTGTAAAAAGTCCCTCTATGACCTTCTTGCAGGGCACCCTTTAGGTAGTAGAAGGCTCCTATAAAGTCTCCCCAGAGCCTTCTCTTCCAGGCTGAACAAATCCAACTCTCTCAGCCTTTCCTCATAGGAGAGGTGTTCCACCCCTCTAATTGTCTTTGTGGCCTCCTCTGGACTCATTCCAACAGGTCTGGGTCCTTTTTATGTTAGGGACCCCAGAGCTGGATGCAGCACTCCAAGTGGGGTCTCCCAAGAGTGGAGTAGAGGGGCAGAATCACCTCCCTCGACCTGTTGGCTGTGATTGTTTTGATGCAGCCCAGGACACAAATGACTTTCTGGGCTGCAAATGCCCACTGACAGCTCAGTCCAGCCTCTCTTTTGCAGGCGCCCACAAGTCCTCTCCCCATTCTCCATCCAGCCTGTATCTGTGCTTGGGATTGCCCTCACCCAGGTGCAAGACCTTAGGGATCCATAGGGTATCACATACCACAGAACTTCTGACATCTCTGGGCATTGTCAATGGTCATCTCTCACTGACTCCTCTCCACCCTTTGCTGCCTCTCTGTGCCCTGCTTACTCCACTGTGTTCCTGGGACTCCCCAGGATCAGGCAGGCTGGAGAGGACACTGAAATTTCCACTGAAAACTAGATAGCCACCAGTGTTTGGGTGCCAGCCACGCAGATTTTCTCTCTGTCTGGGGTATGTGCCAACATAAGCCATTTCAGATGGACTCAAAGCTTAAGTAGCTGGGGGCCATAGCCTTTTCTGGGGTTTGCATTTGTGATTCATTTTTGTAGGGATCAATGCATGCTCTGTATTTGTTTATAAATCATGGCAGTGGTCAACATTTAATGATGGACAGACAAAGACAAATGCTGGATTTGGAGACTGCGAGCACAGATGGGCTGCCCTCCTTAACTTTCCACTTACTGTACCTCTGTAGGCATTGTGCTAGTGCCTTGCATTTGTCCCTCACACACCTTGAAGACCAAAGCCAAAACGGGTCTGCACATCTTTCCCCTTCTCTCTCTCTGCAACATACCTCAAGCTATAACCTAAAGAAAGTGTCTGGGTACAACCACTAAATATGGAGTACGATGCCTCTTCCTAACTTACTTCTCAGCCAGGGTGACCTGAAATGGCTGAACCGAAAACACTCTGAACACACAAAAATTTTGAGGAAGGTGAGCTAGTCCCAGGAGGAAGGCTGTTTGCTTCTTCCTGCCCCGCCCTGGGTGTTAATGTTATCCCTTGCTTCTGCACCCAGCAGTGCTCAGAGAACTTCTGCTTGTTGGATAGAGCTGGGCAGTGCTGGCAATTTGCTGCCACAGTGTGATGGGCATGTCCCATCCAATGGACAGCAGAGGTCTGGGCAGAGCAGCCAGCTTATGGCTGTGATCACAGAGGTGCTGGAAATGGCCTGGTGCTGCTATGTTTTATCTGTTATGCATCTCTAAGGGCAGGGTTTCACTGGTGACTGACAACTAAGTGGAGTTTTCTGAAGGTAGGTGTCCACAGCTGTTTGAGGTAAAGGGGATGTGTAGGCAGTTTGACAAGGAAATTGTGCTTTAGAGGGGGTAGAATCTCTCTGCAGGCTCTGCTGGCAATTTTGGTGAGATCTCCATCAATGGAGTTCAGCTGCCTGGCATGAAAATCTGTATTTTTACTTGCAGGTTTGATGTCTTGAACTGAATCACATCTGCAGGGCTCAGCAGGATCTGCTCTCCAGAGGAGATGCTCATACAGCTCTGGGCTGCTTCATGTATCCCTAAGCCAGTCCCAAGAGTGTTGTGAAAGCCAGACTGCTATCCACAGTTTGCAGTTAGCCTGCCTTCATGGCTTGGGTTTGGGGTGTCTCTAGTCCCAGCTCATTCTGGACATATTCCTAGGAAAATCCCAATGGAACATGCTCAGATGGTGCTCCAAGCACTCAGTGAATGCCCTGTAATACTTGGCTGTGTGAATGCCCTGTAATACTCTGTATGTTCCTGCAGGTAAACAACATGAGAATGGATCAGATCTGGGCTGACTGTTCTATGCCGGCTGCTCTACATGGTAGACTAGTTCAACTAAACCCAAAATCTGAGTCCATTGCCTGCCTGAATCAAGCCCTCATTTGAACCTGGCCTTCTGCCTTCTGGCTCTCTTCTGCAACCCTTAAGCATTAGCATTCATTGCTACCTCTGTCATCATCCCAGTGACATTCAGTTGCCTTTAGACAGAGTCTCAAGAGAAAGATGTTACCTGGTAGGCTAAGATATTAGGCTGAACCCGAGTAATGTCTCACAAAGACAGATTCAGCAGTTGATCTCGGAGCTAAGTGTCAGGTCTATTGCCAGCCTCTGCCTGGCAGCAAGAAAAGCCTAGTCACAGCTTACTCCTTCCTATCTGGGGGTTGAGCCTCAAGGTTCACCACATGCCCCTGAACTTGGAGAAATTATTTCTCGAAAGCTCCAACTCAGCTGCCGCGGCTGTGCATGAAACCAGTTGTCCTTTCTGGTTACTGCGGTTCCAGTGTGCAGCACTAGTGTAGGTTTGTTCTTCACTGTCTGCAGGTGCTGTCCCAGTGCCTTCTGTGCCTTGCACATAACCAGGCATGACCTCTGCCCAAAGGAATTCCACCAGGCAGCGAGATGTCTAGCTGCTAGAAAATCACCTGCAATTATTCACACCCTTGAAATTGCAGGAGCAAAATGAGAGCCTGCTTTTCAAAATCAGGTCCATTATGTGTCTGCAAAGTATATAATCTCCACATAATTCATCAACACCATTAATCTAAACTCCTAGGTACTGAGCTCAATAGCGCATGTGTTTTCCATGTGTGTGTAATATCAAACAAACCTGTGTTTAACTTGTCAGAATATAATCAACTTCCATTAATTACTTCAGTATGAAGTCTCCAGTACAAATGGTTCTTCATATAATCACTCAAAAAGCTTTTATTGGGGAGCTAAACAGCTCAATAACACTAATTAATTGTGTTTCTTGGACAACTGAGATTGTATAAGTGGAAAGATGGTTTTGGTACATTTCCCACCACATTGATTTTCACATTTCTGGAACGCATTTCCCCATAATAGTCATTAGTGCACAGAGAGAAGAGTTGGAAAGGTGCGGTAGAAGCACGGCATTCCTAAAATATGATTTGAGATTTGTACTGGATCTGCACTGTTTGCCAGAAATTCTAACTCTGGCAAATAACTTAGCCTTTCTAGGCTGTTTGCCCAATAGGCTGAGTGAAAAAACCAGCAAACCTAAAAATCTGCCAATATTTATGTACCAGTGTGTGATTCAATTGTTTTATTGTAGAGTAAAAGTGACACAAGAAAAGAGGAGGATAGAAACCCAGCAGGTTTGGGGGAAAAATATGAAGCATTTGAATGTCAGTGTTAAAGAAATTTAAGACCTTTAATTAAACCACCCCAAAATTCACAAGTTCAACAAAACCAAAACAAGAAAGAGCGCAATTGCTCTCCTGGGGCTTTCAGGGCTTTACTTCTACACATATTTTTCTAATTCCACGTGGAGGAACAAAGAATGTGCTTTTCCCACCTGAGAAGTGTTGTTTGGTGATTCATGAAGCTTTCTCCCTTGTCTGAAGCAGAGGTTTCTCAGTTACATGCCCCAGGGTTGCACCGCTGCAAAATGCTAGAGAACTGGCTGGGAGGGGGATTGCCAGTGGGGAGGGTGTGAGGCCTGGGGAACATTTGGGATCATCAGGGTATTACTTGGTGTTGTGTGTGTATGAATTTATATATCAGGAGTAAATTAATTGTTTCTCTCAATGGCACAGAAAAATAAATAAAAAGCCTCTCAGCAGGATTGTGAAAACTGGTTGTGGATTTGGATTCATGTTTCAAGGCTCCATTCACTACTGGGTTTTATATTTGCAGGCCCTCTCTGCAGCTCCAGTGTTATCTCAAAAGTACCATCTTTTCGTCTACACAAATAGAAGCACTCAAAATGCAAATCTGCTTATGCACAAGTTCATAGCCTTTTGCCTTTTGTTGGCTTCCCCCTCAACATAAAATACAGATTCCCCTCAATGGAAATGTGTGGCACAGTCAGTGCCTTGGTAAATCAAGATCAAAGTGTGCTTAATCCCTACAAGATTATTCTTATTCAGTAGCTGCTGCTTCTTTAGTAGTAAACATTGTCACAAAGAAGCCACCATTTAGTCCTGTGCCCCATTGAGCCAGTCCCTGTAAAAGTCAACTCATCCCTGGAAAACCTTCATTTTCTAGGTGTCAAGGATGTATTAGCAAGTGCAAGGAGGGAGTGAGAAAAGTCAAAGACAAATATAGTGTGATGGTTTAGGACTTTACATTTTCCTTTGGTCTAAAGGGTAGAGTTAATTCCAACCTGCAAGTAACTGAGGAATGAAGTCTGTATTTTAATTCTGCTTGAAGAAAATAATAAAATAATTAATAAGAATCATTATCAGAAACTGGAACATTCCACTGCTGCGTTGCTTTTGCTGGTAACTTGAAAAATAGCAGGATTGGCAATTCTAAGAAATAGGGAAAAGTCATGTCTTTACATACAATCAGATTGTAATTTCTTAAAAGACCAGTTATAATTCTTGATGTTTCATGCTTTTTCACTCTGACTATGGAATGAAAAGCCATTTGATAAAAAGTTGCTGCCAAGAGACAGACAACAGTATCAGTATTATGCATTGCTCCTGCAAGGATCTCATGAGACTTTTCTGCCATTTCCTTAACTAAATATGTTTTCACAAGTCAGTTTTTGCAACTCTTGTTAGAGGAGCAGAATCTTAATACAAGAAAATAAATGTTGATCTAAATAAAGAACTAGACTTACAGTCTCCCTGAAATATTGGCAAGTGACAATCAGGGTCTCTTTAATCCCTGACACCAGGTGAAGGTAGAGGGGGGAATTCATGTTCAGTCTCTAACAGGTAACATATTATGTTGGTCAGATCTTTTCAGGTTTAGGACATTTGACTGTTTTCCATCCTCCAGTGATCAGTAGTTCAATTCAGTAACCAGCTCCCATTAGCAGATATTCCTCTTTCCTACCTTGAGAGCCAAAGCCTATTTCTATCATGTTGTACTTGGATCCATTTCAGGTTTCATCATCCTCCTGAACATTTCTGTCCAGATATGTGAGTTCCTCGCATCCAGAATAGCTCATTCAGTACACACAAACAGCCGGGCTGTCAGTCTTTGTAGTGAACACCTTGTGAATCATATAGCTGGCAGGGAAAGGGGGTTGATTTTGCTATAGTCACTGGATTTGATACAATGGTAATAAAATTCTTGTTTCTTTTGTATCAAAAGTGACTTTGTCTCTCTTCAGCTAATGGAATTGCCCATGCTTGCAGGAAAAAAAAATCTTATCGTACTGAATGTATTCAAGACTCTTAAATTGTGATTTACTTTCCCCTTTTCTATTTCTGGCTCAGTTTCCATCTTTGTATACAGCTTAACTTTGTTTTGCCTCCTACTCCTAGTTTCCCTAGTTTTTTCCCTATCCTCCTAGTTTCTTTCTGAAGTGAGCTGCTCATACCTAGCAATGTATTCAAAGTGTCCCCTTGAGTCAATATACCGAGTCTTTACGTTCCCAGCAGAGCTTTCCTTCTGAATGATCCATCTTGTCACATAAGGAACATTCCTGATGTTTTTTCACAGATCCTGCCAGCCTGTGCACACTTGCAGAGCAGCTCTGGGGATTCTCCAGCAGCAATTTTCTTGGCTTTGTGGCGCAGAGTGTGAATCCCTGCTCAGATGACAGGCATTTGTTTTCCTGTTAGTTAGCAGCAGTGACCACAAAGCAGCCTCTCAAAAGAGTGTCAGTTAACATGTTCAGCAACCCCTCCTGAAGCTCGAGGCAAACTGTGAAATAATTTCTTCCCCTATTGGCATCTCATGTGAAACTAGAATTCCTCAGCATTCACCAGATGCTCTGGAGCAAGTGTTATTTGAAGCAGCTTATAGGATCTGTTCCTGTGTTTTTCTTTGTGGTCTGTCTGCCTGTGTCAGGCTCCAGAAAACGGTGAAAACATTCAGTCTCCCATGACAGTGAGTAGAGGGAATATGGGCTAATCCTGCAATACAGCCTTTAGAAAGCTCTGTGGTTCTGCTCAAAACAAACATACCTTCTGGACTGTTTCTGCCCAAGTGTTTTCTATGGAGGCCAAAAGCACTTACAGATCCTTCAGGAGCTGTTCCATTGCACCTAGCTGGAAATTTCCTTGCTTTTTTCTTCTGGCAATTAGGACTTTCATGTTAAATGTACATCCCTCTCTGTCAGCTTCCATGTTTTTCAAGTCTGTTGTCTTCCATCTGGGAGCCACCTTTGTCCTTTATGTTAGACTCTGAAAGGCTGTGAAAGTTAAACAGCCTCCGATGGATGGCTGCCCGGTCTCCTTTGCTGGCTGCCTGGTGGGATCAGAACTCACTGTCCTTCCCCTCCACTCTTATGCCTGGAATGTAAACACACCTCACAAAAACAGAGGAATAAACCAGCTGCTATTCACTCTTTTAACCATCTATTGAGCAACAGACCTTCATGCCATGTTTATAAGGCAGACTGCTGAAATGGAAAATCAGGGTGGAGAGGTGACCTCAAGAGGCCATCCTGCCTCAAAGTAGGATCAATTACACCTATTTAATTCCTGATTAATATGTCTCTAACTTGTTCTTAAAAGAGGCTTCTGTGATGGAAAGTCTGTCATCCACACAGACAACGTATTCCAGTACTTCCCTATCTGATCCCCCTTCTTCTCTTGGCATGTTCTATCCAGGAACTCACTTACCACCTCCTTTGCTGCAATTAATATCCATTATTACTCAACTGTACTATGGTACAAAGAACAGATTATTCTCTGTGTGTCTTTGCTGACCACGTATACCTGAAGATCATTATCTTTACTACACGTAATAAATCCAGATCAATCAGTTTTCCCTTCCAGAACGTGTTTGCTCCTAATCTAATAACTGGGTACCAACTAAGTTGGTCCTTATCTCTTGTAACTGCAGCCCCAACAAAGCTCAACCGAGTAGAAGACATTCACTTCCATTTCATATAGTACAACACACCTACATATACAACCCAGTGTGTAATTTCTTTTTTCACAATAACAGAATTGCTTTGGATCATCTTCACCTTGTGATCAGTCTTCATCTTCTGCAAAACTCCCAGCTACCTCACCATGCTCTGTGCAGTCCATCCCTTTTGTTCACTTGGTGAACAAAAGGTGCTTGCAACACAGTTGATGAATTCTGTTATTTTTCAGGTGATTTCTCCAATGTATCAAGGTAACTTTGAATTCTAACCCTGGCCTCTGAAATACTTACAAGGAACACCAAGTTGAAAACAAAAAATGTAACAGGATTCTGCACTGCAAGAGCTTTGCTTTTTTCCTGCTCAAGACCACCTTGGAGAACAGTGGAGGCAGGGGGAGCACGCCCCAGCAGCAGCAGCCAGAGGCCTTTTCCAGGCTATATGCCCTGTAGGAACCATTTGTATAAAGCTAATAGCACATATTGTACAGATGGGGAACCTTTCCTTTATTCCTTCAGACAAGCTATTGATGAAAATACCGAATACAAGCCACCAAGGACAGACCTCAGTGGAAGTCCTTGATGTATACTTCCATTTTGACAATGAGTCCCTAATAACTTCTCTGAGTTTTCCACTTGTTTTATGCACTCTCAATGCTAATTTCAGCTCCATGATACTTCCTCTGCTTATTTATAAGATAGTCATGTAAGACGTTGCCAAACGCATGAGTAGAGTCCCAGTAGCTGTTTGATCTACTGCAAAGCTTCCACACACAGAGTTTGCTCTACTGTCACAGAAGGAAATCAAATTGGTTTATTGTGATTTCTTTATAAGAAATCTGTGCTGTTACTTTCCATACCTTCTTGCCTTATGCACAGCTTGACTGGCTGTTCCTGCAAATCCCTGAGATGTCAGCCAACTGCCTGGACTTCCCCAATTTGTCCCTCGCATGGATGGGCAGCACATGTTTTGGAGGAGCAGTGGACACCCTTGTATAGTGCAAACAGCCAGATATGGGGCTGTTTATCCTGTCCTATAGGATCAAGAGCAGCCGTGTCTCTTACTGCTGTGCTATTATGAAGAAGGTGTGGCCAGGATCAGCGCACAGCTGAGCCTCAAGTGTTTGTTCTGGTGGTTTCCTGGTTGATCTGCAGGGACTGAAGAAGTGGGTGAAACACAGATGAAGGTGATGTGGCTGCATCTTAGAGCACTCTGCCCTCCTGTCTGCGTCAGTGCAGTAGTGTCTCAGGCTAGAGTGATGCCGAACCACCAGCACCCGAGGGCTCAGTGTGTCTCGGAGTTGCAGCTTCTCTGAAGTATACTTCCTACCTGAGCAATGGGAGCCATCAAAACAAACTACTGAAAGCAAGACATAGAAGTACTTTGCCAGAATTCTCAGTAAAGGTGAAAAACGGAGTCTCTGGGATCTTTCCTGCTCAAGTGGAAGCCAGTATCAAAGCTCCATTGGTTTTGATGAAAGGAGAATTCAGCCCAGGGGCTGTGACATTTAAGACTTCACAGATAAAAAAATGATGATAACTCCTGGTTCTACATGGGACTGGTTTTCTTTTCATTCTCATAGAACAAGCTAAAAAAAATTACACTTGGCCTTTGGTTTCCATGCTACTATTTTGTTGCTGTTAAGGGAACGCAGTAAGAAGTAGCTCAGGATTCGTTTACATAATAATGTTTCCACATGCCTGTATTTAATTCCTAGTTGTAAATCCAGGTTCTACCAAATCCCACTCTCATGCTGGTACATGCCCTTGTGAAACAGATACAGGGAATATTTGATGTTATAAATTCGATATAGAGTTCCCACCCCAGCTGCCCATTAGGAAATCTCAAAAAGACTGTAACCTTCTTGTATTTTTGTTACTGAAGGGGAATCTGATTGATACTTCTTAGAAGACATTTGATACTGACTGCATTATACAGCAATGCCTATATAGTTGTTTTCATAGTAAACACTTATTGCAAGTAGCCTTGTTTCAGATAGCAGTAAGAGAGATGTGGTTTTCCAGGAACTCAGACCATAAAAGAAAAGCTTTTAAATAAAAAGGTGAAAGGAGGTGGATAAATATAACTTCTAACTGTGTAACACTTCACACACTTCAAAGTGACAGGAGCACCAGACTTTCCAAGTGAGTCTCTTCCAATTTGGCCCTGGGCATGGCCTGATGGTGTTATGCCAGTCTGGGCAGGCTGCTCTCAAGAAGACATTTCTGCTGTCCACCTACAGACACCCTTCTCAGCAGATGTCAGCTTAAGGACTGTAGTCAGGGGTTTAAAAGACTGGAAATGACTATGATTTTCTTTGCTCTACATCTTGAAGCAAGGTGAGACACTGTTGGCTGTCTGTTGGGGTTTTTTCCTCACTTTTTTTTGCATGAGGTTTCACTGCCAGTGAAAGGCTGGTGCAAATCTTGGAGCACTCTTGAGTTTTCTGGTTGCCATTACACTGCTCACTGAGAAATACATTTATTATTCCTGTTGCAGTCTCTTTTTAAGAGATAGGGATGCCTTCTTCGGTCTGATACCCTTGCTTTCTCTTGCTTTCTCTATTATTTGTAATCAACATGCATGAATGAACATCACATGTGTTCTTTTATTACCACAGTGGATATCTGCTCTCCAGGGTTGAGAAGTACTAGCAAATGCTGTGCTCACTATCTTCATTTTCTGTCTGAATGCAAATGCCTTTCAATGTCCCAGACAGCAGCAAAAGTCTCACAGTTTCTTTTAAACCTGATGTTTTTGAGGGCAACAGGACATGGATACAAAGGTGACCTACAGCAAAAGCAGCACTGTTCTTGCTGAAATGATTCAGCATAAAAACTAGTACTCTCGAAATAAAATACTGAGATACAGACTTTTATATCCACAGGTCACCATGCAAAAGTGCTCTCATTTTCAAGACACTGAGCATTAAAAGTTCTTCCATGTAACTCTGGAGGGTGTATTTTCCCATCCTGTAGATATTTTTGAGATGGTAAAACCCTTCTTTGTTGTTTTAAAATGGGTTAGAAAGTGTAAATATATAAACAAATTAACACAAATAGCTAAAAGGTACATTTTTAAAAAGTCAGAAAACACAATTTGGAAACCTCAATATTTTTATAAGTTTCAATGATTTCTATTTTGCTGTTGATTTCAATCTTTTTTACTATAATTATCTTACATTTTAGGACAACAAGAGTAAATCTGAAAAACTAGACTTCTACACTAAAAAAAAAAAAAAAAGAATTGGGGATTTGATCATCTCCAAGCTTTCTTAAAAGAAATCCAAAGAAATTAAACACAGTTGTCCTGTTCCACAAAATGTTTAATGTTTCCAATTTGCTGACCTGGCATCTAATTCACAAATATCTAGCTGAAATACTGCTGACCATTTTTCATGGTCACTGGTTGCCACTGAGTACTTGGAACATTTTAAAATCCGTTCACATATTTTGTGGCCATTTCACAAGATTCCCAAAATTAAGATTCCCATTTTAATAGCAGTCCAAAGCAAGTACTTCAGTAATATACTCTCACTCCTTCCTATGAATAGAATTCTTCTCTGTATGTGAAGAGAGCAAACAAGAATAGGAAATCTACCATTGAAGAGGAGCCCATCTTTGCAGTCCAGTGAAGACACCGAAGACCCCAGCGTGGTGCCTGTTGGTCTGTTGGTCCTCTCCCACTAGGACAGCATGGGGGGGTTGGTTTTCTTGTGCTGCATGTCTTCTGGATTTCTTCTGATCGTGATGAGCACATTAGTTCCAGTTCTCAGGCCTGGTAGAAAAATTCTTTAAAAGGAGCAAAAAAGGAGCTTAAAGCTCCTTAGAGTGAAGATTCTCATCTCACATCAGTTAGTATGAGAAAGGTCAGGCAGCTTTGCTGAACGTTCTCAAGTCACAGCGTAATGAAACACCTTATCTTATATCTCAACTTGTACATCCACAAATTCCTGGACAGCAAGAAGTCTTTCTTAAAGACACATTTCATGCTTCCTACGTGCTTCAGTGTGCTCCTCAGTTGACGTTGCAAAGGAAGGCAGGCAGTGGTCGCCTGAGTGCACTAAGTCTCTTTGTGGTTTTGGTCCTAATAGCTTGTTTCTTGAGAGTGTTGTTTGTCTTCCCCAACTTTACCTGTGTCAGATTTTGGCATCTGGTCTCAGTAGCTCATACTCCTGCTGCAGTCAGTGAAGAGAGGGAAGTGCTGCAGAAGGTGATGACTGCTCTGGGACATTTGACCAAGATGAAATTATAAACTATGCTTTACACCAGTACCTACAGTTCCTTAAGTGTATCAAACTGAGTGTGCCACTTACAAAACTGCACTTCTCTCTGCTATCATAGCAGCTGGGTGAGACAGTGAGGGTGAGACATCTCAAGATGGGATTCCCATCCCATATTCCCTGGTGTTTAGAGCATCGCCAACAGAGAGTCAGCTTTTCTGCACAGACCAAACTCAGGATGAGGCTTGCCTGGGCTCACACAGGAAGCCTGTAGCAGAAAAGGGCCTGCACTCCAGTTCTTCACCAACAATCTTTCTTATGCTCAAGATAATGTGCCTTTACTGTAAAGAAAGAAATGTCCCTAATTTGTGGTTATTTACAGCACTGTAAATCAGGCACATGCCACAAAGTACCAATAAAAATTGTTTAAAATCAGCCTTAAATAGCTAAACTCTCAACAGCAGCTCATAAAATGAGACTTGGCAGTTCCTAGGTAGTTATGGTTAAATTGACAGTCCTTTTGGGAGTTAAGATAGCCAAAAGCAGTAGTAGTTAGGAGTGAAGTGATAGATGGTGGAGCTTGTTGGTTGAAGAACCTCTATTGAACACCCCTGAAGCTTCATATGTTCACTGGCCCTTGACTGGGAGAAGGGAGATACCAGACTTTGTCACTGAATACCAGCTTGAATCATGCATCCTTTGCTGGTACGGCCCTAGAAACTGCAAAGCCAGAAGAATGAGCTTTGGCGCGAAGGATTCCATTGCTGCCTGCATGTAACAGGAGACTTTCCAGGCAAGAAGAAAGATAGAAGGACGGTCAAGTCCAAAGTAGGCTGAAAGGAAAGTAAAGAAAATCTGGAGAAAGGACCAACACCATGAACAAAAAAAGCCCATCCATAAAGAAACCAGATCTCAGCTCCTTTTAAAAAGTCAGGTGCACAAGTTATATTAGCCTCGAGCCAGGTCTAACTTCCGCTGCCAATAACCACTTCCACTGCCAATAACACAAGCTGACATAACAGCAACATTAAGGAGGTTTGGATTTTTTTCTCTGTTGCATTAGGCATTCATGTCTCTTTTCCACTTCTTTTTTTTTCTCCTTTTTTTTTTTTCCTCAAGGTACTTGCATTTTAGCCAACCACCTCCCTTCTTGTTAAACAAGAGGAGTTTCAAGATGGGGCCCAAACCTAAACACTGGCTCAGCAACCCAGCACTATGAAAGCTGTGGGTTTGGGTCGCAATTCTGTTGCTAATGAGAATCAAGCGCACCCGGGCACTGGCAAAGCATCTCGTAAAACATGAGCTTGCACCCAGGCTGGATTCCTGTAGCCTCCCTGGCAGTGCGTCAATGCAGTGCTTTCATGCAATTCAGCCCTTTGTATCATGCTTCATCTCCCTTTCCTGCCCTAGCTAGCTAGGCTGGCTGGGTGTTTCATTGAGCAGCTCCCAACTATCAGTGTCCTCCTACACACAACAGCTCAGCCACAAAGCTTACTGTCCTCTCTGAAATGCTGCACCAAAGTACAGAGGAATTTGTGGGCACTGTGAACAAGTGAAGGCATAGAACAAGCAATGGCCCAAAAGCTGCACAGGCATATTCATACCATGCTGAGTCCAGTCCATGCTCTGCTGGGGACCTTGGTATAGCAGCTCAGGCTTGATGACAAACTTGGTTACCCAGTTTCTGAACCAAGCCAAGTTTCTGCCCAGACGCCTCAGAGTAGGCACGCAACTGCCTGCACTTGGCCATGGAAACATGACTTAGCCCTTGGATCTTCAGAAGTACTGTTGTTAGGTTACGAGTCTGTAACCCTTTGAGGTGCTTTCTCCCTCTCCAAGAGTCTCTAAGTTTGTTCACAGTACCACAGGAATGAAAACAGGGGCCTATCAGGCTTAAAGCTGTCACCGTGACCACTGAACTGGTGCCCACTGGACTTCATAGCTGCTTGTGGAGTACTGGAGGATCTGGTATTCTCAGTTTATTCCAAATCTCTATCTTCCTGCAAATAACAGGCCCAGTTTTAAAGTGTGGTCACACTGAGTGGGTGCACACTTGTGTTGAAGGTTTCACAGCAGAACATCGGGTTTCACAGCAAGAAATGTTGGTATGTGTGAGAAGGTCAGCCACGATAGAAGACAGCTGCACCTTTCCCTTTGCCACGAAGCAAGGGGGCATCTGGGGCAGTGCCCAGCCCCAGGAACAGTGACAAGCTTTGCTGTTCTGCTTTTCTCTTGTGGCAGTATTGGGATTATGGCTCTGCCAAGGTTGGTCTGAGGTTCTCAGAGTTGTTTTGAATGTAGAAATTACAAATATGACTTGTATAGTCCTAGTGGAACTTGATTTACAGGAGTTTTTCTGCAGCTTTGGAAAGGTGCATGACTAGATGCATTTACTCTCATCTTCAACCCCACACAGGGGATTCACCAGTAGATACACCCATCTCGTCCAGCCTCTGAAGCCATGCAGGGGAATATGGCCTGAGACTTGCTCAAGACTGAAAGAAACAGAAGCAATATGGAACCTGAAAGTCTCTGGAACGATTCATGAAGGAGGGTCTGAGCATGGTGGCTGCAGTCCCACTACTGGACAGTGCCTTGGTAGGAAGGATACAGTGTGTCCCACTGGCATGCTCCCTGACCAGCTCTGAGTGATTCCTCATGTCAGTATTCACTCACTGTGGTGAACTAGGAGAGAAGGCAGTTTCCTGGCACTTCAGAGATTCCCAGGGCAGCTACAAACTCCTTTTTCTGGTGCAGGGCCCTTTTTGACTAAGGCAGAATGATTCCTACACTCTCTCCCATTGCTGGGGATGACACAGGGTTACAAAGAAGGACTTTCTGAGCATTAAGACTACAGTGAATTCAAGAAGCTCATGATTACTTTTATAATCAAAGCTGCTTCCTGTAATAACATCTCACATTTGGTTCTCCACTGACAGATCTTCACTGAGAGTGTCGTGCATCTCCACTGATGGATAGTTTAGGTAGATAAAAATTCATCAAAGCCAGAGAATATAATCAAAATCTATCAGAGTAAAGAGATAATTAAGAAACAGGTTTAAGTCCACATAGCCTTTCCCCTAGCCAAAGCTAAATCCATTCTTCCTTGCACAGTACAGATGTTCTATGCACCTTCTTTCCCTACCTTCTCCTTCTAGCCCATAGTGCAGTGGTTACTCCATGCACTTGCATGTGGGCATCCAAGCCTAGCTGTCATCCTTTGTCAAACTCCAAGTTAAAACTTAAGTCACCAAGTTATCAAATGTCCTCAAAATGGCCTATGTGTTGTCCTGGGATAGTCTCCCTGCTGGAACTGCTTCACCTGACATACATATTTATACATCAGCCCACCAACGGAGGTTGCAGCTCTTGTATGGTGCTGGAAGAGGAGACTAATCCTGATCCCAATGTATATTCTAACTACTGAATAAAAAACTGGAGCTCCCCTTACTCTCAGTAGTTTATAAGGGGTTGCAAGTCCTCAGCTGTTACAAATGATATGACAGAGCAGATGGGAGCAGATTGAGTTCTTTCTTCATGTCAGACTCAGGTACAAAGCAGATGCCAAGTAGCTCAGCATCATTAGTATGTGGGTGCTTTTATGCATTCCCAAAAGTCAGGCTGCACATATTCCCTCAGGAACTCACGTATCAACTGAATATCCAGATCTTCACTGACATCTGGGATGTCCACAGAAGTTACAGCAGTGTACAAAGATCATAGATCAGCAGGAAATAAAACCTGAAAGTGCTGATTGCCCATCAAAACTTATCTATCACCCCTCTCATGCAAGCAGAGCAAGGTTAAGTTAGGAGACCACTTGCACTGGGTTTCTACTATGATCACTGAGCTTCTGGATGGGTTGATTGCATCTCCTTCTCCACAGAGGTTCCACAGCCAAGTATCCACACAGGGTAATGTAGGCAAATGTAGTCTGTACTCCCAAAAAAACCTAAATGACCAAAGCCTTTCCCAACTGACGGACCTTCTCCAATGACCCAGGTCAGTGATTAGATAGGGCTTCCCTCTGCACTCCTCCAGTGTGGAGGATTTATAAGCATCATGCCATGTTGTCATTAGCAGTCATTACCCTAACCTTGCTGCAGTCATTTTCATCAGGGATGCACTAAACCACTTCACACAACTGTGCACACAAGGTGTGTTAATCAGAAGAGTAACATTTCTGTTTCATCTTTGTCTATCACATGCTTGTATCCCAGTATAGAGAAACCCTACTATTACAGGAATCCAGAAATGCAAATGCCTAAGGACAGATAAATGAATATTTAATTCAAAACAGCAAGATGTTGTTTGCAGTTATTTATTTTACTAAAATGGTTACATATGTTGAAACAAAGAAGAGCAATAGTAATAATGTTTGTTTTTCCAATATCATAAATAATTATTGAGTTTTCATTAGCTGTTGGCTCAGCATTGATCATGACTTGTTATTTAAAAAAAGACACATAATTCATTAGAATTTGTGTTTTCAGAAAACTCCAAAGCAGCAGTAGAAAAAAATAAATTAAAGGAAATGGTAACAAGAAATTAGGCCAAGTATTTCTTAAATTTAAAACCCACTTGAAGTGTTTTACAGTTATTCTTGTGCTTTGATCATTTGAAAAAAGAACCATTAACAAGTTGTTTATACAATGGCTTGTCTTCTCCAGTTTTACTTCAGAGAAGTCCCCAAAAATACTTTTTTTACATGACAAATTTTGTTGTTGTTTATACAGACAAAACCACTGAATATTTCTAACAGAAAAGTTTGTCAAAACCATGAATTTATTGTCACAAAATATTTAATACCAGAATAACTTATAATAGTATGAACAAAAGTGAAGTATTAACTCTCTGCTATTAGTTATAAACTCACATTATTATGTCAAAATCCAGTAAAGTATCAAAAATTAATGTCATGGAATCTTAGACACATAATGATGCAAGTCAGTAAAACATATACTTCAACTGTTCATACAGTCACAACATACATTTCTTGCTTGGCACTTTAAGTCAATGCAAATCAGCAATTTAGAAAACAAAGTAAAAATATATATGTACAAAATATTTTCATATCAAATCATTTTTATTGTACACTAAATAAACCCAACAATGTTATGTTACATCAAGAAGTTTCCTAAGAAGTCACACCAAGGCTGATATTTGCAATGTATCTTGACTATTTTAGTGCAACTGAAACAGCCTCTACTTGGAAGTTAGTTTCATCATTAGCATAGTCCTGCTTTCATTGAAGTGGGAGTTCTGCCATTACACTCAGCAGGAGCAGAACTAAAATCTTGTCTTGTTCATTGATGGCTCACCAAAAAGAGAAACAAGGAAAGGGATAACTAGGAAAAAACCTGACAGGATATCCACAGTAAAAAAAATCCAAATCCTAGCAACAATTAGCTCTTTTCCAGTTTTCTATAACCGATTCAGTATAAATTGGTTTTGGCTCTGCCACTGTTTATTCAAGCACTGTAAACCTCATTAGACTATTGTTATATGACTTAAGAATAACTTGTACACCTTCAAATAAAATTTAAAAATAAACCTGGTTTTATGCTAGTTATTACACTCAATAGCAGTCAAGTTTAGAGACATGACATTTAATACATGGTTTAGTATCTTCTTAAAATGCTTTTGCCTTAAATGCTGAGATTTTTCAATGTTTCAGTTCCCACTGTGATTCTACCTTGGGCTATGATAATTTATATTATAGATTTTTCTCACTGAAATATGAAATGTCAATCAACTGTCCTCATTTATGCAGTACATACAAAATAAAAACGTCTAAACCACACTAAAGGAATAAGTTCCACCATGGAAACATTTTTGAATTCCATTGCAAATAATAAATGGCACTATAGATTTGGTTTTGTACAAGAAGAAAAAAATCAATTTTACTTCTATCAAAATTTCAGTAAGTCACTAGTAAAGCTTTAAAATTATAGAAATTTGACTTGAATTTATAGCTAGTCTGGCTAACACCTTCTCAACTAGAAATCTTTAATAAGCAACACAGCTGGGTGCATAAGTTCAAAAGAATCTGAACAATTAACTTATTTCCTAAACTTTTGTGTTCTAGAGTATTGCACTTTTCAAAGGAATGATTTTGGTATTTTAATATACTGCATATACAGGTAAGAAACATGCATAACAACCTCATTGTCACTTTGACAAAACATACTGTACAGTTTTTATAACACTGTTGATTAAAAAAAGAGAGAATGATGTAACAATTTCATTAAGACTCATCAATTTGTACAAGTCAAATAAGCACAACTCTCCAGGGCCTTCAGCAGTAATGTGTTTAGCCCTCGGCTGCTTAAGCCCACTTGGAATAATATACAAAGTTTAAGCATTATGGCATTGTCATTTTGAGGCATAACACTGTTGTACTATGCCCACGTTATAGCTTATTTTTTCAAAGCAAGGCACTTACTGTAATAGCAATGCAAACATCTTATGCGCACTTTGATTAACATAAAATAAGTTAATGTTCTGATAAAAACAGGTTTTTTTATAATTTACATGCCTTTTATAGAAGCAATTGAACATTTCATTTAATACAATGGAAACGTCTGAGTCAGAAGGGACCTTAATTTTTTTTAACTAATCATCCTAATAAAAGGGGACCTATTTTCCACATTTGCCTCATATCTGTGAATCTGATTTTGCTGAAAACCAATCCTGTGAGGAAAATGTCCATTTGACATAAAAAAAAGGACCCATCTCTCAAAACTGCTGAACTAATGGCACTTTAACAGTCTTTACTTCTGATATATGTGATGATTTCTGAATGATGCAGCTGGTAGTTCCCTGCAGTTTATCCTTCCCCTGGGCAAGGTTCGTTAGGGCCATAGCTGCGTTGATCTCCTTCCAGTACGTTTCATCTTTGCTGGTTCCTTTTCTGTTAGCTGCACTAGATTCAAGCAATAACAAATGTTTACACATACAGCTTACACAGCTACATGACATCAGGAAAACCATAATAACAGCAATCATTTTGGAAAACTGTGAAATCCCTTACCTTTCACACTTACTTGGTCCATTCTCCAGATTTTCTGAAAACAGGAAAAAAAAGTCTATTTTATTTTAATAGTTTAAAAAACAAGCATGTTCAGGGAATAGGCATATTGAAAAAGGACCCAAGACTTATTAAAAAATTGATACCAGATTTAAAGTAAAATCTTTGCTTTGACACATATGAAGGACAAGTTTCATGCAAGCATCTTCCGGGACAAAGCTACGCTGAGCTTGGAGCAGGGCACATGCCAACCAAAAATGCTGTGGAGAGGTTCCCAAGACGTGATTTTACAAAAATATGCTTTTGTGAAGCAGAACCTCACTAAGCCTCACCAGAACTGCACTGGCAGAACTGGTGCTGAACCCTGCCCAGCCTATTCCACACCAGACTATGTCGAGGAAAAAGTTATCTTGGCAATAGTGAGAATAAAGCTGGTCTTGAAGGTTCACCTACATTTTGCGGGGTGATAGAGCAGTTTTAAAAAACGTAAATCCCAAGGACATAGGGAATTGCAAAACCTAAAAATAAAAATCAGCTTCACTGCCCTTCAGTGAATGCCTTCTTGTATGAACTAAAAATAGGACTCTCACCCATGCACACATGATGTGTGTAGGTTTTAATGAGCCCCTCGCTCAGGCTGCGCCTCAGTCCCAGAGGCAGCCTGAGAAGGATACAAGTAACAAGCGCACCTTGGTGTGTTAACCTGTGAAGGTAAACCGCCTTCAAAGACGAAATTGCATCACAGGCATAAGCTACACTTTCTCATCAAGAGTAACATTTGTTCATTCATTAAATCGTCACACAGCAGAGAAGCCAGAAATATTTACCAGGCAGAAATGTCTAAGCTTTACTCAGTGGGTTTGCTATCCTGTCACAGAAATACATTACAGAGGAGCAAGAAGCTGATGCCCAACTGCAATAGGCAGGAAAACAAGTCAAACAAAAGGGACAGCAAGAGCATGAACACTAATGTCTACAAGACTCCAAAAGCCCCAAAACACAGTATAAATCTCACAAAATAATGTACATCTTTATGAGATCAGATTCCCAACTACAAGTCACCATCACTGACAGATTTCCATTAGATTATTAATTAAAAGTTGTCTTTAAACAGAGCTTCCAGTGGAATAGGTGCCAAAGCACACAGTACCCCTTGGTAGCCCTCCACTTATGAGCAACCTTGTCCACCACGGCCAGCAGTCCCATTGTCTCATACAGCCCATAACTCAGCCCAGCCCCACTACCCAGCACATGCAGGTGACCACTGGAGACCACAGTCTCACCGAAGAAATGCAGGGAGGCCACTTGTAATTTCAGAGGTCAGCTGTTTGTCAAGCTGTTTGACTTAGCAGGCTTCCACCCTTTCGCAAAACAGCTTTATAAAAAAATGTTCACAGGTGACCAAAGTTTAAGTTTTGTTTTAAAAGCACACATCTTAAATCAGTGTCTCTTAAGCATTCCTAGATCAATGCTTGAAAGGGATTAAAAAGAGGGAAGTCCAATCTATGCACAGGACAAGGAACGAAGGGAAAAAGAAGTATTTGATCCAAAAAGAGCTACTGAATGACACCAAAAGTCTCCTTCTTCACACTGTACTTGGCTTCAAAGAATTTTTCAGCCCTCCTTCATTGTTTTTTTAATTAGAGACAATTTTCAAGAAAAAGTTTGAACTGAATAGGTCAGTAGGCATCGAAATGGAAATGGCATGTAATAGAGAACATCACTGCCAGAGCAAACCTGGAAATAAATACACCTCTCTCCAGCATCTGTCAGTTTCACTGTTGGAAAATATTTCCTATGAACAAGAAAATTGCTTGTACAAACTTCTGAGGAAAGTAGGTGTGAATGGTGATACACATTCCAATTCCAGCATTTATTTGAAGGAGTATTTGCAAATATTTTTCAGTGGTGTTTAGCCAGCTCTAAAAGAAAGCAGCCTGCCCATGGTATATAAAAACAGTAGCAAAACTAAAACATAAAATCCAGGAGAAAAGAGCTGCCCATTCTTTAACTTTGCTGAAGATGTTTCCTGAATTACAAGTCTTATTCCATTCAGGTTTTACATTTTTTCAAATAAATAATTTGTGTCAAAGAAACTCGAAACTGGGTTACAATAAAACCATCACTGATAATTTGCAAAGCTCTTGCTAATAACTGCTGTAAAAACATGTTAGTACAATGAAGTCTGAAAATCCATCATTTTGAAGCACAGGTTCCCTTTTTCTTGCCAAAAATTCTTTTCTGCTATACCAAACCTCTGACAGCATACCCCAGTTTGCACTACCATAGATTTCAAGCAGCTCACATCTGTTTGAACCACCCTTAGTGAAGGAAATAAATATTACCATAATTTTTTGGTTGGGGATAATCACACTGAGAGAGACAAAGACCATTCTTTATGCGCTCCTTGACATCTTGCCAGTCAAACCAACTTTAGCCAACTCAAAGCAAAATTGGGGCTCACCTCTCATGCTATGAAACTGCCATCTAAGTCATGTATCTTTACCAGGCTACTTGTCCAGACTCCATTCATAAACAGCAGATGTACTCTAAGGAGTGGGTCCAGTCCACTTATTTAACACCACAGTCCAACATCCCTGAGTGCTGCTACAAAGCCAGATCACTAAGCAAGACCTCTTCTGCGGCCACTCCTCACACATTTTCCCTTTGGACAGCATTATCATTCATGTGGATATGCTATGAACTGGATGAGGGAGGATCATATCTCTCCTTTGGATATTTAGTACATCCATAATCCGTATCTGTATTTGTATACAGGTATTTAGTACACTGGTAGTATAATTACAGCCTTAATGGTTTAGCTTAGCCTGGAAGAAAGGCAGTCTGGTTGTGTCTGGCCCTTGACCCACCAGAGAAAGAATACAGATGACAAAATTTTATCAAATTTATAACAACAATAAAAAAAGTGAATCTTATCTAACATTCCCAACATTTTGCTTTTTGTTCATATTTTGTAATCTATCTGGTCTACTCTCAACTACTAATTAGAGCTTTTGATAATTAAAGCTTTTGATATTTGACATATCTGCACAAGAATACCAAAGCATATTTTAACTGTAAAAGCAACATTTTGGTGAGATTGTTTCATGAAAATAATCAAAGAACAGCATTCTCAAAATGGAAAGTGTTCAGTTTCTTGACCACCACAATATGTTCCTAGATTTCTTCTCTGAGGCAATGAGGAAATGGCACTGTGGATGGGTAATATCTCTGGAAATGGTGACAGATGGAATGTAAAAATGATGCAACCTACTGAATCTCACTGAGCAGCCTCTGCTAAGGACTCACTCTAGAGCAAGTGCTGATGGGCACTTCACTCATGAGCCCTCTCTCAGTACACCAGAAGCAACACTTTATAGGAGGTACCAAGGACGCACCACAGCTGTCTTCTCCAAGCGCTCCCACGCCTTAGGTGGCAGCCACCTCTGCTCTCTTCTGGAGGAATGTGGTCATCTCGCTTGGATCAAGGCAGGTTGTCATATGAACTTAAAACCCTACACACTTGTCAAGCTTAGATCAATGTGTCAAATGGCTCCAGGAAAGGCCAATGCTGATGAATTATTGTATTCCACACTGTTCGCAAGACTTATTTGAAAGGGTAAACAGTGGCATTTACCCTACTACATACATACACACATAAATACAATTCAACAGCGTAAAACTGGCCAGCACAAATGATTTTCCTGAAGAAACTAGAGTTGTGTTCAATAGCATATTCATTAACTGAAACCCAAAAGAAGCTGCTGCTGAAGGTGTTTTGTTTTGTTTAGTCTCGGGAAGGATTATGCTTCCTGTCAAAGGACATTCGTAGGCTTTCAGCATATACTGAGATCCTACAGTAAATCTACTTAATATTAAACATCAGAAATATCTTTTTGTTACAAGTTCAGAAATCACTTAAAACAGCGGTCACTTGCTCTACAACCAGAAAGTTTTAAACACTGTGAAAATGGAAACTCAATAATTTATAATTAGGGATTGTCATTTATACCTCACTTTCTGTTGCTTCATTCTGCTCCCAGTTGCAGGCATCCAAAGAATCAGCCATTCTCAGCCAGGAATGTCTCATTCTGCTCTCAACATCCGCCCAAAGAAACCAGCTCGATGGGATATTTGTTCCCTCTTGTTTATAACAGGAAGTCACTATAAATCACTTACCAATGGAATCTTGTATACCTTTCCATTAGTATGAGTTTTCAGTATACAGTTTACTGTAGGATGTAGTGCCAAGAGTGTAGACACCAGACAATACCAGCTTTGTGATACAGCATGGTATTTTTCAAGACTCACATAATTATTAATAATACAAATGGCTTTTTTTTTCATCATGAAATTTCACCATAAATATTCACTGGCTGATCCTGACAACTCTCTTGCAAGGTAGCCTGCATCCCATTTTAGTAGAGATGGAAATGAGCCTCAGAAGTCTAAAGACAACATGCCTACACAGTATTTTGACCATTTCAAAATCATTTAAGAACACAATTTTCCAGGATTTCTCTTATATTTAATTTTTTTTCAATCTTCTGCTATCAGAAAGGCCTACCCAAAGAAAGTAAACTCCAGGGTTCTTGCAGATAAATCATCCTTAAACTGCACAGTGGCATCACTTACCTCCAAAGTATAAAGCTACTCTGGCTACATGGCGTTTGTGGCACATTCAAATACTTCAGATATTTGAATAATAATTCAGATCCCCACAGTTTGCCACATCCAAACTAGTAACTTTCATATACTTGGACGATTTCAGAGGTTTGCTAAATAATGTTAATTACAATTGCATTTTATCCTTTGGCTATAAGAATTCCAGCCTAAGAATATCACGTGTGCAGTGATGAACTGACTTGATACCTAAAGGCCCTGCCGGGAACAGCAAAGGCAAGACTGACCACTTATGTAGGGCTAAGAAGTATCCACATTGCTCCCCCTCTTGCTGTTATATCCAGCTCAAGCTGAACTGCAACAACTGGCTTCAATCCTGCTTTGTGTTATCGGGTAACACTGACAAAAAAGCAAAGATGGCTTGAAACCAACAGGGGAAAGAATGTGCGAATGAGGGAATGAGACAGAGAAGAAAGGGTACAGAACATTATGTAGCAGCGGAAAAATGGACATGGAAGTCAAGACACAGCACATCAGTCTCACATGACCATCATACTTCTTGAAGCTACTTAAACATGAACAGATTCCTGATGAATTACACACCTTCTATTCTAGTTCAAAACAGAGGGAAAAATAAACAAAAAAAGAACTGCTGGCCTCAAACAGTGAACACTATGAAATATTTGTTGGTTCAATAAAAGGTCCTGTATAACTTATCTTCATTTTAAAATTGGCAACGTTATTCAGTTGTTTCTCTTGCTGTCTCTCCTGAACTTCCTATTGTTGGTTTTGGAGACTCTGGCTTAACATGTGTTGACCAGCATTCTCAAAACAAGCAAGCAGAGGAAAAAGTGGGAGGAACAAGAAATAAACTGGGGCAGCTGAAAGAGAAATGAAGTTTACACGTGTGAGTAAATTAGTGGTGAGATGAGGTATTTCTGTAGGTCACATACACACCTTGACTCCAGAATTTTCCAAACTGCAATTTCAAGGCATATATGACTTTCAGATCTTTGTTTCTCCAAGAAAAAAATCAGGTTAATTTGAGTTAATGTTCCTGTATTCTTCTGCATTGCCACAGCTCCTTTACCCACAAAGGATCCCAAAGTAAACCACGAATCACATACCACCAACTTGCACTCACATCTGGGGAGGGAGAGTGGCTTAGCTCAGGCTGCTCAGCAATGCAAGGGAGGGGAAACTGTAGCCCAAAGCACCAGGCAAGGCTCTTTTCTCTTATAAGAAATGTCATTTAATCTTGGTGCAAGGACTGTAGCATCTTTAGAAAAACAAGAAAACCTCAGCTCCTCTCGCTTGAATTGTAGGAACAGCAGTTGGCCATCCCACGATTACACTTGCAGGCTCCTGTTCTAAGCCTGATGTAAACAGACAAAATGAGTTTGTAAACACGCTCAGCCAGCGACCCACACTACCACAGGCCTTCTGCACACAGACAGGACTCATCCCATCCAGCACTGAAACTCTTTTTCCTCTGCGCCATCCTACCAGGTTTCCTCAGGGACAATAGACCTATTAAGGATGAATTACAGAGAAGTGCAGAAAGGAAAGCTCATGCTGGAAGAGACTCCAAACCACAGTCTCCTACAGAAATATTCCCCAAACTCGCCCCGGTGGCAGACCTCCTGCAGACCACTGGCCACCTCTACATGGGATCCATTCAGTGTTGTCCCTTGCGAGGCCACTCCTGCCCAAACTAGATCCTAGACTGGGAAGGTCTGTGTGAAACTGCCCAGTTGGGGCTGGCAGTGCTCATGCAGCAAAGCCTTTTGATGGAGGGATGAAAGTCCTTCTTGGAGTTTCAGGTGACCTGTGGCTGCAGACACAGCGAGGCAGTGTGACCTGGGAGGGCACATGATACCAATCACAGCTGGTCTGATCTCAGGGGGGTACTGGATTTCTACTGACAAAGATTTATTACTATATCCTTTAGCTGGGTGGGAGGAGGAATGCTGTCAGAAACTTGCAGGAACGAGCTCTGGGCCCAGGCTCTAGAGAAAGCTCCTTTTCAGCGAAACTTTATTTTACCACTGCTCTCTCTTTCTTCCAGGAGGAGGTTAGAGAGCAGCTTGTAATGAAGTCACCCCCACAACCCTGTTACCTCACTCCTTCGGCTTCACAGTGACAGCAAGTATAACAACTGACCTGTCATCAGCTGTTATGTCCTTTCAGATGAACAAACTACATAATGACAATTTATGTTCACAGTGACAGCTAAAGTGAGTATTTTTCCCTGTTCACCCAGTGTTTTTTTCCAGGAACAGGCTATAGCTCTGGTCTGACATTGTCTACTAAGACCCATAAGTTGGGTCTTGCCAATGTTAGAAATATCCCTTTGCCATCATGTCCTAGGACCAAGCCTTTTCTGTGAAAATCTTTCATTGAAATTTGTTTCTTGTACCAAAATTTCAGGTATAAGCTTTAACTGTGAAGAACTGCTACCATGCAAGATTTTTTCCTGAATACCTGGGAACCCAAAGATTTTTTTACACTGTGCAGCCTAGAGCCTGCTGCAGTGGGAGTAGGCATCTAGTTACGTTTTAACACATGTGATTTTTATAAAATGAGTGTACATGCCCACAGAGACTGCGATAGGTGTATTTTATAAATCATAAAAGAGAACTGAGTTTGCAAATCTGTATTAATATTTGCATTAATAAGTGCACTGAAAGCCCCACATAACAGTAGGCATGGTGCAAATGGTCTTACAGTCTTGGACTATACACATGAATGTAAGAATTTATGAGCTAGCAAACTAGATAAAAACCTAGTGTAAATCACTTTATTGTTCGGGCTGTCACGGTTGGCTCTAAATTTCCCATGACCATGACAGTGTGATCTCCTTGGTGTGATGCAGGGCACTACGTGAGACTTGTTTTCTTAGCCAGATCTTAGCAGAGCTTATAATGGGAGCTAGGGCTGTGGAGTGTTGAGGCGAGCTGTTAACAAACTGACGGTCATGTGGTATTATTTTCTTTCAACTTTGCTGCAAAGCTGACTGAAATCAAATCTTTTCTCATTGAGTTGGCATGTAATTAGTAGCATAATGTTGTCAGATTCCTTGGTGATAGTCTCCCACATGCATTTCACAACGCATAAACAAACATCTGACCCAGGCTTCTTTTTTTGTGTGTGTCATTTAGGAAGGGATTTACAGCATGTGCTGTGCTGACTGACCGGATAAAGTTGTCCGCCCTCCTCTTGCAAATCATTAGGGGTTAACTGTGAAAACCACATTTGGCAGAAGGTAAGCAGGAGGGTGAAACAGAGAAAAGAGGAAAAAGGGGAAGGGAAAGAGAAAAAAAAAGAAATAAAGGAAAGAGTATGGGAGATGTGACAAAAATGAGAAAATGGCAAATGAGGATTCATTGGGAAAAAGAAGAGTAAGGAATATGAAGGGAGAAAACATACCACTGTGTCAATTTTCTTTAGTTTTAATACAAAAATATCCTTTTTCCCACCCAGGAAACTTGCTGTTGTGCAGGCAGGCACGTTCAGGCTTTCACTCTGGATCTAAAGAGTTTAATTGGGAGCTCTTAAAGACTAAAATAAGGTTTTAAAAATAAAAAGCTGAAGTAAAATGCAGCCAGGATAAGCACTATTACACTCCAGCACGATTGTTTTTCATTAAAAAAGTGGGGTGAAAGGGAGGGTTTCAAAGCCATATTTCAACCCTAGGCTGACATTACAGCAGTAAAATCTGATTTTGTTATGCTAGTTGGCTGTGGGTTTGGGAGCAGACCCTACATATGTGGTGTAACATTATGATATGAATGCATGCATACAGGATATTTTCAGAAGCCACTTGCAGAATCTGGAGAAATGTGCCCCCCATTCCCGCGGCCCCGCTTGCAGAGGAGCCAGCTCCTCTCCCATCCCTGGGAGCCAAGGAGGCTCAGACATGGCATATGCTGCACAAAGGCAATTTAAATTACAAGGTGCTGTATTTTCAGGTAAGTGGAGGAACTTCTAAGTCAATGCCAGAACCGATTTCCACGGTGTGTTTAGCCAGCAGCATGGAGTAAAGAATGGGTAAGTCTGTCTGAAAGAGGAAATTCACAGCTTCTTTCACTCACCTGTAAGATAAAGAACTGACTGACAAATATGATCTCTTTAAACACAGTTACTTCCATCCACTGCATGGGGTAGTCAGATGTGCACAATACTTACCACAGAATCATAGAATATCCTGAGTTGGAAGGGACCCACAGGGATCAACAAAGTCCAACTCCTGGCCCTGTACAGGACAGCCAAAGAATCACATCATGTGCCTGAGAGTGTTGTCCAAATGCTTTTTGAACTCCATCAGGCTTGGTGCTGTGACCACTTCCCTGTGCCCAAACACCCGCTGGGTGAAGAACCTTTTCCTCATATTTAACCTAAACCTCCCCTGACATGTGCAAATACTAAACCCCAGTGATGTCCCTGACTGATGCCCCAAACTTAATGCTCTGTGTGAGATCTTAAGCATAAAATTCAAGCAGCTTGTAAGAAAGGTGCATCAGCAGGGCTCCAACAATCAAACAGCCATAAAAATGGCTGTAAGCTGCAAAAGAGCCTCACAGTAACCCAGACAACTCTTGCACAACAGATCCTGCAAATCCAGGGATTACATACAAAATTTTAAAAACTATTTATATCTCTAAGAAGATACAGATATTTTCAAATATATACACGTACCTGTATCTGTTTTTACATTATATGAGCATAAAAAAAGGAAAGACTAAGCAGTCTGCCTTCACACTAAGTATACTACGAGACAAAGCAGCAGAAGAATCACACGTGGTATTTTCTGTGGTCACGACTTCCCAATGGCACGGGATGGAGTTGGGCCAGGGCCAAACCCACAGCAGTAGATGAGACCTTTCCCCACACAACTTTAGTGCCATGGCATAGCAGCTCTGAGGCTGTTGCAAGAACAGGACGTAAGAAGAGAAAAGACTGTCAGATGGATATGGCACCATCAGGTAAATCATGTTAGTGACTGACAGTCTCTCTGCTTGTGCTACACGTTTGTGTGGCACTCAACCAGTTGTTCTAACTGACCTTTTCACAGATGCCACAGTACGTTCCCTGGTCTCTAGACTCTGACTGGAGAGCCTGGGCTCTCAACTTCAGCAATGCTGAGCACTCATAGGTGTAAATAAGGTCAACAAGAGCATTGCTTTGCATGTATGTAAAGCCATGAAATCATGAGCATCCACGAGGTCTTATGTATCTAACATTACTTCAAACTGTAATTGTTTGGTGCCTTGATTCCCCATTTGTGAAATCCTACAGATGTCTTATGAGAAGATCTTTATTAAAGTTTGCAAAGGACCACATGGAATGTATCAAATGGTACTGAACAGCACATCACGAAATTAATCATCCTGTCCTCAGAGGTGTTCAGCTGCATTCACATTACTGCTTTGGTGGTACAGAAGCAGCATTGAGCACCCAATAAGGATATGAGATGGTATTTGAGGCATCTTTCAAACCAGGACAACTCACTTATGTCAGAAAAGTTCTCTTTCCTCATCTAGCTCAAAATGTGAAGGGAACCCCTTTATTCAGCACCCTGAGGAGTTACTGCAACCTACACAGAAAGCTGTACTTGCACATCTCCCTGACCATATGCAGAATAACCAGCAGAAATAAACACTGCTGATTGAGCCACAGGGGGAAGAGGTGCCTGTGGATTATTCTCATCTCCAATTGCACAAAAGTGATTTTAGTGTTTGACAGCATTATTTTGGAGTCAGCTGTTTAGTTCTGTTTCCTTTGCTTTCCCTTGTGAAGCTATTGCAGTCTTCATGCTCCTACTCACTACAACTTGCATTGTTATTATTTCCATTACAGGATTTCTTCCCAAACCTATATATTCCCAGACGTCTTCTAAACAGGCCCTCAGAGATTCTAGTAAGTATGGGAGGTATCTCAAGAAGGGCTGCGTTTTCAGTTTTCCTATTCACTGAGGAAGTGAGAGGCAGTGAAGCAAAGCAGGCAAAAACGGAAAGGCTCTTGGAGCAGAAGAACAGCATGCCCAGAGTTATTCAGGAAGACATGCCTATTTGCCAAGGGCTTTTAAAGAAGCAGAAACATCTCCTTCTACTCCAAACATCATCTTGTGTTTAAAATGGTTTGAGTCCTAGTGCAGTGCAATTCCAGTAACTCTGGAGGAGAATCAGAAGAGCTCAGGGCCTAACCTGGCTACTGTGGAGATTGCTCAGTGTAATAGCTCAACCAGACTGAGCTTGAATCCTCAAGGAGCAGCAAAACCTTAACACTGCAGATGCTCACAAATTTGAAGCTGTAAGCAACCTTCACAGCGGAGTCTTTGCCTAAGACAGATGCACTCTGAAGGAGCACGTGTGTGAGGTCCTGAAACAGTAGTTGCCCGGTACTTAACATTGCAAAGGCCTTGGATGCGAACCGCTTTGTGGAAGAAGATGGAATTGCTCCTCTGGCATAACATATGAAACTGTCTGTGATAACGGGAATGAGAGCAAGGATGACTGAACAAATATTTGCACTGAATGCCTTGTCAGGACAGGGGAATTGCTACTGATGTGATCTTTACTTTCAACATTACTGTTTCTGACAGTCTTACAGACTCTGCAGATGTTTATTGGCCACTATATCATTCTTCAAGAATGTTGGCTCTTTTCCAAAACCTGAAGAGTCTGAATTGTGAAGGGGTTTGTTATTCAACACACACTGCTGCTTTTGGAGACAGTGATTTTCAAGAAACCAGCAGGGAAGCGTTGTCAACTGATAACAACACCGGGGTTGGATTCAGACTTCTCAGTACTCAGGGCCTCAGCCACTAAGGCAGGCTCGAGTAAATGTGCACCACGTAGCAGGGGATGTGTATCCACGTGGCAGAGAACGCTGCCTGAGCCATGACAGCAGCGCTGTGCCACTTTAATGGACCTATATCATAGCAAAGATTGGTGCAGAGAGACAGGGCTTACTAGCTCATCCTGCCTCTGATACACTGCCTGCAGTTCTTTGTATAGCACAACTGCATGAATTTTAGAGCCTCTGTGAAACTCACTCCACGATGCCGCAGAGATTAGTTCTGTTCCATTCGGCTTCTCTAACTGCAGGACACACTGCATAACAATGAGGCTCATTCATAGCCCTTTGCCATTCATCTCAGGAAGAGCAGCTCGCAAAGACGCAATTGCTGAGCTGTAGAGGACCCTAAGCCACAATATTTCAAGACAAACAGATTTGCTTTCAAATAGAGAGTTTTTGAACCATGGGCAATATGCCCAGGCTGTTTGTCTGAGAGAAGATGCCGATTCTCTGAGATCATTGCAAACAGCTCTCACGTGAAAAAACTACCATGGCCCCTGCAAGCTGTACCTAAATAGAGACTACACTAAAATAGTATTAATAATAATTGTGACAGTAATAACACATATCTTTTAAATAATGAGTGATAAAAAGTAATCCATTCTCTTTGTGCTGATAAAATTATGAATTACTGAAACACAACGTATTATTACCACAGGAAAAATGTACTATCCAGAAGTATTAAATGTATTTCTCCCAAATGGGCACTAACACCTTGGCCAGTGTAACCCAAATAGTGCAATAGTGGACACAATCTAAAAGCAGTTAAAGCCAATAGCCTTCTCTAAATCTTAACTGAAGTGCTGGCTATCAACTTCCAAAATCAAAGACAACGTTATCTAAAGTAGTCCTTGTAACGTTTTCCCACAAAATAAGGTTTAATACATTTTAAAAATGTCAGGTTGGTGTGGAGATAATGTGCTTCAAAAATATGCAAGACAGGTGTAGAAGGCAATAATGTCATATTTACTACATATTTGTTTTACATTAGCTCATACATATTTTCCTGGAAGCCGGGAGATTTCTGTCAGGAAATTCTCTCCTGCAACAGTTTACTATATCAGACTTAAAACACATATGCATATTTATGGTAAAGCCATATGGTATTTATGGTTAAATTAACTGACACACTTCAAAAAAAAAGAATTTTTATTAGTTTGGAAGCTCTGTAGATCAAAAACAACTCAGAAGCGTTATCAGCATGTATAAATAACTACTCTTCCCTCCTGTTACCATAAATTAAAAAAAAATCCCTTCACCCATTGGGGCTTGCAATCAGGGGAACCTGAACTACATATATCTGAATAGAAGTATGGAAAATACCTGCATTCATAGAATGCAATTCCTTACTCAGCTGCAGTTGGAAATCATTGTGGACATTTTGTTCAAGGAGCAATCAAATTAATGTTATCTCACAGTAATTCACAGTTCTGGAATTTCTTTATCCATCTTCCCTGACCTGCTCAGATACTTTCCTAAGGGTAAGCAACATCTGCCACAAACATGTATTTGTACAGAAAGCCTTGTATCCCCACCTCCCTTTTAAGAATTAAGATCCTGAATTTCCACTTTTACAGAGAAAATCAGTGAGACAGGAAGCAATGGTTCCAGACATAGAGAACATTCATATTTTTTAGGAAATAACTATGGCAAAAAAAGTGAGTTCCTTTGGTCTCTCCAACACAGTTTAACTCTAGGCTTTGAGCTTTTGGATGGAGGATAAGAGAAGGACTTTCAGCAGCCACACAAGCCAGGCAGCTACCACACAAAGGCTTTAAGCTCTGTGAACTGTTACATGTTCTCTAATTAACTTGCTGCTATTATTAGTAGCACTTCTGTTTCCACTTTTTTAACAACAAAAGCTTTTTCTTCGATTTTGCAAGAACTTTTACTTTTCATTTTTGCCCATGAGCCAAAGCTTTCCCGTAGAGCCAAAGCCTATACATCACAGTTTGGGAAGTTTGTGAAGTTTACGAAGACCTGCAAAGGGCCTGCAAAGCAGACACAGCAAATCCCACAGGCAGACAGGGCCTGCATTCCTGCCCACTCTCCTTTTCCAACAATGGGCAAACAGACTGCACACCACCACCAAAAACTGTATTTGATGGCAGAGATTCATCAGGATGCACAAAGCACTGACACAACCAACGTAGTTGTAGTTGGCTGTCACAACCTCTGTTTTACTTCAGAGGAACAAACTCGTTAAGATGTTGGCAAAACCAGCCTCTCAGAGCACCACTGGGAGTGGTTCCCCCAGCCTGCAGGCAGGGCTGGGCTAGTGCTGGCAGACACCATCAGCCACACTGCAATTTCAAGTTCAGCATATCTTTTTAAAACGCTGTCTGGAAAGCACTTCCTAGACATCTACCACCTCCGGTAGGATCATCTTGATTGCTGCTCAATGCACCCTGAAGGCTGCTGACCACCCTTAGCTCCATCTGCAGTGAGGCTTTTGCCTTCCTCTCACACCTCAAACACAGCTGGCTGCTGCAAGCTTTTATAACTCAGGGTAAGTTCTGCCTGATGGTCCTAAGCTTGCAATCAGTACTTGTCCTGCACCCTTCAAACACCCAGAGGACCACTTCAGGGGCTTAGATGACACCTGGTACACTTTGGTTTTATTTTTGTTTTTTTAAGTCTCACTAGCCTTTGTGGTGAAGCGGAAATCCCAGAATGCAAAGCAGGACACTGACACTATGAATATCTGTACCCTTAAACCCCAAGAAGAAGCCGCCCAGAAGAAACAACAAAGAGTCTAAAAACCCTGGCATCGAGGCCTTTTTCAGATGATTTTGGTTAATGTTAAGAAGCCTCATTGCTCAGATAGGCCTGGGAGCAACACCTCCTGCTTTATATTTCTGAAATTTACACTTCAGTAGAGAGAACAAAAACCATAGGCATATATAGGAAAGGATAGCCACATCCACTGATTGCAATTCTCAATCAAAATAACTTCTCAGTCATGTTATTTTCTTTTCTATCATCTCTGTCTTTTTCTACTTCCTCCCCATTTCCACCCGGATCCTCATTTTTCTTTTGCTACTATGATAGGGGAAGAGAAAACTGAAGCAAGAAGTGACTTTGTTGAGGTTGTTTCAAAAAACATCCAAGACTACCTTTTGGGATGGCACTTGGCTTGCAAAGCCAAAGTCTTACTGTAGTAACCCATCAAATACAAGGTGCTGTGTATGTTTGGCTGCTGGCATTAAACTGTTGCTTCTGTAAGAATGGGCTAGAAATTTGAAAACGGTAATTGCTGCCCCCCAAAAAAGGCAGATTAGGAAGTTATGACTTGTGAATATGAGGCACAAGGACTTTGGGAAAGTTCCCCCTGGCCACACCACTTTGCACGTGTCCTACCCGTGAATTTGGTGTGTAAGTTGGTTTCTATACAGCACTTAAAAAAAAAAAAGGAATCCCTTTGAAAGAATCGCCTTGAAACACAGATATTGGCAATGGATGAGACTCAGTTTCTGTAATTACTGAAAGAAAAATTTTTGATCAGGACTCCTATCTGAATTCTCTCCAAAGCCTCTCCGAGCTCCAAATGCTGTGACCTTTAAAATCAAGGGAGAAAAATGTTCTCTCTTCAAATGACTGGTACCGTAAAAGCAGAAAATCTGCATGTTAAAACTAAGGTTTAAATTGTAGTCCTGTTTTGCAATAAAATTAGACTTCTTTCTTTTCGTGTCTCAGAGAAAAACAGGGTCCCTAGAAAATGTTTAGAAGGAGGCTAAGCTACATTCACTTGCACAGAACATTAAAAAAAAAAGCATTTATGTTTCAAGGAAACAACAGAAAAATTTCTCTGATTATACAATGAAGTTTCAGCTGAGTTCACAGCTCTAACTGTTGTTCTTGGTGTCACAGACACAAGCAAGAAATATTTCTGTACAAAACATCCCTACTTTCTAAGCAGCAGAAAGGATGCCCTCCTTTGGACAAATACACACTTTTCATTTATTTTGACAAAAAATATTAAAATTAATTAAACAGAAATTAAAAAGAACAAATTTTCAATCAACACTTGTTAATTTGAAACGCTAAAAATTCTCCTATATTGAAAGCAGATTGCTCTGAAGCAACATTCATTTTCAAGGTCATAATAGTGCTGGCAAAACTCAAAAAATTGTAGTCCAACTTGCTTGTGTTCAGCTGTGTTTACTTAGTCTCAATTTGACAAAAGTCTGCCTCTGATTATACAGAGCAGTCATCTGCCCACAGATAAATAGATATTACACAAATGTTTGGAGGGAATGACATTTGGCTACCATTATTTTTGGAATAATTTACTCTGCATCCTGAACTTAAAACACCAAAATGATTCATAATGGTTTTTGGACCCAAGTATTTCCATTTAATAAATAAATTTACCTCTATGACCTTTGTGGACTTTATATTGTACATGTCTGTGGGTGAAAAAAAAAAAAAAAGACAATTCATTGTTAAATATTCTGTACGCTTGGGAAAGATGGATTTATACAGAATTCAGGCCAAAGTCAGTGGCAAACCTGATGCACTCACTGCAGCAGTTCAGAGCCCAGCAAAGGGCTCAGGGTGGTACTATAGAAGGGGCTCCAACTCAGCTCTACCAGACATCCCACCCCATCACAACCTGCAAGCACAGGTACATTGCTCAGCTCTCTGCTGAGCACGCACCTGCAGTGGAAGCCCACACGAGCAGAAACTGTAGTGCAGCGCCTAAGATACAAACGTGCTTTCTATTTCAAATGTACCTACCTCGAATGTGAACTTAATAGTTTTCTGCCCTTTATTTTTAGGAGGGAAAATCAGTACATATTCAATGCCAAAATGAAATTTTGCTTTATCCAAGGGAAGTAGTTGTTTAATGAAATTTTAGAATAGTTTATATTTTAAAGCACATGTGCAGTATTTCTCTGATGTGTACAGAAGTCTTGTTCAGTTAAAAATATTACTTAGCTTAGAGCATTTTGTGTTCAGGAATAAAGCAAAAATTTATGAATAAATTATAATCCCTCCTTTCATTCCTAACCTGATGCCTCCTCCTAATTTTCTCCCCTTCAAGCCCCAGTCAGTTCCCCAACATCAGCAACTGCAAACTATGCTTCCACATCACCCACTGGAAGTATTGAGGGCATTTCAAAGTCCATGAGGGATGTTGTTGCTGCTGTACATTTAAAGTGGAAAATGTTTCCAGAGTGTGGTGATAGATGGAAGAATAAAACCCAGACCTGACAGACTCAGACAGATTAGTTTCTGTAAAGTTAGCATGCTTTCAAAAATGTCTCTTCAATTAGAATACCAAAATTAAGAAAGCCTCTGATGCAATAGGAACCATATGTGTTTGACGTACCCAGCTTTTCTCTTTAACATCTAAATAATCAGTTTAAAGAAAATTAGGAGACTTGTTTACAAAGAACTAGTTTATGTGTTTACAAGACTAAGTTGAATGTTTTTAGATGGAATGATTATATACAAGTCATTTCCCCTCATTCTCCCTTGTTTCAGGAAGGAATATTACTGTGAAGAAGGAATGTGTTTTCAATGTGGACAGCTGGAGGAACAAAAAACAGATTTCTTTCACGTGGAACAAATGCAGTGAATTCCTTCTTTACAGGCTGTTTCCTCACAGAGATTAAGTATTAGAGCTCATTACACTATGATGCAAAGCCCCACTCATTCAGAAGTGTGCTAACGGCTGTGACCCAAAGAAGAGTTAATTTAGATGGAATCCAGGAAAATGAGGCAGCACAGAAACTTCATCAGCAGTCCAATCACATGACAAAATGTGAGGCATCTCCAAAGCCACTGCCTGCCAAAAAAAGAAAGGCTGCTGCAAGAAAAATACTTTCACAGCTTGATATCTGGGTCTTGTGACTGCTATCCAAACAAGGAGTAAAAGTGGTACTATATAATGTGGCAGGGTAAACAGAACCACCCACTCGCCATCACCAATCATGTTTTTAATTCAGATAAATTCTGTTTCTTTAAAAAATTATGGGGGAAAAAGAAACAAAACCTTTTGTTGAACTTGTAAATTATATGTATAATCAGATCTGGCGTGACATATTTTAGGTTCATATATACCATGAACGGTATAGGAATGCATGTTTTGACATGCAGGATCTATTGGTCCATTCCAGGTGATGTCCTCTTTACACAACTGACAGATGCTTGTCTCAGAGGAGCACAAAGACACTGCCCTCAGCCAACTATGCAAGGTTAAGAAGAATTTCTATCCATAACTTACAGATGGTGACCTGAAATATTTTTGAACAGAATATCTGATCTGAAAAATTTACAGAAAGGAGCAGACATAGAAGTTCAGAAATGCTGGGTCAGGGAAGCCTCTACACTTGGCCAAATTGTCTCACAGTAGCCTGCAAACTACTTAAGAGTTTTCAAAACAGGTCTTGGTCAATTCAGCAAAGTCTGGGATGGGTATGATTAAGCCAAAGTATAGAAAGTATTCTATACTTTTGCATCCATCTTAGTCAGGGATTGTGGGTGCACCAAGAAACTGAGAAACTAATAACCACACACCCCACACAGACACCCCTACCACTAACACCACTTCTACCAGCACTAGAGTATTTCCCAGCCCCAGGCTAAGTTGTGCTTTTGCCCTAAGTTGTAGAGCAATAGTTTGGATTAATTTGCTTTGTATTCTAAGCAAGGTTCATACCCTTTTCTGGAAGTGTATTTGTTGTTAGTCTGTGTAACATGGAAAAAAAATGCCAAGACATAGTAATTAGATTCAAAGATGCCTTCCAAGAAGGGTGGCAATATCTTGAATGCTTATCTATCCTCATTTCTCAAACACTTTGAAAAGGAAAATGTCATACTTCTCATTTTTGACTGTGAAAAATGCTAATATCTCCTATGCTTCTCAAATTTATTCTAGAGCCCTTCCCTGTTACACTCCAGATTCCTACCATTATCTCCATATCTGTTTCTCCAGTATTTTATCTTCTTACCTTCATCCCTTTGATCTCTTTTGTTTCTTCTTCCTTTTCATGCCTGTCCTTAATTCTGCACTCCCCTTATCCTCTCCCAGCACTATCTTCTCTTTACAATCTTCCAAAAGTTTCTGTTCTTTATTCTCCCACCTGTGTTAATTTTCCGTCTGTGAGTTTTCCTTTTTCCCCTTTATTCTCCACCTTTTCTTCTATCTTTTCCCTCCCAGAGCTAAAATGATACTCCAGCCATGACCTACCTGAAAAAAGAGGTACATCTTTTAAGTCCACTGTCAGTACTAAAGGAATGGAAAATGTCTCAAAAAGAGCTAAATGACTATTCCAGTTACTGTCCTGGACAAACAAGTGTAACTCCTATCAACAGCTGGAGAAGTTATGCACCTGAGTCAAGTTATTCCCCATTTGCCACCAGTGAGTGTTTGGCGTGGGAGTCCTGCTATAGCAATCTGCCCTCACACCAGGGCATGCAGAGACAGACAGAATTTCATGCGGTAGCCACAGGGTGTTGGTGATGAGAAAAACAACTCTGATAAGTCCTTTCTTCACTCTTAACTGAGAACAGCACTAACTTCAGTGAGAACTTTGTTGTAAAAAGTAAGGAAGAGGTCTGTATAAATATGGAGACAGCTATGCACCGCTTCATCCCCGTGTTCTGTGGGATCTCTAAGAAGATACTGAAATCTACCACATGAAAAATTCCTTGTGTGGCATGCATCATGTAATCAGTATCACTAGTAATTAAAGTCTTTCTGTTGGCTTCAAATGAAGTGGTGTAAGATCCTGTGAAAGGACAGAATTGCACCATACCAACAGTTAGGTCAAGAGGATAAAAAGACTAAGAAGCATTCATTTCCTGAACTTCTTAAGATCTTCCCATCAAAACAGTAAATGTTTGCTTTCCAAGACAAAACAAGCTAACAGAAACATGCACTAGAAATCATCTTTATGGCCAAGAGTACAGAGAAAATACTGAGCAACACTTTTGTTTTCTGTGGTGAATGTATTGCTCCTGGTAACACTCCCCTGTTGAAAGCCCTGTTCCCCCTCCAGCTGGTGCTGCCTGGGCAAGCTAGGGCTGCCTGTGCATGGCCCAATCCAACGTGCACACCTGATCTTACAAAATTTTCTCTGCTTTCTTTGTCTCACTCTTTTTATATTGCTTCTGGTGTTTTTCTAATGTGCATTTTTGTTGCTGCTTGCTTCCCACCCTTACTACTCTTCAACTGCTTGCTGGGCAGGCACAGTAATTCCATGTAAGGAATGCAGGGAAGAGAAGCATTCCTTGATTTTTCTGTGCAAAGTAACTTGCATGACATTTGATCACAGACAGAGATTAAGTCATTCATGAATAGGGCCCAAAGGGAGGAACAACTCCAGAAAAACAACCCTCCTCACTGGTATTGAAGCATCCAGGACTCCACAGTCATTACTGCCACACTTACAGTTCGTAGCCGATCTGGAAAGCGAGGGAATCCAACTGCAGGCTCTGTGGTTTAAATAAAATGTATCTATGGCAGCTTGGATCAATGTTTAAAAATGTTCCATGTTATTTTAGTCCAAGGACAAGCTTTTAAAATTAAAAGAAAACTTTGGCTTTAATTACGAATTAAAAGTGAAAGTTGTTTAGAAAGAATGCATATTCTGAGAAGAACAGTAATAGAAATGATTTAAAATTTAAAACTCATTCTTCTCTCCCAGCATGTGATAAGTCTGATTGTAAATATTTAAATCACAAGTTTGAAAACTATTAAATTATGGACAATATTTACGGTGCTTCTGCCTCCCTGTTGTGGATCTTTGGCATAGCTTGACTTTTTCCTACATTTATACTTTAAAGTTAAAATAAGTGTCAGATTTTGATGCATGTTGCAATGGCCAAAAAATAACCACAACAGTAACTTTTACCTCCTTTTCCCCTAAATTTTGTTACTACATACGTGTGATGCAGCAAATGTCACCACCCTATACATAAATGCAAAGGGTTTATTCCAGAGCAGCTATGAGCAATGTGATCCCAAAGCGGTTAGGTGCTACAATGGAGAAGCTGCTGCTCTTGGGATGATTTTCAGCAACAATTGCCCATCTGAAAATCATTAGTGCATAGCAGTGGATTTTCCACATGTTCATATGCTGGACAAGCAGGTTGCCCTTGAAGTATGGTTCCCCGGGGGAAGAAGGAAAACCCAGAGAAAAGTATTCTATTGTCAGCTCACGGTTCCGCTAGAGCCAGACATAAATATGGTCAAGCATTCACTTGGCTGCACTGCTGGCAAAACGATAGGGTACCGAAATGGAGACAGCTAATGAGGAAGGCAAAGAATGAAGCTCAGGAAGAAGAAGATCTTAAAGGAGTATAGATTTTAATTTTTTTTTAATTTAAAAAATCAGAAATAGGGTAAGCCTCAGATCACTGACCTTTATTTTATAAGGCCAAAAAGGTTTAGAAAGGGTAGTATTTTCCCAAAAAAAAATCTCATCTTCTAATTCAGCTGTTTGAAACACCAAAGTGTTTCATAAAAGGCGAGAAAGTATTGAAGGAGACGAAATAAAAAAGGGTATAATTCTAACTAGGCAGTATTTTCTATTTAATGCCCCATTAATCGATAATTTGGTTTGAAGGAGGAAAAAAAGCTGGCAAAAGGGAATGGAATTCTTTAGCTCCTTGTTTTACTTAAGAAAAATTCCCAACGGGCTTCACTTAAACAAAGAACTTTAGTTTTCCACTGGAAAGACAAAAAGAAAATCTTGGTCTAGCATGTCCTGCCACATGCTTTAACTACATAGTAAAAGAGTATGTACTTGGATCCCAGGCACATTTCAGAAGTGTAGTATTTATTAGCTGCTCTGTTGCCAAGTTCCACTATTATCATTTTATTATAACTAAGGTATATTTTTACTAACTAAATTATATTTAGGTTTTTAGTTTAAGCATTTGAACGTCCCGGAGTGTCACGTACAGATGACATACAATATATCAAAAGCATTTGTTGATTTTATCCCTCCCCTCCTCTACAAACAGTTACCCCTGTATTTGTGATCTCAGGGCATCTGACTTACCTAAACCCAAAATCCAGCCGTAAAGATATGCAGAAGCCAAGGGAGTAAAATCCTTGGATGAAGCAGAGCTCGCCAAGGACAAACCCTGTTACCGGATAACCCACTGCATGCACAACCCTCACACCCTGAGGGGTCCAGCACAGACCCGCCTCTCCCCTTTACCCCTTTCAGACACCTTGCTCCAACACTCCTCTCCTGCCCTTTTCCCAGCTCATCCAGACCTGTTTTTTTGCTGAGACGTCCTGTTCCCAGCTGAGGCTGTGGGATGGTTATTCATATGTTTTGTGGTGGGACACAGGCTCCCCACGAGTGAAGGTGGGCAGGAGCCAGCAGCTTGTGGGGAGTTTACCCCAGCAGAGCCATGTCCTGCACCTCCTGTAAAAGGATTTTTGGTCCTGTGGGGAGTGTGGAGCTGCTGCCTGGAGGCTGCCCAAAGGGGATGGAAAGAGGACATGGTCATGAGGTGGGAGAGGTCTTTTGTGGGCTCACATCAGGCTGTGTACTGCCACGGCTCTGGCCAGGGAAGGGGTGTTTCTGAGCAGCCATGAAGGTCACAGAGAGATGACAGAGCTCCTCAAACCTCAGCAAATGCAGCAACACCAAGGCACTGAACACAGCCTTCATTTTTCCTATTTTGTGCAAGGAATGAAGGATGAACCATACCCAAATATGAGCACTTACATTCTCTGAGGGTCACGGTCTTTGGTCTGTGAGCAAAGATCCCACTGAAAGCGGCTGGAGTTCACCAAATGAAGTTTGGAAAGCTTTGCAAACACATGAACATTGCATGTCAAACCATGCAGTATGCTTTGGGGCCAAAACACTCAAAAACCAGACAGGTCTTGGCAAATTGGATTTTTGCTTTGTCCAATATAAAGCACTTCCAAAGACTTAGTTTTCAAAACATATCTGAGTGCCTTCCCATCAATTATCAGGTGAAGGTAAAGGCACTTTGAGTTGTATATCAGATGTAATTATTGGCCCCTTCTGGAGTTAGAGGACAGAGAAACAGAGATGTGAATCTGTGAGTTGAATGAGGTATAGAGGAATGAGAAATATTAATGACCTTTTTCCTATATAGATCAGCAGCAAATGTAATAAACACGAATTAATGCTTATGTGCACTTGCAGCCAGGAGAAACTATTATCGCTCGCAGTCTCATTAGATGAAGAGTGAAAACAGCATCAGAAACGCTTGTGACACAACACTAAAAGGAAAACAGGCTTATAAAGATACCTGACATTTTTACAGATTTAAAATGTTTAAGTAAGCATTTCTTTACTTCAGTTTAGCCAGCAAAAACAAGCTTTTGCATAAAACAAAGGATCATTGGGATCAATACCTGCAGGTCAGCCTTGCCTTCTCTGCTGACCTCTGTGAAAAGGATTCTCAACTTTTCTAGGAAATCTGGAGTAAGCACCTCAGTGAGACATGAGATTTAAAAGTGAGATATCTCATTGTGGACAATACAACTGAGAGCTTCTTTTCCTGTGTCTTTGTAAAGTTCACTGCCATGGTGAACTACTGCACAGCTCTGGGCTGAAGGAGTAAGCACAGCAAAATGGCAAGACAGCAGGCTTGAATTCCACAGATATCATCATGATAATAGAGGAGGGAGTATGTGCATGTGTGTGTATGTATATATATGAAAGACTGTATGTCTTACAGACACCACTACAGTCTCAGGTGCTAGCCAGAGCAGGACAGCTTTTTTTGGTTTCTCCTCACTTTAAAAAGTGTCTCTAAACATCCAGTTTTAATAAGAGGTTCAATAATTAGGAATAATATTTAGGAAGGCCAGAGCTACTGCAGTTATGATATTGCGGATAGAGCAGGGCTCCAGGCTTCACACAGCAGCCCTGCTCCCCCAGCTGACACAAGTCTCCCAGGCTACCCTGGGCTCTCGCTGACATTGCTAACACAAACAGTGCTGCAGACACACAAAGCTTTCCCTGACCAAGGAACAAAGGCCGTTGTCTTCTAGAGGAAGCTTTTATTTGAAGATGATCCTGGGGAAATGAATTTGTGATGCAGTAACCAACAGCTACACCAGCTAAACAACATAAGAGGGAGAAAAATAGGACAATGAATTTTAGTGTGTCTGTTTAATGGACAATCCACTACTCCTCCTGTTCAAAGCTGCCATAAATAGCCAGGAGCATACCATTTAATTTGCACATCAGCTCCAGAAACTGCTCCCTGAGCAGCTGCCAGTACAGACTCCCCATGGTGTAGTCCACAATGGGGCAAAGCTAGACCCTACTCCTTGGGGTAGGAAGAGCAATTAGACAAAGAGGGACCTGGGGTGAAAGTCTCCCTGAAGTCAACATCCAAGACAAATTCTCCAGCACACCAAGATCTCATTAAAACTGCCCGCAGTGTCTAGCCCACAGAGTACATCTAGTACAAGGAGAGCAATCCTGCCGCTGTTTTGCAATGCATTACAAAATACCTTGGCTAGCAGAAAGAATTTGAGGCAATTTGCTCCTGAAGAGCCAGGTCGTGAAGAGCCTTCATTTTTCCAGCAAACTGGATTTAAGTTGACAAATAGTAACTGAGAGAGAAAAAAAATCCCTGACAAAGTAAGGAGAGATGGAGAAACCAACAGAGTTTAACTTGATCTTTGAGGGTGTAAATCTGTCAATACCCACAAATGACCACAAGGCCACATGCCAGTTTTCACTCTGAGATACCATAACTAAGACATTTGGCTGGTACCTCACACTGGAAAGAAAGTTTTTACATTTAGAAATGTAAAACATTGTAACATTTAAGGAATCTTGGCTACAGCCCACTAGCCAGCCTTCCCCCAGCTTCAGCTAAGGGATTATTTTGAATGTTGCCTTGCTTTTCATGCATCTGTTGCCTAAATCAATGTGGAGGCATGAGGGAGGGACTGAAAATTGGCCCTAGAAATACGGTATATTTTAGTGTCATAATTGAAAGTCTTGGCAATCCCTTTTAATTTGAAATGTCAGTGCCATACCAAACGATCTGGTCATCATAACCTCAACTTCTGGCCATCAGCGAAAGAACAGAGATAGAGTCTCAACATCAGGTTTCAAGGCCACTGTGAAAAATTAAGGAAAACACATTTCATGGCTCATTGCAATTTTGCTTTACCTATTTTTGTGTGTTTCTTTTCAGCTGTTCCAGCTTCAGCTGTGTATCTGATCTCTTTCTGTTTGAATTGTTTTTACTTTTTCCAGATTTTTTACAATGCAGTTTACCTCTCCAACTTACTTTCCTGCTTTAAACTCCTGATCTTTTTTTTTTTTTTTTTTTTT
>VZRE01001851.1:150420-169576 GCA_013396775.1 Cephalopterus ornatus
GTGGTAGTTTACATAAAACTCACTTATATAAGCCTCTTGCATGCTTTGACTGTTAGGACATATTTCTCCTTTAACAGGTCTAAAGTGGTGATCTGTGCCAATTTAATGCCATAAAACAGAAAAGACCTCAACAGGTCTTTAGCGATAACTGGTCATTTCCACATCTGGCTCTCTATCTCATACCCAAATTTTTAAGTTTGTAGTGAAGTGGATTAAATAAAACTAAATACAAATCTGCTTCTCTGGATAATTAGAAAATTTGAATTGAACTTTACAGATAAACATAAGGGAAGGTTTTCCAGAACAGTTGTTTTTATGAGCACTCTCCTTCCTCCATCAAGATGGCAAAAATCTTCTACACAAACAATAACCTACAGGTTCATGACATTTTCCAAATAATGGGTATAAAGTCATCCACAGCCCAACATTAGTCCATGCAGAGATCCCTTCAGTCCACGTCTCAAACTGTGTCAAAACCCTCCCAAAAGCTCCTCTGTGAATACACATGGAAGATCAGAAGTCTGGTCTCACCAAACTGCTTTCATCATTATGTTTCTGGTATGCACATTACGGACAAATGACCTAAAAAATTTCAGTTAAACACATAAAAGAGTGTTTTTAAATTACAGAATTACTTTCAAAAACCACAAACCTGGAAAGGGAAATAGGATTTGCTGGATTAGATAAGATTACTAGTGTATCTGGTCAGGCACATTCAATGTGTAGCTTTTTAGAAAAGAAAACTAAAATGGAAGGAAGCACTGGTGAATAAAACTAATTTTGCAGTTCAATACTGTACCAGTTTGGGCAGTATTTTCAGAAGAATCCAATCAAAAATCTCACTGTAAATAAAAAAATCTGGACTTCTTATTTCTCTATTTTTTTCTATTACGATCAATAGATAAATTCCACCACTTGCACCAGCATGAATACAATTTCTTAGCCTACTTGATAGTCATCAAACACTGCTTTGATGCAAGACCCTAAAGAGTTTCAAGTGTTTGCCACTCATATCAAAATATTGCCATGGGAAGGAAAGTGCATGTGCTTGCACAAACACAGAAAGACCCAAAACATTTTCTTTATTTACAGCTATATGACTGAATACAAACAAGCTGCTTTTCACTAGTCTCACCACAGGCATAAAATATTTTCAAACTCCAGGACTACTGAGAACCTCACAGTTTTATTCACCAGTCATCATGCTCCAAATTTACAAGCCTAGCTCAGATGGTTATTACTGGGATGTACCTGCTTAAATCCCTTCCACAGATGGGAGAAGGAACACTGTTCATGCCAAGTTTCAGTCTGGATTGAATTTTTACAGCTGGGTCATAAATTTGCAGATTAAAAGGGTTCTAATGGAAACACAGGTACAGCCTTAACTACAGCAACATGAACAGCAGCAATGTAACACTGCACGAGGGACAGTCTGCGCTACAAGCAGAATCTACCAGGAGTTACCCAAAGTTGTATTATTTCTCTCCAGCAGCGGAAGGAGGTTGGGACATGCAGGAACCCTATGCCAGATATGAAATTTCATTTCAGATGTTTTTCCAGAAAGAAGTGAAACTTTTATGGGCCTGCTATTCTTTTAAGTTTACTGCCCCAGAATATGAAAAGTCCATCCATTGTTCCCCTCCGGCTACTACCCCATCCCACCTGTGCCTGCACCCCATCCCCTCCTGGTCCCACTTTCTTGCACTGCACACAGATTAGTGTGTTAGTGAGAATGACCAAAGACAGTGGTTACTAGTGATGAAGATAATAGATTTCGTATGTGAAAGTAATTAACTGGGCAAAAGGAAGAGGTTTGTCCCTGTAATTTCTCTTTCTTCATGAAGGTGCCACGGGCAGATGTTTCAGTGCAGGAGCAGAATCAGCTGGAGTACCATATAAGCCCTGAGAAGCAGAACAGGCACATTTCGGTTTTGGAGCCTCGCTTGCAACCCGCTGATCTGCCTCCAGCCATGGCTTCGTGTGCTCAAACACAACTTCTCCATCAATGACATATAAAGTTAAATGTGTGACTTCAAAGCCACTTCTGAGGGGGTGACAGCAGACATCTCTGTGTTTCTATCTTTGCAAATCATCTTATGTTTTGTTGCTCTTTTTCACTTTTCCACATATAAAATAGTGCCGTATTTTTCAAGTTCATTGGCCTACATCCCTTCTTTATCACAAACAGCTGATAGTCACATTTTGCTGCTGGGTTTCCTGGGTAGAGGACAGAGCAGATACACCCTCCTTTGTGCCCTCAGAAGTGTATTGGGGTACAGGTGCAGCGGTAGGGCCACTCTGCATGCACATCGAGGCAGCACGGGGCATCACAAGGCAATCAGGCTATGGGGACAACCCATGCGATGCAAACCATTGCTCCTGTCTGGTGCTGCCCCGCTCCATCCGTGGCTGTTGCACCAGGGCTCTTGCACCAGCATCCAGGGCTTTCTGCTCGAGCTGGTGTATTGCTTGGTTACCTCATCTCATAATCTCCCCCCAGCCCCTCTCTGCCGTGCTTGTTTGAACAGTGTTTCCTTTTGCAACACACACAGCCCCTCACAGTGGCAGTGGTGGCAGCTGCCTGTATTTGCATGGCTGAGTAATCCCTGCATCAGTGCAAAAGCCACGGCAAGGCAGCATGGGAGCCTGCCATTTCTGCTGTTTCTGATCAGCACACAAATTTGGCTACTGGGGAAAATCCTGCTCAGGCAGTGGAAGGGGAGACGGAATCACATTCATTTCACTAAATGAGTTTTCCCAAGCTGTAGTTTCACACACTCTTTAAATACTCCTCAAATTAACTGCTAATTTTCTAACTAATTTCCCTATTATATTCATTACTAACCATGCAGTCTACAGCTAAAACTGGAAAACAGTCTGATTTATGATCATGAGCTTTTCCATGCACATAATTTCCTGAAACCTTCACATTTGGGCTGGCCCCAGGTTTTAAGACCAAGCATAATTCTGAAGACGTTTAGAACAATGGGAAAATGGGGATAAATATTTTTTTCCCTTTGAAAACACCTTCACTAAATGAATGAGGCTTGAGGTTTGCCAGGGAACAGCCTTTGCTGAGACCTGGAGCACTGACTAACTCTAAAGAGGAGTATAAAAATATATGGTTGTTAGCAATTGGTGACAGCACCACACATTTTTCCTGCTGTGTCTGAGAGAGGTCTTGGGCAAGCACAGGGGTCTGCTGCTTTTTTGGCTGCTGACATGAATATTTGCATTGGGAAATTTTAACGATCTTGGAGAAAAAAAAGGCGGGCTTGTTGGACCGGCACGGGCAGTGACAACCCGTGGCCATGGAAACATGGCTGATGCCCTGATTTTTCTGGTGTTTCTGATTTTTCAGTCAGATGTTGTAACCTTTTCCATTTCAAATCATTCATGCAAGAACAACGCATTCTCTGCGATGATAAAGCTGTCAGGAGTCCTGAAATGTGCTGCTCTGAAGCAAGCTGATTTCATGAAAATCCTCTGCAGCCCAACAATTGTCTCAAGACAGTTTTTACTGAAGTATGTAAAAAATTTGCCATGACATCAACAGAAGCAAAACCAGAAGAGGTGCCCACAGCCCCCCTCTGCTCTTGGGGTCTCCACAGCAATTATACCTGAATTACAGAATAGCCACAAACATGCTGCTACTTGAAGCACATCGGGCCTGCACAGAGCCCAGTCTCTGGAATCTTTAACATTTTGAGTTTAAAGAAAAAAAAAAAATCCCCAAAGATTCATAGCCTTTTGCATCTGAAAACAAACAGGCAAAACAAGGATGCACAGTTTTTGCACCCATCACCTGTGAGAAAACAAATACTCTTCTTTTCCCACAAAATGAACCACTAAAAGCACGAAGTGGAGAGAAATGACACAGAAAAGTTGACAGTGCCGGGAGCGCCGCTTCCCCTCCCAGCATGGCTGGCTCCAGGCAACGCTCCTCCTTGACCACTGGCAGTCCCTGGGTGCCCAGGCTTTTGGGAGGGTGTTCTGCCCCCAGCTGCTGTTGTTCCCAGCCCGCCCAATGCTCTCTTCCTTCGGTTCCCCACCTGAGAGAGGTCGGAACTGCTACCACAAAAAAGATTCAGTTTTGATGAAGCACTGTTTTCCAGGGTTCTGTGGAAATAATCCTGACCCATTCCCCTTGCAGCTCAAGAGAATTAAAACCCAGATTATTTGATTTTTGTTGTTCAAACTGAAAGAAATGCAAAAAGTGAACAAAACTTAACTAGCAGGGAGCAGGTAGGATCCTTAAAATTCTCAAGTTTGGGCTATCACATCTGGTATATTAAACCTGACACTTCCTGTGTAGTAAAGCCATTTCCTTTTAATCTTTCTTTAGAAAAAACAACAGAACAGTAAATTAAACACAATCTTCTCCTCAATTCTCAATTCCATGCTATTTCAATGTTGATGAATCAGGTCATGTAATAATAAAATTCCTGCAGAAATACGATCCCCACTGTGTAACCTTCAAATTGCAGTTATGCTGCTGTGTGCATTTAATACTGTACTTGACATTCACCTTTTCCATTTCACTTCTGGATAACATTAGGATCTGCAACAAGGACCTCCTTCAGCTCTCCCAGGTTACCATTTATTTCAAAGTATCCCCAAGGCCTCCAGCACCGTTTAGATCAAACTTGCAAAAGTCAGTGGTATGAGCAGTTTTTGCGGGTCCCTTGAGTTGTTTCTGAAAACAGGTTCCATTGTGTTCGTATTATGCTTTCAAACTTTATAGCTCATTTTTAAATTACATGTTAATTTCTAAAAATGTTAAATTGCAAGGAAAAGTTGGCAAGGACCACACAAAATCATAGCATGCTTCTGCAGCTTGTGTGTGTCTCTCCATAGTATTTATGTGCATGGCTACACCCTTATGTTCAAGTGCTCTGTAGGAATGTGGGCCTGATCCTACAGTGTGCTGGGGGTCTCATCAGGGGTTCTCAGTGTGCTGTTGCAAACGACCCAGGATCATGCCTTATAAATCACCAACTTTGCAGGATCCAAATGAAAGAAAGAAAGGAAGGCAAGAGGAAAGAAAAAGGCAGTAGTAATGAAAACATCAGAAACAGAGCATACTCCTGAGTATAAACATCTAAAAATAGAGATCAAACACCTTCAAAAATCAGCCAGTCATTCAAGAGCTTGTTTAAAAGCCATCCTCCTTTCCAGGCCTGCAAGTCTTTACTTTCCTCACCGTTTTTATTTGTTCTGGCTTTTCTAGTCTGCTAAGTAACATATAAAGAGAAATCAATGAAAAATCTGCCTACAGAAAAAGGACTCCCTGTCCTGCCATTTTGTCTCTTTTTCTCATTTTAATTTTTGCTTTCTTCACTAGACAGCGATATCCCAGAAAGTTGGGAATTTTTCATTTCCTTGTGCTATAACGATGCAGAACATTTTGTTCCTGCAGGTGACTGGTGTTAGGGTACTCAGGGAGCACTGCGGTGTGATTACAGAAAAGTCAGCATTTTAGTGATCCATAAACCAAAGACTGACATTGCCGCTTTAGATTCATGTTCAGCCTCACTACAAACATTATTAGATCTTTTCCTGATAGATTTCTGGAGTGCTTGTTGCAGTCAGACTATTGTTTCTGTGAGCATTTGTACAACAAATACAGATAGGCAAGTCTGGTTTCAGTTATTCCTGTCACACACAGAACCTGCTGTGAGTGACAGCATGCCAAGGAGTTAATGAAAACTAGTTCTCCAACATGGATTTTTCACTAAACAAAAACACTGAACCAAGCCTTTCAGTGGTCAGTCTAAGACACATATTTGACCAATTACATATATTTATATATTATACCTTCACTAGGATTAATCTGAACTGAAATTTTCTGCCTTAAGCAAACACGTTTGTGTATGCCATAAGCGTATCAGCTTACGACAGAAACACTCACATATGTGACATATCCGAGCGTGCCTTCACTCTTTCTCGGCTGCTCTGTTCTCTGTGCTCCGTCCGCCCGCGCTGCCTCCCGCTCCCCAGGCCAGGGGCTGGGGGAGATGGCAGCGTGGGCACTGCACCTGCAAGGGCTCCAACTCAGGGTTTGCTGCTCCTGCCCCAGCACTGAAGCCACTTCTCACGACCTCACAATAATTGCGTGGAGGTATAAAATGAGGCTGCTCTGCCGACAGTCAATTATACAGCTCGTCCTTGATCTTTATGTCGGATTTCCCGGTTGCATGAAGCTGGAGTAGCATATGGTCCCGTGTTTATAAGCATGTTAATGACTGAAATGGGAAACTCTACATCCCGTTTTCCTTATAAACTTTAAACTGCAATTTCTTGTTTTTGTTATTGGACACTGCACTTGCACCCTGTTAATTTGGCGCAGGCTATTGAGACACACGTGTCCACGCTGACTCTGAGCACTGGGAGACTGAAGTAGCTCCAGACACACTGATGAACACGGGCCCAGAACCAGAACCAGAACCAGATTTCTACTCATGATCTGCTACAAAAAGTTACTTTTCCAGGGAAGTACAATAAAGAATTTGCTTCAACTCTGATGACTGCCTGTCCTTAGGAACACAACAACCTCGCCAAACATTTCTCAAAAACAAAACATCAACTAGTTTTCATTCTGTGCTTTTTGAAATACTGCTTAAAACGTCTTCATAAACTACAACATCTAATAGGGATTTCAAAATCCTGCATCAGCTCCTTTGTGTTAAAAATTAGCTGTTTCATTCAACAAAAACTGCTGTGGGGAGTTCCTTGCAAGTGGAGCTCCTAAAAAATACACTTGCCACTTTCAGGAAGGTAAGAGTAGTACAGTCAGACCCTGTTATTTTGCTTAACCAAAATAGATTACAGCTATTTTTGAGAACACAGATTCAGGTCTGCTACACGACTGCACTGAGAACTCCCATCCCAGGTATTCAAATTACAGAGAAAAAAACATCAAAAAAATAAATCATCCTTATTTATCTCTCCTTACCTAACAATCGAGGATAATTTCATCTGTTTGAAAACAGGTTTCACAAATGGATGATAATATACACTTTGTTCATGAAGGGCTTAATTCCTGTACACTATAATATCATCAGAAAATCATTAATGGGACTGTAATCTTGCAGCTGAAAAAAGCCCATTTGTACCTATTATTTCCTGAATGTACACAGATGCATAGGAAGGATTTAGCAAATAATACTGTGTACACACATGATCTTTTTCTTTCCATATGCAGATTATTGCTTGTCTGCTTTTGAAGTTCAAAACCAATAAAACTATATCCTGAGAACTGCTGGTGTGTTCTCATTAAAGGCAATAGCACTTCCAAACTTTAAGAAAGCTCTTTAGGAACTGACATAAATACAACCTCAAGAGGAGTTCCAGGAATGTCACTTATGAACTTTAAGGACAAATATACTAGTTTTTAGTCACTACAGCACGGCTTGTGAACTTACACAGTGACAGTGTGCCTGTTTCAGCCTTCACATTAATAACCATATTTTTCAGTGCAGCTTGAAACTTGTCAAGAACAACTTAATACAGTGGCAAATTTATTACAAATTTTAAAAAGTCATGTCCATTTTCAGGTTATGGTATAAAGTACAGAAAAATATAAGTTTACATATCTAAGCTGCTGCATCTGTTCTTGAGTAACTTTTCACTTAAAAATAAAACTTGGCAGACAAGACGCCTGTAATGCAGACCAAATGTATTTGGTATGTTGAGGAAAAAAAGTTAAATGAGCAGAGAGAGTTAATTTTGAAACTTACTAATTGTGCATGCACTATTCTCGCTCCCCATGAGATCCCATTTCTTTATGGGACCCCCAGTAGCTCCTTGGTCATCCCCAACAACCTGCACACGCAAACATCTTCCTATCCCCAGCATGAAACAGCCTCCTGAAATCCTTGTGGCCCCTCCACACGGCAAAACAAAAAAAAAAAGGGCAGGAAATGTGCCAGGAAAAAAGACAGCAAAGGCTGCAAACTTGAGAAGTTGCAAAGGCACCCAAACCTGCCTGCCAGGGAAGCCAAGCGGAACCAAGTACAAAATCTAGATCTGTATTAACTTCAGTGCAAAGTCCTCCAGTACTTTTCATCAATATCCATCCCAAAAGTGATGCTGCTCACAGGGTGGCCCCTGGCAGAGTAACGTGCCAAGAAAGGCCCCAGGACAACTCGTAAGGCTACTGCAGTGAGTGGAAACCCCGAGACGCTCATGGGTACCCTCGGAGACTGGGAAGCAAAACTTCATTTTTTTCCAAATGAAAATTTTATTTTGCCTTATGTCCCAAGGAAACACAGAAGAAGCATCACAAGAGGAGTTTTCCAGCACTCCCTGTCCCACATGGACCTGAGCAAATCCTGATCTTTCCCTGATTTAGAGTAGTTTACTGGCATGAACCAGGCACCCCATGTGCCTTCCTCTGAGTGGTAACACAGTGGATGATATTAAATCACGCTTGTAAGTTTTTACTGATAAGATTAAAATAATAAATTCTGTGTGACCCTTCAAAACAACATCAAGACAAGGCTCCTTAGCTCAGCACACTGTGTCTGGAGAGTAATACCAAAATTAGTCTAATCCATGTATTCAAGAGACGCATGAGCAGCAATGGGCCACATACCGGACAAGCACTCTGAGGACAGAACAATGCTGTACAACAGGGAAAGGTGTTTACATGCACTCCACTGAGGGACATATGACTCATGTAAGTGTCACAAACAGCCACCCTGAAATTTCAAAGTCCTTCTCTTCCTCCCAGCTGGGGCCCATGGAGTACTTCAGTCCTCCCCTAGTCCTCCCTTATTGTACTAGAATGTTCAAGAGTTTTCTCCTTCTTTAGGCTTGTCTTAGTGCTGACAAAAAATGGTCTGTCATTTCAAAAATCATACCCATTGTTGCACTCAAAAAACAAACCAGCTTCACTAGTAGTCAATAACAGAACTTAACTGTAATCTGTAGGCAGAACTCCAGAGAATGAAAGGGTGGACAGGATTTATCCACTCTGATACCAGAGGGCAGACAGGAGTGACCTACTCTCATGCAAGAGGATGGGCAGGAATTATCCACTGCTATATGAGAGGATGGACAGAAGCCTCATAAAAGGCACAATCATGTGATACTCACTTCAGGTAACACCATCTACTAAAGCTGGCTGCATTAGAAATGAGGTAGAAAAAAATCCCTTACCTGTCCGATAGACAAAATTGCCTTCTGTCTCTGACGATGACGGAGACACCAGTTCTTCCTCAAATTCATTGGAACTAAATGAGCCAGAGTGATTCCTTTGCCTTGTTTTTTCCATCATAGCTGCATTAGTAGCCATGACATGTCTCAGTGAGTCATTTAGGTAACGATTCAGTAAGCTGCTTTTATATTTGGGAGGTGACACGTAATCCTCATTGGCATTTGTTTCTGGTCTCACTCCTGTTTTTATTACTGAACTTTCAGTTTTAATCACAGCATGATGAACTGGTTTGTTATATCCCCCTTCATTCATATGGTTTCTTGGAGGATTTTCTCCATCTGAACAAAAGAACAAAGATAGAGTAATACCCTGAATATATAATATTTAACACAAGGCTTTCTCTACATGTTTTGAATTGTGATAAATATAACTAAAATTAGACAACAGCTTCAGCATTGGACATTCATTTTCATTTTCTTCTGTTCACATGCTCCTCATAGTAGTTCCCATGGTTCTCAGATGCTCCAGCTATTCTAAATTAATTAGCTGTACAAAACAGTCTTTGAGTCTAATTTGTTCATGAGTAACACAAGGCAAGTAGAAAAAAACTGAAAAGTGCCCTAATCAATGATAAGCATTTAAAAATATGTGTAAATAAAATTAATTCTTACTATCATTACTTGAAATCTGATTCACCTGAATATCATATCATATTTAGGGGCATTTGCTTAAACTGTACACTTTTAATTGTCCTGCAACCAATCTTTTCACAGGAAGTGCATACAAAAGAAATGTGAGTACAGACTGAAATTGAAACAAAGATATTTGCAACTGAGTGCAAATTGACATGTATTCTTCTAAAAATTCACATACAGATTTCTGACAATGTTCTGAAGCATTTGTTCCTGTCACTGTATCTCTATGTCACAAATTGCCTGAAAAAAGTACCTACAGACCTAATTAATACAAATGTTGTATAAAAAATATAGGGCACTTAAAAGAAACAAAAATCTTGCATTTGCTAATTTGAATAAGAAAGAGAATTTCAGTGCATCTTTTATGGAAAACATTCGTCAATAAAATACATAAAATAAATAACAGTAATATTCAGTCTACCATCTAATAAGCTGCATCGAAGTTAATCAGATTCTCTTGTTAATCAGATTCTCCTGTTAGTGATGTGATATCGCTATAGCCCTTCCATCAAGCAAAGTAACAGTCAAGTGATTTCTCATTTCTTTATACCAACAAATGTAATTAATTTTTTCCTTTAATGAAGATTAAAGGGATAAACTTGTAGAATCTAATGAACTAACAATTATCTGTCTAGTAACAATGAAATATAATAACACACAGCCAGATTGCCACCTTGATTAACTTACACAATCCCGCTCTGCAAGGCTGCATAGTAGCTGGGATCCAAAAAAAGGCACCTAATTCACAAAAAAAGTAAAGGTGGATCCACTAAGGGTGTTTTGTGATTAAAAATTGGAGCTAACTTAGGGTATCTGATACTTTCTAAATATATTTTAGTCCATTTAAAACTGATAAAAAGAGCATCAACAAACCTTCAGAGCATGAGTCATCGCTGCTCACGCTGAGTCGTTCAGCATTTCCTTGAACGTATTTGTTGTACAGTTTTATTCGTAAAGCCCAGCTAAGGTCTGGTTGCCTGACAGTGTTCTTCAGGCGACGTCTTGCATTGGCAAACCAGTTTGATACCTGCATACAAATGAGTGTATTAGTTTCCTTTGAAAATCACTCAAATAAACAAATCCAACCCTTAGAATTTTCATGAGTTTTACTTCTGCTTCAAGGAAATGGCAAACAAGAGAAATAAGAACAAAAGTCCATGAACTGATCACTGAGTAGAGCAGGAAACTCAAACAAGAAGGCAGGTTCAGGCTTCCCATCCTTCACAAGTGTTAGCAAAACCACATTATTGCAAGGTTTCAATTAAGGAGTCATAAATACTAAGTTTATATTCATATTTAATTTTCTTATTTTAAATATAATGCCTTGAACTTTCAATATGAACCTTCAATAAACTACTAACATCCTAAATTAAAACTAATATTACTAAATAATAGTAATAATTTAAAAAGTCAGTAATATCCTTTGACATTTATATAGGCTACAATAAGGCTGTTGAACAGAAAAACCCATTCTGATTTTGCACATGTAAAAGCCCAAATTCTCCCTTGTACTGTATGTCTGACAAGTAGTGGCTATCAGGAAAGTCTTACACAGAGTACAACGTACTTAGAGTCACTGCAGAAATCCACCATCTGCTCTTCAGAGCAGCAGGTTTTATGAACTATTTTTGTTGCGTACACCCTAAAAACCAGTGAGGATGCAGATTCCTCAGAAGGTGACTACTAAATAATAGTCTAGTTTGCCTTCCTTCTGAGCTGCAGAGCATTTTCTGGAGTTTGACAGAGCAAAATGGATCCATGTTAGTATCCTTTTAGCATACAGGGTCACCACAAAGTCAGGCTCCAATACAAGGATTTCACAGTGTTTTAGGCACTGAACAAGCAAAAAGGCACAGTCTACTCTTCTGTGCCAGCAATGCTAATCAAACCACCAAACAGGATGTGTGTACTTGCAGTGACTTTGCATGAAAGCACACCTAAGAAAATGCTGGCCTTGATTCTACTGTAATTTGAAATGATATAAAACAGAAAATACTGACAGAGTGACATTACCATAACTTTACCGCCAGCAAGAGCAGAGGCAAGCTACTTACGCTCTAACAATATTTGTTTAATGATAAATCAAGTCTTAAAAGTGCTATCTACTCCTTGAAGAAATAAGTGTATTTTGACATGACCTCTGCAAGAAGAAGGCAGAGTAGCATTACTTGCAAAGAAGAATGTAAAGAATGTCAGCAGCCTATAGCCCCACTCATATCTTTGTGTTGTGAACATGCACAAAGAGAAATTAAGACACTAGCATCATATTCTGACCTGGGAACGACCATATCATTTAACTTGTGATAACCTGCAAAGCAAGTTAACAGATGATTTATTAATACATGCTACCTCACCTATTAGAGAGCCAAACTGTAGACCTCACTGTTGGATTTTGGCCATAGTTTTGTCATCTGTCTATCGTAGCTAAGATTGTATAAATCACACAGAAGTATCTGTCTAATGATTCTGGATCAATAATCCCTTCTAGGGTGATTATGAGAAAAATAAGCAATGTCTGCTTAAAGGAAAAGCAAAGCTTCAGTTCAGAGTCACACCCAGAACTCACCCATGGCACCCTAAGCCTTTCACCTGGATTTTACTTAAAATCACGTTTACATGAAACAGGGTTCCACTGAAAATATAGTGAGCCTGGATCAGCACTCAGATGCCAAACACATAACTTTACAAGTCATGTAGTTTACTGTGACAGGTTAGAAGACCAAAACTGTAGCTGGCAGAGTAAGCGATTTTCATTCTCTTCCAAGGTTACTTGTTTATATTCATCACATTGACACAGCAATTTTTATAGTAAATGAGAAAGGGTGAGCTGGAATCCATGCACTTTCTAGTGCTGTTCACAAACTCACTGCAGACTGCTCAGCTGAAGCAGCAGTCACCTGGCCGCCATATGACTTAGTGTAACTCTGAAATCAAGTACTAACAATAGAGATGGATCAATCCAGGGTCTCACTGAACACGACAGCAGTTACTGCAGCATTTTACAAAATTGACAGCTTTCCAACCTCTCACAAGAAAGATTTCATTATGCTGCATTTCATTACATATTGAAATATTTCATCAGTGAAGTGCCATATACAGAGAAGAAAGATAGGGTAGTATTAGCATGACTCATACATAAAAGCAATTAAATTTAGCAGAGTGATTTCTGCATGGTACTCTTGGTTTATTTTGGGCTCATTCTTCCCATGCCAATGCTTTGCTTTCTGCATATCAGTATGAAAAGATGAGTCATATTTTAAGTCTTCTGCCATGAGAGAAGGAAATAGTAGTATTTGATCATTATCTCATAAAGAGATTAATATACTGCACCTTGTCCTGCTCTTTATGGAGAAGATCATCTTAAGTGCCATCACACAGCACATACAGGACAATCATGGGATCAGGCCCAGCCAGCATGGGTTCGTGAAAGGAAGGTCCTGCTTGACCAACCTGATCTCCTTCTGTGACAAGGGGACCCACTCGGATGAGGGAAAGGCTGCGGGTGTGTCTGCCTGGACCTTAGGAAAGCTTTTGACACAGTTTCCTGCAGCATTCTCCTAGGTTCATCCTTGAGCAGAAAGGGTTCTCAGGCATTGGAATAGGCTGCCTAGGGAAATTACCATGCTTGAGTCACCATCTCTGGAGATATTTAACAGAAGCGTAGACATGGTGCTTAAGGACATGGTTTAGCGGTGGACTTGGCAGTGCTGGGTTAACAGTTGGGCTTGATGATCTTAAAGGTCTTTTCCAACCTAAATGATTCTATAATTCTGAAAGAATCCCAAGTCAGCTTTTAGAAGAGAAGCCTTCTTCTAAAGCACAAAGCAGCAAATTCATACCAGATACTCTTATCCCAAATGCAATTACAACAAGGGTCAATAAAGCTGAACGAAAGTTAGGCAAATCCATTTAAGAGATTTTTAGGCTAAATCTATGATGTGGTATCTCTGGGTGCTTTCCTGCTCTGGCACTGGTATATGTTGCTGGAAGACCTTGGTTTTTAAGACATCATGAGATTCGACACCTCTCCCACTCTTCGGTAGGGGACAACCTCCAGGCATGCAAGCTGGAAGAGGCTGTACCAGACAGCACCTTCGTTCTGACCCCCAGTCACCACCTGGGTTATTATAGGCTGCTCCTGGCTCCCTTAAAGCCAAGTTTTATCAGTAATTACAGGATGTTACCTTGTCTCTCCATGTGGTCTTTTAAAAGCTGCACACCTACTGCTGTAATTCCCACTCACAGCAAGTGCCTGTTTGCACCACGTTTACCTGAACTATTGCAAAAAGAAACAACCAAAGCTGCCAAAAATGTCCATCCTTTACCATAGTCCCAAGTTATGTTACTGTGACCTTCAAAAATAATAAAACCCCCAAAACAATGATTTACGCACCAGTAAGAGAAGCCAGTGAGAAAATCTTTGTCACAGAAACCTCCCAAGAACTAAGTATCTTGAAAAACACACATGATGAAATTCACTATTCTGGTAAAGTAAGGATCATGTAGTTCTTCAAGAAGTAAAAAGACAAAACCCAAGAGGAATGACAATAGATGTTCTTTCCAGCATTCATTTTTTTTACAGCAGCTCAGTTGTTCCCAAAGAGCATCAGGTACTTACATCGGCATCATGAAATATTGACCCTTTGGCTTTATTTCAGAAGAGATTTCCTAATTTTTATTGTAATTTGTTCTGCTTCACTGCTTAAGAGTGGCCAAAGTTTCAGTAAAGGAACAGACATTAAGTGATTCTCCTCCTCCAGTAATCCAGATATGCCTTTATAAATCTGAATACTATTAAATCCATAGCAGCACATGACCAATATATTAATCCTCATATTGAAAAACCTTCTCTTCAACAATACACCCATTCATATTTCTTTCTGGAAGGAATATACAGCCATTTTTCTTTTTTATTTCACAAGAACATCTAAACCAAAATTTAAAATGAAATAAATCAAGCACTGTGGTAATAATACAAACAAAAATGTAGCATATTATAGGACAAATTATTGGATTATGAATTGGAATCTAATTGGAGTAAAACATAAAATGCCTTTTCAAACTATATTGTTTTTTTGGTTTCCTGCTTTGGCAGTTATGGAAGTAGAAAACTTTGGACTGTTGGACTGAAATCTGCAATAACATTTGCCTTGAGGACTCCCAAAGACCTTGTTGGCCTGCACAGGAGTAAGTCGGCCCAGAATTTGCCCCAGGTTTTGCTACTACTACTTAAGAAACAAGATGATTTATGATTCCTGCAAAATCCTACCTCCTTGAAAGACTCCGACTTTTCTTCATCAGTGCAGTTGGACATGCAGCGGGAATAATCCACTTGCTGTCCCACTGCACCCAGGAACAGAAGGTATTAATGAGGAAGAATAAATTCATTTAAAATCAGCCAATTGGGTGATAGCAAAACTGATGAAAATAAAGTTGTGGAAGATTTGACATGCAAATATTGTCCTAATAACAAAAGTAAAAAACAGGGCTGGATGTTCACCTCTCTGTCTCACAGAAGAATTGGTTTTATCTATGCCATGGTCCTGCAAAAGCTCCTTTGCATAGATGGTACATACTTGAATAAGGAATAAGGTTCATTAGATGAAAGAAAAGCACAGGAAGAAGAGTTATAGCTATGTTATCAAAATTACTATGATCAACTTCATCTTCTAGGTAGCTGCTGAAGACCTTTTCTGAGGTCATCAGTCAGGAGAAAAACAAAATAACCCAACCATTCATTCTCTAAACAGCAGTTTGGCAGAAACTAAAAGGGATTTTCAACAGTATCTTTTGCCTCCCCTAGGGCTTGCAAGGACAAGGCATCAGCACATGAGAGATGCTGAAAAGAGGAAGGAGTTGTCAGCTGACAATTGCCTCCACAGGAGTAGAAAGCTGTGGGAGCAAATACCACGGGACAGCACCAAAAAATGGAAAAAGAGTAGGAAATATGGGACATGAAGGCATGTAACCCAGAGGAAGCATCATACACTGACTTCTGGTTCTTCGACAGTGTCCAGCAAGGTTACTTGATTAGAAAAGCAATTTGCAGGCAACCCTGGTTGATGCTTTTGCAAACTGCCCCTCCTGGGATAGAAGCAAAACTTTCCAAGAGACACTGAAGCCCAGTCCCAGCCTGCTCTTGGTTATACTACTCATCTGAAAGAGCATAGCCTCCAGGGAAGCTGTTTCAGATGTACCCCGTGTGACTTAGATCACAGCCAGCCATGCTCTTTGTCACTCTCTGAGAAGAAACATTTTCATCTGGATTACAACCTTGTTCTTTCTGGGCATCCAAAAAGTAGGTGTGTAGTGTGTGTTGTTTTATTGTTCCAGCCTCTGGAATTACGGCTGGTGCCAAACATATGTATTTACATCTCATACAGATGCGATAGTATTCCGGAGTTAAAAGAGCACTGTACCCAAATGATGGAAGAAACACCTGGGGTTTCTTTTTGATGGTGTGCTTCTCTAAATGAAGATAGATATGCCTGTTTGCATAGCTCTTTCAAATATTACAGAACAGAGAAACGAGGCTGGGCAAATTCAGCTTCAGCATAAATTCACTAGAGTCACAGGGGTCTCGGAGAGCTAAATGTAACGCTCCTTGATTCTTTTTAATTTTGGTCTACACCTTACGTAGATCATAAAATTCTGCCTAGTAGTGGCCATGGCTCACTTTATGCTTTTATAGAGGCTAATACAGCTTTATCCCCTTCAGGATTTATCAAAGCTGCCATGAGAGAAATGGTGCAAAAACCCACCAGTTTTTTTCCCTTGTCTATTCATTCCGAGGCATTTAAATAAGAGCAGAACTCCTCAAGATATTACTGTGAAAGTCTCCCAACACGGATGTATGTTTTACATCCCACGTAAAAATAAAGGAATATTCTAAAAGCCACAGTCCAATAAAGTACTCCTATTGAATTGTGCCATTGAAAGTATAGTGTTTATGTAATCATATTTTTAAAAGTCTGAGCAAACCTTTCATGTATATTTTTTAAAAGCAAGAGAAGTTGTTTTAACTATATCTTCCAGTTATAACTGGCATTTTCCAAGACACAGTGTTTTTTCCAGTGTAGTAGTTTTATAGTGAGGTACTAAAGTGTAAAAGTTTTTCATTTCTCCATTGCTAGAACTGAAGTCCATAGCACAGGTTTTTTTGAAGGAGCACTCAAAATAATAATCCTTAATTACCACCCACTTTTTCTAATACTTCGGGCTATTTTGATCTCTTTATGTCCTTTGCGAAGTGACACATAATGTGTTAGGCAGAGTGCCGAGGACCCAATCCTGCAAACACATGGGTTTCATTTTATGCACCTAGCAGTAGCCTGCAGTAAGGAAATTTGATTATTCACAATGCATAAATCTTTTCAGCATCCAGACCTGAGATAGCATCACTCGGCAACCGATAGCATTTAACCACATATTCCAATAGAGTGCCAGATGGCAAAGAGAACAAAGAAGTAAGATTTATGAACATTTGCAGCAAACTTTTTGCCTCTTATGGTATAAAGGGGATTTCAGGGGAGTATTATCTGAGAGCAAAACAATTACTCCCCATGTCTAATTACACTACAATGATAATTTCTGCAAGCTTGTGAGGCGCAGTCACTGTGTGCTGAGCCGCTGAACCCAGCATGTATGGTAACGCTAATGTCTGTGCAACAGGTGATGACAATTATTATCAGAACAATAGAACAGTTTTCATCCTAGCCCATTTTTGAAAGGGAAAAGAGTAGCTCCCTACAATTTCCTCAGTAATTCCTATTCTGGGCTGAAATCTCCCATCACTGATTTTTTTTTTTTTTACATGAAGATTTTTAAAGACTAAGCAAAAGTATTTGCATTGTACTTATGAATGAGATGAAAGGATGAGAGTATCTATTCCTAAGGAGGGCAAGCACACGCCTTTTCCTGATTGTCTTTTGCATTCCCCCATCCAGGACAGCTCATTATGTGGTAATTCTTACTTGGGAGAGACATTCCTGCTGGGGCAGGGGAGCCCTGGGCAGGGTGGGGGAAGGATACGTACAGGACCCTTGGTCTTGCTGGGTGCACCGATGCTCCCCGATACCCAGCGCTGCCCCTTGCTCAGCTCACGGAGGAGCTTTGGCTGACGCTGTCCCAGTCTCTCCCGTCCATGAAACGCCCCAGAGCAGCCTCCAGAGGTGGTGGTAGAGGGTTTCCTTACCTGCACCAGGGTCATCTGGGAGCCGAGGGCCAGCAGAATCTTCTCGGTCTTGGTGGGGTATGGGTTGTCGCGGTGCTTGTAGAGCCACTGCTTGAGTGGCCGCGCCATGTCCTGCAGCGCCTGCCGCTTGTGCCGCACCTTCCCGCCGCTCTGCCGCGCCCTGCCGCGGAGAAGGGGCGCTGAGAGCTGGGGCTAAGGGGCACCTGCCCGCTCCCCCCGCCCGGACCCGGGCTCCTCGGCGCGGCCGCTCCGGCGGGGGCGGTAGGAGTGCCCTGTCCGCGGGATGCCCCAGCCCCGGGGTACGTCCTACCCGAGTCTGGCCCTACCCGGGGGTGCGCCCTGCCCGGGGGAGCCAAGCCCCGTCCTCTCGGGGTGTTCGGGGACTTTCACGGCCGCAACCCTTGCCCCGGCCGGCTGCTCAGGAGAAGGCGATGCCCACAGCTCCCCAAACTCCCCGTGGAGCGTCTGGGAGAGCAGACCCAGAGCGAGTGAATGGCCGCGACAATGCCGCGGGCCCTGGCGGCTGCCTTGCGGGTATTTCGGCGGGGCCAGGGCTCCGCCAGTGCAAAGTGGTGCCCGGCACCTGCCAGGCGTGTCGCCAGTCTGTTTACAGAGGGGCTTTCCTCGCACAGCCCGGCCGCGCACTCCACGGCTGCGGTGCGCGCTGCCCCGGGGCCAGCCGAGCCTGACACTCCGCCTGGATTTATTTGCCGGTGATATTCAGAGATATCCGCGGCACCGAGCAGCTCTCGGGTCATTTCTCTCCTCGGTGTTCCTGGGGGAACAGGCGTGCCGCTGCCAACGCCGCCGGCAGCTACGCGAGGCAGCCCGCTAAGCCCCGCGTCTGCCGAGGGAAACGGCGTATACCGGGGGGAACGAAACACGGGCTCCGTTAAAAAAAAAAAATAGGCAAAGGTGTCTCTTTGTAAAAAACAGCCTAAAATAAAAAGTAAGAGAACAAAACCAGGGGAATCCGAAGGAAAGCCAGAGGCGGGTTGGGATCGGCGGCAGCGCCGCGCGGGGCAGAGGGGGCTCCGTGCGGCGGCGGCAGGGGGCGCCCCGGGGCCGTGCGGGGCCGCGCGGTGCGGGGCCGTGCCGTGCGGAGCC
>VZRE01001851.1:171162-270300 GCA_013396775.1 Cephalopterus ornatus
CCCGGCCCGCTCCCACTCGCACCTCGCCGCCGGCCTCCGCCGCGCTCCTCGCTTCGTGTCGCAATAGTTCAGAGCGCGGGTTTTATGTGGGTTTGGTGTTTCTCTCTCGCTTGCTCTCTCTCTCACTCCTTTTTTCCCCCCTTTTCCTTCCCCTCCCCTCCCCTGGAATGATTTTCCCCTTCCCCCTCCCCAAACGGGGAGGGAAACAAATTGTTTTTAACGACCACCAAATGCGCAGAGCCGGCGCCCGGAGGCACAGCCGCCGCCCAGCCACTCACACTCTCGGGACCGCCGTTCCCCATCCCCGGGGGAAGTCACTACCGGCGAGGGGACCCCAGCATCCCCAGCAAGGGCATGGGCCCCGCCCGGGCAGCGCGGCGTCGAGGGGCGGTGCGTCGAGGGGCGGTAGGAGTCCGGCCAGGGGCACCCGAGGGGACGGCTGTGTACGGCTGGGCAGTCCACTGTCTGTATGGGGGCGTCCCCCGGGGAAGGCGGCTGAGGACACCGGCTAGTGTCACGATGGTCGCGGGAGAGACCCTCGTCGGGGACACGGGGAGCAGCCGCAGCCCTGTGCCACTCATTAACACCGGCGTTTAATGAAGCCATACCAGGAAACATCTCCCCCCACGCTTCTCCGTCTTCTCTTGTGTGCCGTCTCTCTCCCCTTCTGCCCGCCCAAGGATTATAAATTAGCCCACAGCCCAAGCGGGGAGACAGCCCTCTGCCTTTAGCATCCTCGGCGCGGCCAGCGCGCTCTCACACAGATGTGATGCTCTGTAGCAGGAGACGTCTGCGGGGGCCGCGTCCCGCTCCCACGGAAGTGCCCCGGCTCCCCCGGCCCCGCCGCTCCACACCCCCGCGCCCCGCGCCGCCCTCCGGCGCAGCAGCCTGGCCCCGGCGGCCCTAATATTTCGGTTTCCTGCACGCAGAAACGAAGAAGATGGCCACAGTCAATATTTACAAGGATGTAATTCAGACGTTATTTGACCGCCGCGGGTGAACGGGGAGCAGCCGTCTGCCCCCGCGGCCCCGGCGGGATGTGCGCGGCGCGGCTTCCCAGTGCGGGCACCACGCGCGACACCACGCTCTCCGTTGCACATCGCTGTCCCTGTCCTCGCAAGTGTGACTCCAAAGGACCTGAGTCGGCATAGCTGCTACCTCTTGCATTCCCTCGCCCCCTCCCATCACCCTGGCCTTGTCCCCACCCGTCTTCCCGGGCTGCAGAGGCCGCGGCGGGGGGGTGCGCGGTTCCCCACGGGTTCGGCGCTGGAGCAGTGGGGACGGAGGGGGCAGGTACCTGCTGCGGGCGCGGCAGCTCCGGTCCGAGAACCCCTGCTCGCCCCCTACTCTGGGCTCAGCCACACCGTTTCTGCCCCGCCGTGGGGTGTTTTCTGGGATTCACTCCCATCCTCGCACTCCTCCTCATAGGGGCGTGACGTCACGGACTCTCTCTGGGACGTCACACAGCCACACACACTGGGGAAAGGGTCCCTGGAAGAGGAAGGTACCTTGGCGTTGGGGATCACCGACCCAACTGTAATTTCTCCATTTGCTGAAGAGAAGCAGGAGGGAGGGTGGAGAAGAGCAATGCACTAAAGAGACCCTATCGTTCAGGGAGAAAAATTGCTCTCCCCAGGTTGGGAAAAAAACCCCACAAAAACCTTGCTGCCAGTGCCCTGATGAGAAAACAAAGGGTAGAAAAAGGTGTAAATGATCACGGGAGTGCTTCTGTGCAGGCTCTGTATCCCACACTTCTGCTGACCTTTGAGCAAAGCCCTGGTAAGGGTGCCCCACAATGCCCTGGCCAGAGCACTCAGAACCAGCTGGGGGAGAAGGGGGCATAGGGGAGCACTGTGGGTTGAATGTCCTTTAAGTCTGTGCTAACATGCTGTTTAGGGGCTTTCTGCAAAACACACACCTCCAATCATGCCCAGCTGAACTGCTTATGAGCTGGGAAGTATTGTTACATCTCAGCAAAAGGAGTCTGAGAAAGTGATAGGTTTGATCAAAACCAAGGTCCTGAGGGCTCCTGCTCATTCCAGTGAAATGAGAAGGTGATCTCAATCGTTTGCAGCCTCAGGAAAGTGTTTGTCCTGTTGTTTTCCCACTCTCCTCTCCCAGCACGGCAGGGGTGATCCCCTCTGGCAAGGCAGGCACAGGCTCTGGTCCCCAGCTCCTGAGAGGAGATGCAGATGGGGCACAGCAGAGTCCTGTGGGCCCTGCAGACTGAGGCAGCCTCTGGAGCAGTGGCAGCCCATGCACTGCAGGGTACTAAGCAAATGCCCTTGGAAGCCTCTTCCCTCCTGCCTGTCCACCATGGTGGAACGGATGCTCATTCCCTGTGTGGTGGCTCAGGAGGATCTGGGAAGGCAAAGATAATCCTTCCCTGCGTCTACTGATGATGGTGCTGCTTGGGCAGGGGCTCAGGGGATTGTTGTCTATGCTGGCAGGGTATGTGGCTGTCCTCAAGGACATCCATGGTCCCCAGGAACATGAGAGTGTGTGCTACTCACCTGCCTGCCCATCCAGAGCTGGGCAGGGCACAGGCAGCCAGGACAGCAGGTTGCTGAGGACCTGGCTGATCCCACACCCACACCCAGAATAAATCACAGCAACAAGAGCTGATGGCAGAAATCAGCATTTGGAAAGCGGCTCTGGAAAAACCAAAAGTCTGTGTGGGGCAGGCGTTGCCAAACGTGGTGAGGCAGTGGCAGGAGCAGTTGGCACTGCGGCGCCTTACAAGCCTCTAAAGCAGTGAGATCTCCCAAATCATCACATGTAAATCTCACACACGCCCGCCCCCTCCATATTTTATTACTTAGATCACAGTTGAAAAGCTTAAATGAAAACAGTGTTTCTATTTCCAGCACTTGTTTAACATCGTGAATGTGATACAAACTGTGGGCTTCATGTTTTTAATTAAGGTTACTTACCCGGCCATGCACGGAAAAATAAGTCAAGAGTTGCTAGCCGCATACCGCGGCCTGCAGTCGGCTCCCCTGAGGATGGTGCAGTGCCGACTGACAGAACCACTGTGGCTCCCATGCATCCCACAGAGGGGCGGGGGCCCTGGGGCACAGCAGGAGTTCAGGCACCTGCCAGGCTGGAGCTGCAAGAAGCTCATTGCCATTCTTTGCAACACCCCTCTCCCAGGCCAGGCTTGCGTGCCCAGCTTCAGACAGCTGGTAGGCCAGGTTAGCATGCCAGAAAGTGGCAGCAAGGCACATTTCCAAGGGATATCGTGCAGAAAGAGCCTAAAAGAGGTGCTTTGGGGCCTAATGTGTCTCACTGGAAGAGCCAGGAAAAAATCAACTTTGCTGTCAAGCTGAGAGGAGAAATTGCTCCTGAGGCTGCAACTGATGGAGCTCCTCAACGCCAGCCCTGCTCCAGACAGCAGAGAGGCTGTAGCCCCAGCCCCACTGCATGCAGTGAGCAGCTACGCTGCAGAGCCCCACTGGGGCTGTCTGTGAGCACTGCTCTGCCTGCTCTCCTTTCTCTGGCCATGAGCAAAGGACAATCCAAAACCAGTTAATAGAATCATAGAATATGTGAGTTGGAAGTGACTCATCAGGTCATTGAGTCCAACTACTTGCCCTGTGCAGGACACCCCAATAATGATACCATGGACCTGAGAGCATTATCCAAATGCTTCTTGAACTCTGTCAGGATTGGTGCTGTGATCACTTCCCTGGGGATCCTGTTCCAGTGCTCAACCACCCTTTGGGTGAAGAATTTTTTCCTGATAAATAACCTAAACCTCCCCCAGCTCAACTCAGTTCACTAGAGTCCCATCTATGCTCTTAAATGCAGTCCTCATTTCTGGTCTGCACTTCCAGTAAAATGTTGCTTTTTGTCCCTTGCTTCATGCTCTGGTTATTTTTTAAATGCTTTCAGCAAACATTTCCTTAGAATTGCATTCTCACAGCTACTCCCTCCAGCTGCAGATTCCTTCACAGAAAACATATATGTTTGAAATTCAAAGAATTTCCTCATGTCCCTGGTACGCTCTGCACTATGGCAGGCTGGGTGGCTAAATAAGTACAGCCGTGTAAGTTGATGGGCCTGAAAAGTCAGGTAGGTGAGAATTTGGTTAAGATTATGCAGAATGGAGTGTTATCTAAATAGCCACACTCACAGGGAGAGCAGCTGCAGAGACCTGTTGCCATCCCTGTCAGCAGCTGGATCAGTGCTGAGCAAAGTCCCAAGGCACATGTAGACAAGGATGAACCTGCTTAACCAAGCTGGAGATTTTGCTGGATCAATGCCTAGAATAGCCACTGGCTTAGAGTAAGGGGAGCTAAGTGCTCCATCCTTGGGAGCAGTGAGGTCATCATACTGGGCATACAAAACCTGAGGGGGGACATAATTTTGTTGGGCTACTGGAAAACAGAGACGAGCTCTGAAGTTGCCACCTGATTACAGGCCTTTTTGCGTGCAAAGACCTGTGGAGGAATGAGTGTTGGAAGGTTTCTCAACAGCAGTGAAGGATGATCTGAAAGACAAAATGTGTGCTTATTTCTTTTCTTTATGGGTATTTGGTTTGGAGGAACTGGTAAGAAGATATTTTGAAGTGGAACCATGTATAGAGGAAGCAGACACACCAACATTATCTGTGACTATCCTTACAGCAGCTTTGGTGGTGGTGCTGCAGAAGATAATACTGTTAAACTGCAGGGCCAAAGACTGTGGAGAGCTCTGTGAGCAAGGAGTGCAACACCAGCATGAAGGTGAAATGAGGAGGTTGTCAAGAGGATGTTCTGAAACCTGGCAGATGTAACCATTAACCAAACCCTGGTTTCAATTCCAGATACAGCAAGACCAGACTGAGACAAAATGTTAGACTGTAGCTCCAGTGTAGGCTTCAGCACAGCTCAGATATTTCCTTACTGTGTACACCCAGGAAGGGTGTTCAGTAAAGGGAGCTGCTCTGCTGTCCGCAGGCTGCTGAATGCTGCAGAATCGTGGACCAGACATCACCTGATGAGAAAGCCAAAAACAAGAATTGCACCAGGATCTGTACATATGGAGGGGACGACCTTATGAGAAGGTCCAGTTCTTGCCTTCCACAAATCAGGAAAAGTGGCATGCTGTTTGTGTCTAGAAGAGTAGGCTGAGTGCATGGGCCGGGTTGTAGAGTGGACTCATGCTACAACACATAATATTTTGTGATCTAGCTCAGTTCAGAGATGAAACTTAGAGCCAGGGTGGTGGCATGGCAAGGGAAAGTGTTCAGGGAGCTGTGCCTTGGACTTGGCCTTAGTCGTGGCTGTCAGGAGTGGGGGGACCAAGACCACTTTGAAGGCAGGGAGCTGGGCTTACAAACATGAGGAAGGGGCAGGTGCTTCTTTGTGAGCTGCAGCAGGCAGTCAGTTGCTGGCCCTGTTTCTTTTAAGAAGCACAGGGTCCTGTGGGCGGCCTCCCTGGTGACACCTTCAAACTAGGGTTAGTGGCAGAAAAACTTCCAGACAAACTGCAGATCTAGGTTTCTAAACCCCCAACACACAGCTGTTGCTTCATCTAGGAGGGTGGGAGACCCACTTCCATTCTACATCTTCTGTATGCCATTTGTCTTAAGAATTAATAAACAAAAAAATTAAAAAATGAAACAAGGTCTCCAAACAATGATCTCCGTTATTTCTACTTCCATGTGAATTTATCCTCAAAGAGTCAGAAAAACAATCTCCTGACTGGTTCTCAGGATCTTTTTTTCTCACTGCTCTGTTCCACCTATATTTTCTATTGCATTTTTTAGGTTTCCATCCTCTTGGGCCATGTAAACCAAAATTTTTTCCATAGGGCCTCTGCTGTCCTTCAGGTGCTGTGTGCAGTGGGCACAAGTAGGAGGAGGAGGGCCATGGTGTTTGCAGGAGATGTGTTTTCCCAGTGTCCCTTAGCTCAGGTTCTGTTAGAACTCTGTGACAAGCCAAAAGGGCAAAAGGGCTCCAGAGAGGGTGGTTTCCCTGGGAATGAAAATTATGTGTGTTGCAGTGTTAATTAGGAGGAAACATGGTCAGCAGGAAAAGCTCTGCAGCTTGGCCTGGGATAGAGTCGGTGTCTCGAGATCAGGCCTCTTGGTTATTAAGCTTCATTTATGTGTGTGAGCTGGTCTCCATTTCATGCTCTTAAGACCCAGGTGGGATCTGCGTGTGCCCCAGAGGAGACTCCCCTCATGGCACTTAAGGCCTGCCTGTTTTCTTCAGTTCTCTGCCCTTTATGGAGTCAAGATGTGTGGGTTGCTCCAGCCTGAACCATTCCTCCTCAGCTGCTCTTTTTTGCTTAACCCCAAGGAATACAAATACAGAGACTCAAGCCTTAAATATGTACAGGAGCCCTTTTTTCTGTACCAATAGCAGGTGAAACATCCCAAAAGAGTATGATTTTCTTAATTCTATGTAACGTATCAACATAATCAAAATTAGTAATTTTGCAATGCTTTTATACATTTTATTGATTTAATAATAGTGTTTCTTTTAACAGAGTTTTAAATTCTGTATTTAATATTCCCAGAGGAAAATCACATACTTGGTGTCTTTACTGGCCAGGGAGTGACTCAGTTCCATTTAATGTAGTATCTCAGATGGTGATGTCTGCTCTACATTTGGAAACCGGATTTGTGGATTTGTTTGGATTTACCATTAACACTGCAAGTCACATTGCAGAAATCACTGCTTTGAAAAGGTAAGCATAAATGCTGAACAGCTGATAACACTAATAAGTCTAATTTTTCTTTGTTCACCTGTGCAAAAATGAACACATCACACTGTGTTATTGAATTCTCGACTATTTATTCCTGTTCTAGTTCCACTGCAAAGCATAAAACCAGGTAATTTTGCCACCAATATTCTTCAATACTATCAATAGAGAGATCAACCCATAATTTTGAAATTATTATCTGCAGAATGGTTCAAACAATGAGGAAGTTTTGCTCAAGTCTGTCTTTTTCGGGCAGGAAGAGAAGAGGGTGTGCATATGGGTGAGAGCAAAGGTGGTGTAGTAATGTGCAAGGACACTGTGACTCATGCGGCATCTGCCTGGGACCTGTCCCCTCTACCAGCCTCAACTCTCAAGCATCCCCAAATACCTGAAAATGTGAACCACCCAGCAAGGCAGGGAGACATGCACGGGCTGAGGGGACAGAAGGGGCAGCTGTGAGGGGCCGACCCCATTCCCTGCTTGAGCCGCATGCAGCTTTGTGAGACCTCGAGGGTTTCACAATCCCCATGCCTCTCTCCTGCAGCTGTAACACAGGAATAATAACGCTTCCTCCCCTTTCTCTGCTTCCTACTCTGCTTTTGGCACACGGCTAATACAAGAGAGCTTGATCTCAGTTGGAATCTATCACTGCTACTGACATGTTAATAATACCAGAAGAAACGTTTCCTCTTTCCTTTGTACTGACAGAGCTCTGCACGGGGTAGCAGCTCCCAACACGTCAGCCCAGAGCGTATTCACTTTCAACCCCAAATCTAAGGCATTTTCCGGAGACAAGACAGAGAGGATACAAGATTCAGGCTGACTTGTAGGATTTTAAACAGGGAGAAGTAGTCATAACATGCTTCAGTTTGATGGCCCTCCAGTTATTGCATAAAAAACCTCCGAATTATCCTCAGCCTCTTGGCTGCTTACACAGCGTTAAACCTCGTGTGGTTGAGTCAGGGTTTCGATGATTTTCTGTCTAGAAGCTCCTCTGGTAGATATCAGGTCCTGGAGAGGACAGGCAGAGTCAGAGCATGTTGCCTTGGCAACATGGATTGAGGAGATTGAGGAGATTTTGTATCTTTAAGGAAAACCTCCAAGTTAATGCCAGTTTTTATAAAGACTGTGTGGGGTCAGGCACCAGGAGCTGCCTGGGGAGAGCTCCCTCCAGGACACAGGATCTTGCTCTCTCTGACTCTGCTTGGGAGTCACACAGTGGTGGGTTGGTTTCCCGCAAAGGAAGCCTGAGAAAGTCTGAAGATAAAATAGGGTTGCGGCAAGATTCTTCTAAAGATGACTTGCGATTAATGTTTTTGGCCTGAGTTTGAAAATCTCCTTCCTTACTGCTTGCAGTCATACAAAAACATCTCCCTAGCTGCTCTAGCTCTTACATAATTGATAATTTATAAATCTCTGATGATTTAAAAGTTTTCAGAAAGTTGTCCAATAATAATAAATATGTTTATTCAAGTAGATCAAAAAGTCAGGCCAATCCTATTAATCTGTTTAACCAGTGCTGATAGCTGTATTATCTCCTTTTTAGTAGAACTGAGGTTAAACCTCCGTAAATAGCTTTAAAACACACAAATGCTATTTTAGCTGAGGCTAAAGCCAGAGACTCAAAATGCAGTTTGGCTTTGATAGCTATTGCCAGCCTCGGATGTGGATACCCAAGGAAGGGCAACAAACTCATACTCTGTGCTTTCCTGCTTGGGTACAGAATAGATGGGTTCTGCAGGGTGCAAAACATGAGGTGTAGCAGCATAACTCATGTAAACACTGTTACTATTTATTATTGGTGAGGCTGAGGTATGCAAGCCAGGGAAGGAAATAGCTGGCACATCTTCATTAATTCCTTCTGGTTCTAAAGTAAGTAGTTTTCAGGAAATAATTCTCCAAGACCTTGGCTGCACACACAGTGTATTTATTCGGAGTTGGCAGGGGCACCAGAAAACATATAGTTCATAGAGCCCTTGTTTCTTTGGATCCTGAAGGTATTTATCAAAAATGATTTTTAGACAGATTAGAGCCACACACATGCATGGAATCAAGACTATGACAGTCACTGGTGTCTTCAAGCACTTTAGGTTTAATCATAACCCCCATCCACCCTATGAACAAACTTCAGAAATTCTCTGATGTCATTAAGGGTTATTTTGAGAATGAGTAGCCATTCACCTTAGCTTGGCAAGTGAATATTGGCTTCACAGGTTTTTCCTCCAAGCTACTTGAATATAACTATTATATTTTCTTCTGGATTGTGACTGTTTGACTTGTGACCTCAGGGATACTTTACTTGTTGCTTTGAGATCTAGCCATGACTAAACCCAGAAATTTAGATATATATTCAGACTTTTTTATCTGAAAAATAGACTGAAAATCTTGAATATCAGTCTCTCTCATGAGATGTCCTGATTTCATGCATTACAGCAGGGCCAGAAATAACATGAGAACAGCTTTTCTCACAGTATTTCAGTAGTTCTTTTCTGGCCATTGCCAAAAGCAGAATGTGAAGACATGCACGAACATTAAAGCAAACTCTTATTAGAATAGTTCAAGTTCCTTTTGCATTGTGGTAAAAGTTTGTGTCAATTTTCATTCTAGTCAGATTATTTCAATGCTTTCAGTACTTCAAAAATCCGTCAGTGTTTTTTCTTAATAAATCATTCTGCTAGCTTAAATGTGATTTGTGGGTTTTCATCTTTTTTTCTTTTTCTTTTTAAACACAGGCCAAGAATATGACAAAGTGCTCAGATCCAAATTGCACATTTGATTGTATGCATAAATGTTGGCTATCCCGCTGGCTATTCCATTCCTCATTGGTGTAATATTAAGCCTCCAGTGTTTGCTGGTTTGGGACAGAAGGTGCCCTCAGATGCCCGGGGAAAGACTGCAACTTCCATCAGTGGGGATGTGCCCCAGCAATAAGGACAGAATAGTTTCAAGTTTGCATAATTAAATTGTTTCCTTCAAAGCTGTCAACAAAATCAGGTGCCGATCACCTCACGGTCTTTCCACAAAGTGGTGAAATGGTATAAAGTTACTTGCTTCAGCTGCCAGGGTAAACACTGAGAATAAGTGCAAGCACAAAGCAGGGTCGTAGCCTGCTCCCGTGGGCTCCTCCGATGTGGGATGTGCACTGGGCTGACAGCCCTGGCAGGGATGGGGCACATCTTGGTGCTGTGCCTGCCCTGTTCCTGGCAGTGCCTGTACAGTTCTTGCTCCTGCCCCTTTTCAGAGTGATAGGCGAAACATGTGCTCTGCCCAGACAGCACTTTAACCTCTCCTGGAGTGAGGCTCTCCACCCACACTGGAGTCAGTGTCATCAGGTGGGGTTACAGACCTCTCTGCAAGGCAGGGCTTTCCAGATGTCTGAACCAGGGCACAGAGGAGGTCAGCTAAACCTTTTTGGACTTCACCTTCTCCATGAGGCATATTCCAGCCTCTTTTAATAGACCGGGACATCCCTCACTTGCCTATGTTTTCTCTTCACCAGTTCAGTAAGGAAAGAAAGGCAGGGATGTGGTGAGCAGCTTGTTCATGCAGCACCTGCAGGGACACCTTGCTGTCACTGGCAGGCTTGTCCTGATGAGGAGCCGGGCACCTTGCCCATGAACTAGTCTCCAACTGGAGGGAAAATGAACAGAATTCTGGACTGCCCAGGGCATCAGTGAAGGCCCAGATTTTCTCAACTGAAGAGCTCACTAGCTGCAAACTTCAGATCACCACATAACATCAGGTGGTTGGCTCAAACACTTGGTCTCCTCAGGAAAGCTGTTATCCTGTCTGGTTCTGGATGGAGAGGGTCAAGTCATGGTTACACACAGAGAGGAGACCTCTACTTTTTTGCTGATGCTCTCTCCAAGGACAGCTGAGATGTACTGTCTTACTCCAGATGGGTGAATCAGAGCATGAAAATACCTGCCTGGCAAGCCAAGAACTGTCAGGCCATTTACAGGATATAGTTCAGGGCTTGCAGATCCAGCCCTGCAATTATGAATCCCAGGATCCCAAATCAAGAGGGCACTTCAGGAGCAGTCAAATCCTACTAGAGGCTTTTGCTATTCACCTTTCTACAGACAGCGACAGGACTAAAACCACCTGGCCACATAGTATTTGAATTGAAAATTGATTTCCTGCTCAACATTTGCTGATTCTCCTTCAGTAGCCTATAACATCTGTCCCTGTTGGTTGGGATGCATATATCTGGAGAGGAACAGATAACCTTTTGCAGTGCACGAGTGACACACTGCTGGTTTTATTGAAGAAGCCTTTGAGGAGGACACCTACTGGGCCTCTGAAGTTCAGAGACTGCGACCTTTTTCAATATTGTCACAGCCACTGTCCTGTAAAAGGCTGTGCCTGAGATGCCTGGGCCCACTTGGACTGCTCTCTCCAAAAAAAAGGCACTTTGATTTGTGCCTGTGTTTATGTGGGAGACTCTCCATGGATTGAACCATAAAGTCCCAGTTAAGGTAATTCTGTCTGGCAGCAGCACTAGATAGTTTGCAGTGAACATTTACAAACCATCCAAGAATATGATTTCTTACACAAAAGATCCAGCTTTTTAAGGCTTTTACCCATGGAGCTGCTTCAAGCAGTCTTCATACCTCGGTCCTCCCTTGGATGTACTCTGCAGCCCTGGACCAGGCAGCTGATAATACAGAAATGCTTGAAATGCCTGGAAAGGACACAGTCATGTCAATCGTCTCCAATGAAGGTAGCAGTCACAAACACATGGGTTTGCCAGAAGTCCCTGGCTGGTTCCAAGACGCTTTCGTTTGTTTGCATTGCTAATCTACCAGAGACTGAGACTGGTCAAAGAGATACCAAGCCTTTTGTGAGCTTTCTTTCACCCTGCTTCTGTTGGGATCTACCGGACAGCAGCCATCTGAGAAGGTCTGGGGAGACTGGACAGTTATCAGACTGAGACAGAGGGAAATAGTCTGAGCTGGAGGCAGGACAGCCTGTACACATACTCATTCTTCAAGTCCTCTTGCTTTCCCCATGGCTTAGCTGCTTGTCAGGGCTGTCAAACTCAAGGTCTCAGTGCAGCAGGGTCTGGACAGGCTGGAGGAATGCCCTCCTGAGATGCATCCCCATAAAATTCAGTTAATGCTGTAACACATGGAGGGCATTTGGCTCACAGATCATGATGGGATCCCACTGTAAGAAAAATTCTTTAAGGTTTTTTGAAGCTTTCTTCTCATAGCAGAGCGCTGTGTACTTGTATTTATGGAAAGGAAAGCAGCATGAGGGTAGTATAGGGTGTATAGGGCACATATCCCTTTTCCGAGTAGAGGTAGCATTGTTTCATGCCCCTTGTTGGCAAAAATGATTTCCCAAAAGAGGGGCTGGCTTTTCATCCTGGCGGCCTGGGTTGCCATTCCACTGTGTAGGATCCCAAAATCTGTGTTTATCAAGCTAAGACACTAAATCATCTTGCTTTGCTTCTTACTAAAGTCTTTCCTTAATAAAACCTTTCTTTCCACCTCGCTTCCTTCCACACAGTGATGTGACTGACCAGCACCTCCCCTGCAGCTGAGGATGCAGCTGCACTCACCTGGGCCCTCCAGCAAAGAACAAAGTGAGAAGCAGAGTGTGAGTGCAGCTGTGCTACCCCGGTGCTCGCAGGGCTGGAGCATGTTGGGTACCTGCACATCAGTGGGAATCACTGAAAGTGACTTCTCCATCCCTCCCCTTAAATTTTCCTTGGGCAGGAGTGATATTCTATACAATCCATGTTTGAATTTTTGTGCTTATCTCCCAGAGCTGCCCAGGGACCTGTTCCTCATCACAGCAGGCTGGGTTTACAGCACATCCTCAGCTGCTGGGAGCTCTCCAGGGATAGCCTGCAGCCCCCTTCAGCTCTCACTCAGCTGTTTTGCCATATCAAGACATATTTGCCCAAATCACACTTGCTACTGGCCAAGGCCGGTAACAAGTAAAGTGTCTCAGCAAAGTGAGATTTCACTTATTTTTCCACATATTTTACTGACATAAACTTTAATGTGGTATCTGCAGGTGGCAGCCACATTTTGTAACTAAATTCCCTCTGCATTCTTACTACTTTGTACAACTGCTACTAGTTGATTACAGAAGCACAGTCTCGTTACTTCGTTGGACTGTTTAATTTAGAAATGTAAATCTCATGAACTTCTGACAATTGCTAACTTTTTCATTGGATTAAATTCTTAGACAGTTTTATTGATTCATTCTGTGGGGTTTTCCAAGGTTTTCTTTGGCTGGGTCAGCTTTTCTAAACTGCCACTTATATTTGGTATGAAAATATATGCCTCTGCATCCAGCGCACACCCTGTCAGATGCACAATGGAAGCCCTGAGCCCAGGCTGCTTATCAGCCTGCTGCCCAACGCTGCAGGGTGCTAACATCTCCATCGGGGCTGGTGGTACTGGGCAGAGAGCCTCTGTGCTTGATCTCAGCCCTCTCAGGACTTACCCACTTACTTGAGGCTGCAAAAAGATGCCTCACATCCCTAAAGCTGCTTCTGGAGTTCAGCATTTTGGCCAGTACTTTCTGAGGCCCCAGCATCACAGTTGTGTTTTCTCCTAGTTGTAATGATTGTCCATGACATGGAATAGCTGTTCCAAGGCCATGAGGGTCCTTTCTCACGTTTGCTTTCTCTGATGGAGACTCTCTGAGACTTGCAGGGTTTCTGAGGGTGCTGTGGAGCACCTGAACCCCCATTTCCCATCTCCCAGAGCAAGACATACATGGTAGAGTACAGAGTATTTTCCTCTTAAAGCTGAAATGTATTTCAGCTCTTTGGGATGGTGGGTGTAGATGTGGCAGTCTTGTAGGAGAGGAGACACACGATTCAAATTCAGTTCTAGCAAAAGTTATAGTGGTTTCTATTACACATTCCTACAAAGTTCAGAACAGATTAAGTGGTAATTAGATATCAGTAATTGCCAGTGGAACTAAAATCATAACATAGATCTCAGTAACTGTTGATTTAGAAATGTCCACAATAATGAGCCTACACCCATACTTCTAAAACCCCAAGACTGGTGGAAAGAGCATGTCCACACAATGGAAGCATCTTAAAGACATGCAAAAATCTGAATAGTAATGCGAGGGGACTGAAAATAGTTCTGTTTTGGTTTGTCACTTCTTTTTAATGCTGAGTTTGGAAATAATTAGGCCTCAGTTTCTTCAGACAAATCACTCCTCTTTGTTTTGCACCTCTTCATGCCACATAAGATCGAGTGCTTGGCAGTCACCTATATTCCTTAGTTGCTGTGCTGAAAAACATTCACCTAGTCATTACATTCTGGGAAGCATACCAAAGCTGTCCACTTTTCCAAATATTTTTCCTTTTACATGACACCCCACCACAGACAGTTGTGGAAGGGGTTGGAAGGAGGCATCAATCAGACCATAACTTCTGCTTCTGAACATATTTTACCCCTCATCCTCAAGTGCATATGGAATATTTCTCTCTAAGAGTTGCTCCAGCTCCACTTTGAATATTTTCCTGCCTGACCTCACACAGGGGTAAAGACTAGGCAGTCTGCTTTCCAAATGGTGCAATTAAAAAAAAAGTCAACCATAAGTGAGTTCAATGAAGGTCTGCAGAGCAAGACTGGCAGCCATGGGGACAGGGATTTTCCCTATACTGGGCAAACACAGCAAAAAAAATAGCAGTCCCAGAGCCTCTGACTATTGCACCCGTTGGGACTGAGTGCAGTTATCAAGGACACTGGGACTTTGGTTATTAGAGTGAAACAACACTGATCTCTTCTCTCAGAACATTAGGAGCTGCTTTTCTTTTGGGCCAATCACCCCCTGGAAAGTGGGCAGAGAAGACCCACTGGTTTAATACGTGACGTTGTCCTCCAGTGGGTCTCAGCTTGGCCCTAATCAACCCCAGTCCCATAACCAAGGTTTACATAACCGCTGACCATCCACCACCAGCCTCCTTCTCCTCTTTCTTTTTGACTCTCTGAGTGTCTGTTTGTCCCAATATGTGTTCCCCCACCCTTCCGTCATTGGAAGGTTTAATGCTGAGTGAAAAACCACGAACAGCCTTTGAACGTGTTCTGCCAAGTCTCTTTACAGTACAATACTGGCAGGAGTAAAACACTGGAGCCAGGCAAATATGCAAGCTTCATCACATTAAAGGAAGCAGAGCAGTACGGTTATTGCATCATTCTATGGCTTCCCAGACGTTGTTGTTATGTTTTCATTAGAGCAACAGAACTGCACTTGGTGCTTTCTGCTGAGGAGCCAAGGAGGCCCCAAAAGGCTGTCAACTGGGGAAGAGAATGCGGCAACTGGAAAGATGAGTGGTTTATTGCACTAATTTTATAGCGCAGCCTTTACCAGTTAGTGGTAGAGGGAACCAGCAACATGATCTGTGTTTGCTTTTTTTTTTTTATGAAAAAAGACACGTAGCCAAATACTTATAACTATTTGCTTGTTCAAGACAAGTTATTTGGAAGTTTAACTACTACTGAATCAACCAACATTTTTCAACACTAAATCATTTCGACTCCGTATCATATGTTTTTAATTTTATCAGCATCTGTATTTTTTTAATTACCATTTTTATTAAAGTTTTTTTAATTTTTTTTTTTTATCAGAAGCAGGACAAAAATCCCTAGCTATTTAATCTGGGTATTAGAAGGTGCAGTTCAAAGCTCAGCTGCTGAAGTATAACTCTGCTGCCAGATGCACCCACTGGACCACAGGTGCTCGGCGTTGCTTTCCTTCATTCACCAAGCCCCTTGGAGAAGTGGGGTGTGACGCAGCATGGCTTGACAAAAACTTACCACCATTAACAATTTCAAAGAACAATTCTGAGCCCCAAATGAAGAATGGAGCAGTGTTAAAAGCATTAGGGATCCTGATGCAAAGGGGAGTTGACTGAAAACTACTGGTTAGGACCTCATTTCCTGGTTCACCATTAGTGAAATGTCATTCTTCCGGTCCTTCTCCAACACACAGTCAAAGCAACAACAAGCAAAGGTTTTGACTGGCCAACCACTATTTTGTCACCACATCAGGATTCCCAAATGATGGAAGAAAGCATGTGAAATTAGTGAAGATGGCTTTGTGTCACTGCAGAACTACAAAAGTAGCAGGGTTAGGCCACATCACATTATATGGTAGCCAAAATCAATGCTTCCTTGCATGAGCCTTTCAGAAAGAAAACATTTGAGTTCAAAGTAGAATTGATTGCAGTTGTAAAAGATCAAGCAACTGAAGGGTACTGTGCTCCATGCAGACCAGGATAAAAACATGTAACTTGCCAATGACAACAAATGGAAAAGAGAAAGGAACTTGCCAACTGAAAGGTGTCTGGCAGATAGCACAGAAACAAGTCGAGAGGATAAAAACAAGCCATGGTGATGTTGTCCATGGAAATACTTCCCAGCAAGTCGTACTACTGAACTGATAGCTAGGCAAAACACGTTACAATGAAAATTGCACCCAAGGAAAAGGTTCATGAAAATGGCTGACTTTAATAGCCAAAGCATCAAGATATTAAACACTGAGGAACATCGCTGTTAAAGCAGGAGAGGGAACAGTAATTGGTAAAATTAATTCCTTCAGAAGTGGTCTAATGTAACTTGCTGCTGCAATGGCTATGACTGCAAACGCTCTTTTTCTGGCCTGTGTCAGGTCACTGAAGAGCCTGTGATTAGGAGCTGTCTGAATTGAGGAGTGGCCAAGGTGCAGCACTGCTGCTTTCTGTTGTTCTGGATCCTGAGCAGTGTGTGGCAAAGCTTACTACGATTTGCACTTGGTGAGCAGTCAGCTTCTGACTCTGAAATAAGCTCTGCAAACAGCCTGCATGGAAACTTGAATTCCACTGCTGAAGAAACACATTACATGTTTCCATCACAGTCGTCCTGCTGTCATGTGTAAAACGATAATTATGTTGGTAGAAATATGCAAGGAACAACCATTTAATTTATTATGAGATCAAAGTCTTTAACATATTATCTATTTCAGCCTCCTGGGACGATTCACATCTGAACCCCAGCTTCAAGCAGTTCATTCAACTCATTTTAGGAGATGTGGAATGAAAGAGGTACTACGCTTTCACAAAAAGGGATCAGTTAGTCTAAAGCAAATTAGTGAATCAAATCTCAAGACAGCCCTATGAGTCTCAAGCTCATTTATTTGCCAAAGGAAAGATCTGATGATGGAGCAGAAAAACAAAACCCCTAATACATCTCAGATTCATTGCATCCAGGCTGTGAAGTTTGTATTTCTCTAACAACTTGTAGACAATATCATGTGTCTGAGCATATGCACTTCTCATTAGCATGAACAAGAGGAAATGGAACATAAATCCCAGAATCAAATGTGTAGTTTGAACATCCTGGGACAATTAAATTATTGATAATGGTTATCTGTCACCAAGCAATAAATCATAAAGACATGGAGTGGTAGAAGAAAAGCTATCTTACTGATGATAGATGTGTAGACTGAAAGATGTGGTGGGCCTTTAAGGTTCCAGAAATAATTGCATAAAGGTGAAAGATTTCTTCTTTTACTCTTTTTCTCATCACCTTTAGCATTTCCATACTCAGAAAAACACTTTCTTGTGACAACTTTTCTTACTTGGGCTCTATGTTTTCTGACATTTAATGTAATTGAGGAACAAAGCTGACAATGAGCAGCTGGTGAAGAGAAGGCCTGGCTTTATGGCTGCCAGTTGGAGCACAGTGCTCTGTGGAGAGCAGGGAGCTGGCTCCCGAAATTGTGAAAAGTGATGGATACTCCCTGCTGACAATAATATCAATGTAAATAAACTCAAAAACTCCCCATATTACAAGACTGTGAAAATAGAGGAATTGCGTAGAGGGAGCAGATGATGGCACATTAACAGGACAGAGGCTGACTCTCCCTTTTAAATCACTACATTTTTGCAACTGAAATGATTTGTACATCAATTTGCTCTGCGCTGAAGTTCATATCAAGGTCCCATACTCAGTATAACCATATTTCCTAAGAGGCTACAGGTTTACACGGACAAGTAGCAGCTGGCGGGAAGGGCAAGGAGTGAAGGCATTTCCCTTCCAGGCATGGGAGCTGGGAAGTGGGAGCTGGCTGGTGCCTGGATATACGCGGTGGGAATGCTGGACCTGGGTGGTGGCGGCTGCTCGGGTTGGTGCCAGGGCTTGAATAGGCTGGTGGGCACTGCCAGGAGGGCTGTGTGAGCAGCAAGTGGGACCCAGCTTTGTGAGGATCCCTTTTCAGAGAGCTGCAGTGCTGGGAAACTCAGTGCAGCTCTGTCGACAAAGTGGAAGCTTTTCAAATGTACACGTTGTACTGCACTGCTCAGAGGGGCCAGGGATCACACTCATTTATTCATTTTCCAACAACTAAATCTCTTTGTATTAATTACATGGAACCCACCAGTTTTGGCCAAAAAAAGATGTATTTTTTTTAATACCGGTCGTTTGCCTGTGTGGCGATCTGTATCGATTTCAAGAATTCTTCTCCCTGTACAGAACTTAAAAACTGCAGTCATGGTAAAGGAAAAGAAAACAGCACAAGTAAGTCAGCTTAAGTCTGGGATTAACTGTCTGAGGTCTAAAACAAAGGTTTCAGAACTACTTGGAGGCATAAGGGCTACCAGTGTGAGTGAGAGTGGCAAGCTGAGGCCATTTCATTGTCAGGAACATGACATTTATTGCCCTGACACCTGTATCATAAAATTAAGCTTACTTTAGAACTTATTCCATTTGAAATCCATGCTAAACAATCAAGTGTTCCTTGAGAGGTCATGTTAAGGACAGCAGTTATTTTCAGGGAGGTTTTTTTCCCCTCAACAGTTAGAAAAATAAGTCACCATTTAACATGTTATTCATAAGGGAGACTGTGATAAACTATTTGTATCTACAGCTTCTCTCACAGAAAAGACAAAAATAAAATCAAGCCTCTCCTCTTCCAAATGAATTTGGCAATCAGCATTTATTTTAGAAGTATTTTTGGGCATAGTGATGAAGCATATGATACTACTATATCTGTGACATCAGACACATTTATTCAAAATAATATAGCAGGCCTGTGGAACAGAGTTGGAAAATACCTAAAATAGCATTTGCTTGGTCACTGGTTGCTGATGGAACTTGTGACAGCCCCGTGATTATGTTGGTGTTTGCATTGATCAAAAATACTACTTGGATTAATATTTTGATCTCCACGCTATTAGCACCTGTCAATAGTTGGTTTCCTTTAAAATTGTCTGTACACCTTCCCTAACGGCCCAATGCAATTCCCCTTTTTCAGAATTCCATGAGTCTTCTAAAATGAAATTTTAAATGAGCCTTCATGTCTGCTTCATAGAAAACAAAATAAAAAGGTGGATTTCCATGATGTCTTCCTTAGAAGCTTCTGTCAGCAGGAGAATTAGTTGCCTTGAGAAGTCATGGTAGTTAGAACAAAAATGGTAAAATTGCAAAATGCTTCCAACCAAGAAGATCATTAATTATTAAGTGAAGTAAAAAAAAAAATCATTCAGAAGTGAGTCCTTGACAAATGCAAGTTATTTAAACACTTGCTTTTTTCAGTTTTGTCAGTAGTCTTTGCTTGTAATTAAGATATTACTGCTCTCAAAGAAATGCCTTAGTATTATTTGTTAAGCATGGTATGTGCAGTTGGTCTGTAATTCATAATATCAATAATAATTTCTGTGCTTTTTTGAAAGCAACTCTAATTCTGAACATAACTTTATGCAGAAAAATAAAGTAACTACGCCAATACAATGTTGTCTTCAGTTTAAAAATGAAAAAAACACAGGAAGATAATGTAAAAATGTAAACATAATATCCTGCTCTTCATTTAGAGCTGGTAAATTTTAATCTGAGTTAAACACGTGTTAATTAAAACACATTTCACCAGCTACTTAGAAAATTAAGCACTATTTTGTTTGATGTTGGTAGAAACGGGAAATCAGGAATGACGTCTATTGCTACAGCTGTTTGCAGCCCTCATATAACACCAGATGTGAGATAGATGTATCTGCATTTTCTGCTCTCCTGTGACTCACAAGTGATCAAACATGCAAAAACATCATGAGAGGATGACTGGACAAGTTTATAATGCAGGGAACTGTTCAAGACATTCATAAGTTGCTGCACAACCACACACACAGTGAATGAAAATTTATTGTAGTGTCACAGACAAGCAAAAATATTTATATCTACAGTGAATTAAAATACAAGCATATTAATTGTAGACAGTGTCTTTGACATATCTCAACTGATGATCTTTAAAGAGATATAATGCTAAAAGACGCCCAAAATCAGGTCTGAGTGCTTCATCAAACATAGGTGTGACAAACCAATAACATAAAGACAAATGTAAGCTTCCACAGATTTGTTTTTATTAAAGTATCCTTATATAAATGAGCTCCACTATGACATACAGATGCTGGAACGAATAATCATGTATTTAAGTGTAGCTGCATTGCTAAACAAGAGTGTTGGTAAAAGCTGCTAAAGCATCAGCCATACTTTGCCTTTTCTGTTGCTAGAGCCAATCTGCGTATGTTTGCTATGCAACCAGCTGCTGCCTCCTGCAGAGGGTCATCTGTAGAGCCTACCATCACCAGCAGGAGCTAGCAAAAATACAAAAGAGAAACGGCATGAGAAAAAACAAGTAAGTGTGCTATTGTTTCAAAGATGTTCAAATCATATCTGGAACCATTGGATGAATTTACCCACACACATAATAAATAAAATACTAACAATCATATTAAGAACACTGTATTATATATGTACATATGTATACTATTACATGCATACTTTTGTACACATACATGTATTAACATCCACATAAGAGTGCAATGCCTTATATTTTATCATAGTTGTACCTGTGAACTGGCATTTTCATGTCTTATTTTCTGGTTATTGTACCATGTCTGTCTATTGGTTGGACTTGGATTTTTTTATTTTAAGTAGAAATTGCACATGTTTTATTTGAGTCACGGTTTTCCCCCCAAGGAATACCAGTGTAATTGTACACGCTCAAGATTTTTCATAAACAAAGCCATGCTTTTTTTTTTTCCAGTGTTGATCACAGAATTGGATTCACGTGAATGGGCCCTTGTGTCCCATTGACTGCAGTAGGTTTCTTTATTGTCACAGCAAACCACTCATGTTAAACTGCTTGAGGGATATAGATCTGGGCATATCAGTCTTAAACATTTGCAAGTGAAAAACAAAACCTCAAGAAAGGCATCAAACTTTTGGAGTTGATTCAGCTTTTCAGTCATGTGGAGTAAATCCTCTACTCTGGAAGTCATTCAAATTTTTCAGTGGAAATTCCTTGGGAGTAAGGTACTGTTCAACATGAGTATGACACAAGACAGGCCTTGATGATAAAACATTTTTACATATCAGAAAACCATTAATAATGGGTTTGGATTCCATTTCAGTGTGTTGTAAGTCAGTGATGCAACTGCAAATGCAATATAGCTGGAAAAGAGGAGATTCTTGCTTAGCTCAGATCAGCTCCAGACAACCCCCAGATTTGTGAAAGTTTGCCAGGTCTAATGTGCGTTCAGGTATTTTGAAGCTCAGACAGCTCTAATTAAAATCTATATTTTCAGTCTGCAATACTTAGGAATCTGTACTCACCCAAACAATGTTGAGTAAAACCACAGAGAAATCTGTTATCACTCAACTCTGGTGCATATTTTTCATACAGCTAAAATATTACAGAAAATTATGAACTGCTAAATATAAAAGCATAAATTGAATGCAGACATCAAATTCATATGCTACCTTTTTCTAACCTTCCAGCAGTTGTGAGGCATGGGCCACAGCTGCACACATATGGCATTTGCTTAGAGAGATCAAAGCATTTTGTACTTGAGGAAGTAGTTGTGTTAGCCAAATGTACAAAACAAGCATCTTGCCAGTCACCTTTCACCCTTTGACCCCTACATGCAACTTGTATCACAGCGCCTGTGATAGGCCTGAATTAAGTCAGAAAGAGTATTATGTCAGTGAAGCATCAATGATAATTTTTTCTAGCAATTCTTCTTATAACTTCCATTACTGTAATCAGATGTCTTGGCCCAAGTAGCTAGGTAGTAGAATTCTTAAAGTATGAACACTCCTGAAAGGATATGCCAGAGTTAAAATGACGTGAGAAGAAATGATACAAGAAAGTTCTATGTTACTCTACTTTATTTTCATGGGCCAAGGTCAGCAACCAGAGAAGTCAGTGGAAGGTATCACTGGCTTCAAGTGGACCTAATTAAAGACTAAGAGCTATGGACTAAGAGACTAAGGACTAAGACTAAGGAGCATGTTTACGTGTACTGATAAAACTGCTCTGCAAAGCATAAAGACCAGAGTGCAAGTCTTCTCAAATGACTTCTATTTTTTGATTCTGAAATATTGCTGGATGAAGATGTTTCTGCCTTGCCTTTTGCCATGAGCTGATTTCTCGTCAGCTTAAATTATCTAGCGATTCCTTAGGTGCCTCACAACTTTCTTGTGTAACTTACAGAAAGAAACTGTTATAAATCTTTCATATCCCTGACTCAAACCCAAAAATATGTATGTACATACCATTCATATGGTGCTTTTGGTAAAGCCCTAAATTTCAAATTTGGGGGCAAGAAAACTATATGCCTTATGTGATTATTCACTTCACAGACCTAATGCAAGGCTCTTCCAGTGTACTGAGCATGGAACTCAAACTTCCATAATAATTTCAGATAAGACTTGTAACCAATGTATAAGAGCAGAAGTTCATCACAAAAATAATGTTTTGGAGATACATTATCTAGTAAGAATATAGCAAAAAGTGAAAATCAACCTCTGCCTACATGTTAGGTAGGACTCAATTCAAGGTTAATTATCTCTTATTTTAGCCATCACTTCCTTCTAGGCTCAGAAAATAGGTATTATATTTCTAGGCTTAGGAAAACAGGTATTTTTCTGTCACTTTCCATGGAGAGCTCAATATTAAGCAATGACAAGAGCTGTAGGGGTGGGTCCACGTTCTTTGTTGCAGGTGCATTTTTGAAAATCAGGGTTAGGCATCAAAGAACAGAAGCTATACAACACTGGTTCCAAGTATCCAAATAGATGCCTAATGAATGAATAGTGCGAATGCAACCAACACAAACAACAATTTTTATAAAGGTGTCAAATATTGATTTTGATCCTTCTGAGTTCAGGGGATCCAAGATCAGTTTTGCTCCAATTTGCTGTTCTTCTAAATCACTTGTCAGTGGTAACATCTGTTAAGAACGGCCACATCATACAAAATCCTGTAGTACATTGTGTCTCAGGATTTTTACAATACGACTTCAAAGGAATAGTCTTGGAAACACTGTCCAATACAGTAGCTGCCTCTAAGGACTGAGGATATACAGCAACATTTGTCAGTTAACTTACTCCTTTTGTGCTAACAAATAGACAGCTGAAGAGAAGATTATCAAAAATGCAAAGTATTTCATTTAGAAGTAGGTAATGCTGTATTTAGGAGTCCAACTTTGAAGATTTTGATATAAACCCTGTCTTAAATGAAATAAAAAATTATTCTTTTTTTAATAAACCAAGACATTTATCATTCTTTCACTTCCTGACTGTCACTCCTTGACCCTTTTATGTGTTCAGTTCAATTTACTGGCAATTTGGGTCATCCAGTTGAGGTATGGGAATATATTCATAGATAGTATATACAAACTACACTCATATATTAGATATATTTGACAAATCCAAGAAATATATATTTTTTTTAATTCCAATGCACTAGTGCAATATAACATGTCATTTTTCTTGATGCAATGCCCTTGAACTCCATGTTTCCCTTCTCTCTACTGTTCAGGTATTGTTTTCTGACACATGTAAATGCTAACAGATGTGAGATGCAGTAAAAAAAAAGCATGTGGTATAAATGCTTCTTTCTGGCACATAAAAGGCACTTTCCATAGACAGAGAAAGCATCTGCAGCACCATGTAGCCTTCATTTTCTGTTGGCAGGTATCTATATTCTAAGGCAAGAGTCCAATATTTTTTGCACAGTTAGCACGTCATACCAGCAAATAAGCACAAATACAAGCTGTTTGGAGAACGTACAGAGCATATGTAGCATTTCTGGATTCCAAAAGCAAGAGCAGTGCACAGCCAAATCATTTAAATATTCAGAACAATTAAGATTTTGCTATTGCTATCCCAGCTTCAAAATAGCACAGAATTGTGATACTATATTAGGAGTGCATAATCACAGAATAATTCAGAATTGAGGGGATCTCAGGAGGTGTCTGGTCTAATGTCATGCTCAAGGCAGAGTCAGTTATGAGGTTAGACCAGGTTGCTCAGAGTTTAATCCAGCCTGATCTTGAAAAACTCCAAGCATAGAAATGGCACAATCTCTTTCAGTAACTATTGCAGTGTTTGACTGACCTGGCAGAGAAAAAGGTTCTCCCTGTGTTCAGTTACTCCTTTTCATTTATGCTCATTGGTTCTCATCCTCTTGCCGTGCTTCACTGTGGAAAGCCTAGGTCCATTCTTTTGATGCCTGACCTGCCTGTAGGCACGCCTCTTGACCATCCTGGTGGTCCTCTGCTGAATCTATTATGGTTTATCCATGTCTTCCCCACATCGGAGGCCAAAGCTGGGTGCAGTATTTTAGGTGTGATTTAATGAGTAGTAAGGGGTACAAGCACTTCCCTCAACCTCCTGGCTGTGCTCCTGCTATAAGCCCAGTGTTTCGATTTCTTTGCTGTCAGAACACATTGCTGGGTAATGTTCTACTTGCTATCTACCAAAATCTCTATATCCTTTTCAGTAAAACCACTCCTCAGCCAGTCAGTCTCTAGCATTCCCTCCATAAACTCTCCAGAGACCAATGTGAGGTGACCGGTCTGTGGTGCTCCAGACCAGAAGGTGGAATTGTAGCTCTGAAGACACACTTTGCAAACTCTTATTGTTGGGTCTTATGCTGTCTGGCAAAGGTGTAACAAAACCAGAAATTCCTTTATTCCTCAAGGCATTAGTAAGAGGTAAGGGGATAAATATAATATTGGTGGCTAATGATGCCACCTACCACTGCTTGAAAGCACACCGCCCTTCTACTTAGTATCTTTGCCATCACAAAATAACCAACTGAAAAAGTGTTATTTCAAACAAGATAACACAAGCGCCAACAGAAAAATTTATCAGAAGTCCCATTACCCTGGATGAGTAAGACAGTTATAAAAATGGAGTAGCAATTCTCTTTCCCATGAACATGTCTTTCTAGAATTTTTCTCTTCTACAAAAGAAGTAGCCCAGGGGATTTTAAAGCAGAAAATGATAGGTAAGTTTTGTACCAACAAACCCTAAACCTGACAAAATCTCAGATAGTCTCAGTGTACTGGTTACCATAACTTAGAATTACTCACTGTCCTTCAGTCACAGTCACTGCAGCTTCCAGACTCAGAGGTGGGAAGCAGGAAGCATAGGATGTCATGTTTTCAGAAAGAATAGAGGTTTGCATGTAATCATCTTTAAATAACAAGTTAGTCATGCGATGTTTCCACAACAAGTTTTCCAAAACACACTTTGCAGTGGAAAGTGTAGAACAACGCTGTTGGAAAGAGGCTCCCTTGCTCATAAACAGATAAATGATCAGTCTATTCAATACTCTGGAGTCATGAAAGAAAATTATGAATAAAGAGTAACTGTAAAAAAATATTTAATGCCCTTTTTTGTTCTGGCTTCTTTAGGTTTTCTGCCCTGTAAAACAAATCTTATTTGATTTTTTTCTAATCAGAAGGAAATATGGACAAACTCCTTCAACAAGATTCATATCTACACTGGGAAGCTAGTCAGAGTTCACATAGAGCTTAAAATTCCTGGAACTAAAGACATTTGCTTCAGTACAGCATCTTGTAGATTGACATAGTATTTCCAATTTTTGGTAGGACTTGCCTTTTTTTTCTTAAATTTAGATTTAGTATCTGACTTCTTTTACTTGCAACATTTCCTGAAGGATGCTAAATTCCTAAGACTGTGATTTTCTAATTGTGTAACACTTCTTTTTCAAAAAAGACATTTTTCACATGTTTTTTATAAATCTAACCTAAAAGACAAAAATACTTTAAATAAAAGCATATGGTAGAAGCTTATCCAAGAAAGTATCAGTCTAGATCCAGCCAGCATTTTCTAACTTTCAACACCATATTGCACACTGGAAAATATTAAAGCACCTAGTTTGAGTGTTACGTTACACATATTCCTACAAAAATACTTCTAATAAAATTAAATTATAAATAATAAAACACTTCTCAATCAAACCATAATGAAGGTTAAGCTAAGTCACTGTTTCTAAACTAAAATTCAGGCCAATTTTCTGATTTCCCCTTTCAGCTGAACGAAAGGGTAAAACAACATGTACCATAGCCAGACTCCTAAGAAGAAGATGCTCATGTAAGTTCTGGGGTATTTTCTTTTAATTTTTTTTTCCTCAGGTGGCAAAAAGAGAATAGATTTCAAACATAAAGATCCATGCACCAGGGAACACTTTGAGCTAGCAGCCATATAAAATCCAGTACCAAGAAATTCCAGTAACGGTAGAAGATGGGCAGGGCAGACACTCATTGTGTGATAGTGGTCTCTTCTTTCTCATCTTTCCCTTCCTCCCTCAGAAAATTAGGAAAAGAGTACAGAAGCTGGAAAACCTGTGCACTTTCTACAAATAGATACAGGACTTTAAGTCAGGATGAGAACAAACTTGTCTGCAGTTTCTTGTGCACTTAAACCATCTCATCTATCTCAGGACTTCGGATAGGGGACTTGTGCTTGGCAAGTTGTTTTTCCTATGTGACTGCATGTGACAAAATGTCTGTCGGCAAGATGAATCCCACAAAATTCTGGGAAACATGGGAAGAAGAAGAGTAGGGCTTAACAGTTTCAGTGAAGTATTCTGAACATATGACTACTGGTACCTCACCATGAGATGTTTACTCTTTCTTTAGAATATACAGGTTAGTGAGCTTCAACTGATTTTACACCATGACAGATTCAAAGTTTAAAATCTTTCCGGGTACAGCATTATTTTTTCATTTTTCCTGCCTGCTGTCAGTCCTTTTTTTCTATTTTGTTTATTTTCTATTTTGTCACCTCCTGTATTACAACTAAACTGAAAGGTTTTTGGGACAAGGACCATATTTCTCCAAGACATCTGAATGGGAACAGCACTCTTGAAAAGAAATCCTCTTGAGCACACAATAATAACATACAAAATAAGAATATAATTCTCATATTCTCCAGTAAGGTTAAATGTTGCATTGCATTACTTTGGAGAAATACATACAGCCTGAATGCCTAAAGGGAATTATAATATGGTACACACACATACTTGCAAACGTTTATATAGCTACAAAATATGAATAAATCCTACAGCTCTCTCTCCACCTCATCTGTTTCATTGTCTATTTCTTACATAGTTATTCAGAGAAGGATGCCCTCCTTCTCTGTAAAGACATAATAAATGGGCAAAGAACTGTGAATATCAGGGACAAGGAGAGATTGACCAAAATGCTAAATAGGGAAATCAAAGTAGTTTAAAAACTGTAAATTTGCAGACAACTTTAAAATACACTAAGTTTAAAGGTTTTCCCATCTCAAGTTGCAACTTACAGGACTTCAGAAGAATATTTACAACAATTTCAGATGCAAATCTAACTAAATATAAACATATCATGGAAAGGTAAAGTCGCTAAATAAAACTAGTAATAAAAGTTATTTCTTATCTTTGTTTAAAGATACGTAACCTACTGGAGTCCTTAGAGGCAGCCAACTTGAATCTACATTCAGCTGTAAGGTGTTCGATGCAATATTAAGAAAGAATTCAATCATCATGAACATTCCAATGTACAGAAAGTCTTATGGGATATGAAATTCATCCCACAAAAAACAACAGGCAGATCTGATAATCCAGAAGTGATGAAGCCCAGGGTCTCACAGCATATTTTTATTTGAACCACTTTCTCTATTTTATTTATATTTCATTGTAGTTTTCAAAAGAAGATTAACATATAAAAGGCTTTTGGCAGGATAGAGAGAATAAAGAACTTTTTGGTAATCTCAATAGAGTGCCATTTCAAAAAAGTTTTTTCAATTCACTGGAAATTAGTTTTATTAAAATTAAAACATGAACCTGTTTACTTACATGTAACGGTCATTCAAACCAGTAAACTTCTGTCACGGATGTTCCTTTCCTTTCACAGAATCACAGAATCAACCGAGTTGGAAAAGACCTCTGACATCATCAAGTCCAACCCATGGCCCAACACCACTGTGGTTACCAGACCATGGCACTAAGTGCCACATCCAGTCTCATCTTAAACACCTCCAGGGACGGAGAATCCACCACCTCTCTGGGCAGCCCATTCCATATCTACTCTCTCTGTAGAAAAATTTCTTCCTAATATCCAACCTAAACCTCCCTGGCACAGCTTAAGACCGTGCCCTCCTGTCCTACTGCTGGTTGCCTGGGAGAAGAGACCGACGCCCACCTGGCTACATAATTTACTTTTTCTCAGTAACATGTTGGGGACTATCCTTTCTTTATATTGCTGCCAGCTTGAGCAATCTTTCTTCTTTGTATTTCTTGTTCTTTACCCATACTTAACCTGCTTTTTCACACTTTCCTTTCCTTTTCACTTTACAGGAGCATGAGTTTTACCTTGCCTTTCCTTCTCAAATATTACTGAGAAGGTCGTATAGGAAATTGGGAAAGATTTCAGTTTTGGTTTTCAAATTTGTTAATATGACTAGGAATATGAATATTTTGTCTGTCTATCCCTAGCAATCATATGAAGATTATATGAAAGCTCATCAGGGGCCGTTGCAAATAAACTATTAGCAGCAAATCAGAGGAAAAAAAATTAGGTTTAAGCGGTCCATTAACCCTGAAGGGTTCTGCCTGACTTTTCAGCAACAACCTAAAAACATGCTGTTGGGGTTTTTTAACTCTCGTTTTTCTGATATTCCTGAAATGCACTCTAACTAGTCTGTCTTTGAAGACAACGCTGAAAGCAGTAAAGAGACACCACTGTTTCCAGACTTGTGCCAAATTTTGCAGTGTTTATTGCAAGGACATCTTATCCTGAGAACAGGGTATAAAATCTGACTGCACTACTATTTTAAAAGTATGTTAGATCTACTGGTGTTCATGAACTGACTTCAACCTCTCTTCTGTACTCATTTCCAAGTACTGATTTTGATCTCTAAGGTTAATACAGCTTTAGGTCCAATGGTCTAAGTGTCTGTCTCTCTTCCTACATGTGATCATTATAATCAAAACCAGTGAGGTGTTTTTGCTAGTAAACCTTACATATCAAAGTCTGGGGATAAAAGCAGAACATGGATCCATACAATAGAATTTATTTCAAGTAAGGAGCCAGGGTATTTCAAAGCTCTTTTTTTTTCTGGCACACAAGAAGACTGTTCTATAATCTTATGTTTTAATACGTGTGGGTGGCAACAGTGCATATATTTACATAAACTGGAAGATGAGTGGTACTGTTCAACCTATAGTCTGGTTTTAGACTATGAAATGTACTAGAAAATGTTCAATTAGAACACAGGGTAAATAAATATATAGATGGTATGAACACAGCTCAGCTTTATTCATACAAATATACAATGAATACAATGAAGCAAGAAAAGAGCTGGGGCTTTCATGGGCAAAGGTCCATGTACAGTCCACACGTTCATTCATATTGGTAGATTCAAATGTATGATATCAGGACATTAAATGTATGCTATCAGTTACTTCTCAAGACTCTCAAACTGCTTTTTTTGTTATCAGAGGAAAACATATGGAATAAATTAATTTATACTGAGGAGTCAACTTTCAGTAATCAACCCAAATTTCTGAGTCACTTGAGCATTTCTTTATGAACAGAGTCTGATTCAGTGCTCATAAAATATATTTACAAGTGCTGGAAATTTGTGTGCTTTTTTACAGTCTGTGTTGTGGAAAAACATTACCATGTACACTTATTGTGACAGATAAACACTTCGGGTTTTGGTGATGAAAACATAGGGAATGGCTTTAATTAGTGCTCCATTCAGGTCATATTCAACCAAAGTACTTGTGATTTGCATACAGTTCTCTAGGGGGGAGTGAGGTATTTTTTTAAAAATAAGCAAAAAGTCTCTCCTAAATTCAAGGACTCTGGCCACATAGTGCTTGAGTGGCTGCTGGATTTTGGAAGCTTTGTGAGATCAGAGACTTTTAAAAACACTGGGTAGCCTGCAAGCAAGCAGGCAATAATACCTGCCTGCCTGATTGTTGTATGTCAGCCAGGAAGTACTTAGAGGCCTTGATCTGCTTCCTTCCCTCTCTGAAGATGTTAACTATGAAGTAAGGAATGAAAAATTAATTAATAAAAGTTAAATTTAAAACTTTTCTCTAATTGAAGCAAGAGCCTGTTCCTCAACTTTTTTATTAACTGCTCAACTTCAATTCCAAGTGTCAAGTTTTGAAGATGTTTTTGGCTTATTCATTTGCTTGTGCTTTTTCAGTTTTATAAAAAGAAAGTTATAGTTGTGCTTGGGCAAGTGGAGGTTGTACCACATGCATAAAAGCTCTGCTAAAGCTGGTTAAAGCATGCGGGGGAAGATGTGAAAATTAATTTTTCTCAATCCATGCAACTCTCTGCTTTAATATAGAAAGAAAAAATCATGTGGACCTTCTAGCTGAATGCTACCACTGCAAAAGGTAAAAAAGAATCACAATTAATACTCTAAACCTGGTATGGCGGTTACTTTGTTTCTCAGGTAGGACGAAATGACTGGAAAGGTTAGTTAACTAGCTATCCAAAATATCATTTCACAACACTAATGCTAGCACAAGAACATCATTAACCACATGTTAGACATTCTTGGGTGAGTATGTTTGCACCTAATTAAAACAATATGTGGAAGCTAGTTTGAGACAAAGTACTACTCCTACATGGGGAATGTACTCTCTTCTTCATCAGTTCCCCACTCAAATAGGCTACTGTTTCAATAAAACAGTGCATCATGGGCTTGATTCATGACAAAAATTAAGGAACTAAACATCCTCCCCTAAAGAGGAGCATCTTTATGAAGAATACTGACATTTGTAAAAGAGTGGTTTCTCAAAATACAATTCCCTCATACGTATTTCTGATTCTGAAAAATTAAACAGCCTATCGGTTTTTCCCCCCACTTCCCAGGATGTCAACACAAATTTAAAGATAAATAATTCCTGCATTTAACTGCAAATTTTATGAGAATTCTTGGATTATGACACCAAGAGCAGAAAGATTAATGGAAAGAGCCTGAACAATCAGAAGCAAAGTCAGGGCTTCAGGATGTCCCTAACTGTATGTTACACTGAAATTTTTTCTGTCCAAATTGTTTGCAAGGACTTTATTGCCTCATCCAAATATACGTGGACATCTTTTCAGTTCTAACACAGAGTTACTGGCAGTCCCTTTGGATCTGCTGCACATGTGGTGTGCAACACTGTCCAGTGTAGTAAATCCAACACTTCCATGAAAAGGAAAAACTGCAATGAGTTGTGACATATTTGCACAGGAGATCTGACCTCCACAGCTCAGCACTGTGAATTGCAGTTTGCAATTGTCTCTGTCTCTACTACCAGGAAGAACTGTATTGTCAGCAGAGTTTGCAACCTTACCACTTACTACCCTTTCCCATTATCATTTATGAAACACTGAATGGCAGGATCCTGTGGTTCCAAAACTTCATCCTATTTCCTACACTTTGATTCCTCATTTTTAACCAATTATTTGTCCTCTCTAGGACTTTGCTTTCTCATCACATAGCACTTTAACTTCTTTAAGAGCTTCTGTTGAAGAGTGCTGCTGAATGTTCTCTTAAAATCTAAGCACCATCAATTCCACCCTTCCAAACAGCAACAGGATTATTGCATACAAATAGAATAATCAACTGATGAAAAGATAAAATGATTTGAGGAGCAAAAGACTAATAAAATATTCTTTATACAATGAATGTATAGCAAATTCAGTACAAAAGTATGACCAACCTCCTTTAGATATATATAGACTCCATTGATCTATAATGCGCCTGGAGTTCAGCAATTGAGTCTCTTTGGAATTCTGAGAAGGAGCTAATTCAGTGTAATGATTGCTGGATTTTTGCAGATTGCAAAGATACAATATAAGAGATAAAAAGAGCAAATAAACCTGAATTCACCCCACATACCTGTGGTCAGGGTAGACAGCAGGCAAGAACTGGTGAAAGACAGGATGCCTGCAGGGGCAATATTGATTATAGGTGTTCTAGGGACTTTCTGGATATTTTTAACTTGTCTGTGTTGCCACAGAGCCCTAAATTATCTTAGCCCGAGTCCAGTATTAGGAACTGTCATACCTGTATGGCAGTATGGTAGCACCTTTATGAGTTCCTTGTTTCTCTATCCTATGCCATGGAGATACTGTTTTTTATCTATACCTTCAACACAAATGCAATGACTAAACTAACATCAACCTAAAGGCACCTTCTGTCTAGTTTTACAGTTTCCTTCAATTCAAAGATAAGATATAACTTGCAGTGTATCAGGCTCCTTTGGCAATTAAATGGTGTTACTGGCTAACATTCTCTTGCTATAACACCTTTTTCTTCAAATCTTCTAGAGAACAAAAATATTCTAAACCATGGCAAGAAATTCTGCACTGATTAGCAGCTGATAAATACAGTCAACAATCATTCCTGTTGATAAGTGCAAAATTAAATAGAATCAAATTTTCAATAAAAGAAAATTGTATGGACTTATAGTCTAGGAGAAGATATATTTCAGCTTTTACATACAATTGATTGTTAAATAAGCATAATTGCATCAGCAATTCATAACCTTTCCCTACCCTCACTCAAGTCAGGACAGAATTCTCATCAGCCTCCTGCTGCCTGGCAGCCTCGTCAGCTCTTTAGAATTGATGCCAAAGTGCAGAACACTGACCAGGAACAATAATACTAGAGCCCATCTCATTATCCCCACACTGCAAATGGATTTTCCCTCAGCATCTTTACCTTGAAAGTGACATCAGTAAGATGTGCCATATTACTTAAAAGATACCACAGAGCGCTCTTTGAAATGGCAACATAAAAGAGATTACAATGACTAGGGTTTGAAGCCAAACTGAACAGAGTGATTGATTTTACAGGAAGAACTTTGTTCTTGGTATTTATGTTCAGCTTCTTTGAATAGCTCCTTACATACAAGGAAACTATTTTTGATCAGCTGAATGTCAAAAATAATTACCTGGCTTTCTGTCCTTACACATTAAGCTCTACATCTCTCAATTAAGTAAACTAATTTTATATCTGACAGTTTAGCTAAGACATTATTCCATAAACATAAAAATATTTTAATATTCTTCTTTCTGATTATTGCCAAATTAGAAAGAAATGATTCATACAGTCACAAGGATAAGTCTGGTGCAGGGAGCTAAACAATTGCAAGAAGCTGCTCTGTGTATTTCTGTGGTTTGGAAATAGTGCCAAGTCGGAAGGAAAAGACATTCTCTGCATTTTATAAAGCAAGATAAATACAGAAAAGAAATATAGATGAAAGATGGAACTGCTATCTGTGGACTCTGCCAGATTCCTTGGCTTTTTGGCACACCTATTGAAGCTGGCAGACTTAGCCAGTAGCAATCTTTTCCATTAAAAGGAGCAGCATATATTTGGATTTAACATACTTTGTTTGTGCATTTTTAAGCTTCAAAAATGTCTATTTAAATTTTTTTTAATGATTCCTTCTGCACAGTTGGCTGCAATTGCACTTATTTGAAATGGCTCATTTATCACTAAAAGAGCTGCAGGGCACAGCTACTGTTAAACAGCTCCAACAAACCTACAGCTTAGTGGGACAAGCTTCTTTTTATAAGACTAAAAGATGTTTAAAATGTGCCAAGAGGAGCTTTATGCCAGCCTCTAGGTTTGTTATCCAAATGTTACGAAATTAGAGATCTCCTGAAGCACAGTTTGCGCAAAGATAAGCTGATCTCTCGTAGGCTTCTGTTTTTAACCACCTGTGATCAGACAGATTTTAACAGAACACTTGCTACGTATCATAAACTTCAGTAATGTGAAATTTTGAAAAAAATAATCTAAAATCTGAGGCTTAACCTATACTGAAGCCATACTTCATTACCTTTATCAATGGTGCAAAAGCAAAATGTTTTACATGCAAGTGCCTCTACTTTATGAATGGTGAAATTTTGCTTATTATGAAGGGAAAGGGTTACTGATTCTTGTTTCCTGGAGCTGAAACCTTAAGAAAAATTCTCACACCTGGCAGTTGCTAGCACAATTGAAATTGCACTGGTGTAATACTGCCAATTTTCATTAATTCTTTTGAAATGAGACAAAATATGCTAGTATTGGACTTCATTTATGGAATCTCTTATATCCAAAATTTAAGTGTGATGTGATCAATACATTTGTGGGTGAAGGGATTTGTCACACTTTCTGTAGACAACAGATATGCAGAAATTTTGGAAACTAGTGCCCTCTTTCTTGATGTCCAAGAACTGTAACAACTAATTTATAAAAAGCAACAGGCATCAGCTTGGAGTATGTGCCAAACATGCCATATCTCCAGCCCGAACTGCGGAGCCTACAGTTAAAAAGGAGGTTCTTCTAAACTTAAAATAACCATATAAATATGTAAATTTCAAATACCTACTACTATATCCCAATAATACTATTGCATATATATTACACCAAATAGTCTGGATTGATTTATGAAGATATTACCTTAAAATTTGTTTAATAATGTAAAACTCCTTATTCTTTATACAGTATTCTCACCCCCACAAGAAAACAACCAACCCTATTGCCAAATATCCCTAAAGAAGTAGGTGCCAGTGCTTTTGCATTTCATTTTCTATACTCCGGATATATAACGTATGTGATAAAAGGCTGGGTTTAGAATGTTTTCAGTACAAATTACTAGCAATTGTCTTCCACATTTTGTAATTCACATTTATTTATTTCACTAAGATGGTCTTATGAAAATCCTTGCACATAAAATGGTTAGCCAAAACTTCTTGTAGAGATTTATGACTTTAGCAAACAATGACCAATTCTCTGGAAGCTCTGCACAATAAATTACAGAAAATGTATTTTTTAATACAGTCATTATAAAGAAGTATAAAAAACCTTCCAAATATGAAAACTACATTTCACATAGCTTTCAGAAATCATGGTTAAACAAGCTGTTTTTATATCTTGGATTCTTTCAAGGGAATGGATGAGCCTAACCTTTTTTCCATTAAGAACTCAAAAAGCACAAATATCTCCTACTAATTCAACACAGAATTCCAAAAATGCACTACAACTGTTATGCCTTCTTTGCCAAAACAACAAAACCAACCAACCAACAATCCCATATGGAACACACCCACCCTCTCCCCACCTTCTGCCCGAGGAATCTCTTTAGGCTGTAACCTGATGAAAAGACAGGAACAAATCTGATGGATTAATTAAAAAAATACTAAAATCTCTGATCATACAAATCAAATCCCCTTCTTAGGAGCATGAGTTTCTGCTTTTCCCACCTTATTGTACCAGGCAGTTGAAATTCAGTTTTCAGCACCCCTGGAGATGTTCTTCTAAGCTAGAACAACTGCTATTCTAGAAGGCATCTATTAATGTTTTGTAATATTAAGAAAACAGAGCACTTCCATGTGGGGCAAATAATACCATAAACCAGACCATAGAGTAAGGCTAAAGATCAGTTCTATGCATGGGTAGGTTGGTTAGGCACTTGAACATAAATGGAAAGTCTGATCCTGTGCATTTCAGGTATGTACTTTAATCATTAAGTTAATGGTTCCTCTAGCCCAAAAATAATCAGTTCTGCATGTACAATGGAATAAGAAGAGGAGGAAATGGACTTGTTCATACTGCTGCACAGAATACTATCTTTAAATAAATCTGTTTGGAAAATAAAAGCAGCTCAGAACAATGCAAAGCTCAACAGAGACTAATTTACTTTGACTTCACGTAGCCTTCAGTGCAGACACACACGTGCAAAAACCTGCCAACAGCACCAGTTATGGTTCCCATATGTTGTAAGTGCCTTAAAGTCTGGGTGACTGGTTACTATCCAGTGGTTCTAGGTTTTTACAAAAAGCTTACAGGCAGTATTTGATATTTATGTTTTACTTTAGATAACTGAGTTGCAGCTACGAAACAGCACTAATTGTATCCTGGTTTGCTCGACCTGTCAAATATAATCATACCTGCCTGGTGCTGCATCCAGTTGGTGGCCGATCACTAGTTGTGTCCCCCAGGGATCTGTGTTGGGCCCAGTCCTGTTTAATATTTTTACTGATGATCTGGACGAGGGGATTGAGTCCACCATTAGCAAATTTGCAGATAACACCAACTTGGGGTGAAGTGTCAATCTGTTGGAGGGTAGGAGGGTGCTGCAGAGGGACCTGGACAAGCTGGATAAATGGGCTGAATCCAATGGTATGATATCTAACAAGACCGAGTGCCAGGTCCTGCACTTTGGCCACAACAACCCCCTGCAGTGCTACAGGCTCGGAACAGGGTGGCTGGAAAGTGACCAGGAGGAGAGGGACCTGGGTGTTCTAATCAACAGGAAGCTGAACATGAGCCAGCAGTGTGCCCAGGTGGCCAAGAAGGCCAATGGCATCCTGGCCTGGATCAGGAACAGTGTGGCCAGCAGGACCAGGGGAATGATTCTGCCCCTGTACTCTGTACCCCTAGTTAGGCCGCACCTGGAGTACTGTGTCCAGCTCTGGGCCCCTCAGTTCAGTAAGGACATTGAGGTGCTTGAGAGTGTCCAAAGAAGGGCAGTGAGGTGGGTGAAGGGACCTGAACACAAGTCCTATGAGGAGAGGCTGAGGGAGCTGAGGTTGTTTAGCCTGGAGAAGAGGAGGCTCATTGCTCTCTGCAACTACCTGAAAGGAGGTTGTAGCCAGGTGGGGGTTGGTCTCTTCTCCCAGGCAACCAGCACTAGGACAAGAAAGCATAGTCTTAAGCTCCGCCAGTGGAGGTTTAGGTTAGACATTAGAAAGAAATTCTTTACAGAGAGAGGGATCAGACATTGGAATGGGCTGCCCAGGGAAGTGGTGGAGTCACTGGCCCTGGAGGTGTTTAAGAAGAGACTGGATGTGGCACTTAGTGCCATGGTTTAGTTAACAGGGTGGTGTTAGGCTGTGGGTTGGACTTGATGATGTCAGAGGTCTTTTCCAACCTGGTTGATTCTGTGATTCTGTGAAATATTTTTACATATTTCTTTTCTACCATTCTATTCCTATCTTTCTGTTCACCTCCACCCTATTGTGTGTTACATTTAAACTGAAAGTTTTTTGGCGTCATCTTCTTATGCAGGTACTATCACTCCCTAGTAAAGGGAACTACTTATCTGTGATCAATGCCTTTAAGCATCATCACAGTACACAGAAATAAATGCTAAATAGAAAAACCAATAGTTTTAATATTTCTTAGTTAGTCTGGAATTCAAGCAGAAAGTTTAAGTCAAAACATCAAGAGATCCTCATACAAGATACTGGAAATCACCTCACTGCAAAGATCTCCCTAAATGTTTCATAATATTTATGTATCATCTGGTTGTGTACTTGCAAAGGTAGAATTTCATTGGCAGGCAGAAAAGCCTTTTTTAGCTTCACACGTTACAATCAAAGCCACTTGTATTCTTTTCACAGGACTTAATCCACTTGTGCCTACATAATTCAAAAGTATTTACCATTTTCTCAGCCAGTGAACTCTTTGAGTTTTCTAATGAATCTTATTTCTGCCAAGGCTGAAATCCTCTACTATGGAAAGGCAATATTTTGTTTTAAAGGCATGACAAAAAGAGCTAGTATGTTGGTCTCTTAAAATTTTCCTCTCTAAAACAATAAAATGCTTGAATACGTTTTGTAGCTGCTTTTAAATTGCAAATTATTCTTACAAAAATGAAAGGTAAGTCATCTGACATTTATAAAGTGTACTGACAACAATTAAAATCTGAGATAATCTCCTGGAAAAAAAATCAGCTCATATCGCAAAGTCTATTTCACTGGTGATCTTTACTCCTGCATATGAAGGCCAATATTATAGCATGTGAAGGTTTAACCTGGTGAACAGTTTCCAAAAAGACATGGAAATCAAAGTAAAAAATTGGCCAAATAGGAACTTTGAGGGCAATACTGTGGCCAGACAGAATAATGAAAATCTCTGATGTTCAAACAGAGCTTACATAGAAACAGGGAAGTTATTTTACCTGTTTTAAGTATTCATACAGATATTACTGGAATACTGAATTTTGCTCTGAAGTATGTTGCAATTCAGTCCAAAAAAAAAGTTAAGAAAACAAAAAAATCAGAACTGACACACAAATACAATTAAAAAATAAAAAATATAGAAATTTCATCATTGATTATGCTTGCTTAGCTAATTAAAAATATGACAATGAGACAAGCAATTTGATCCTTTTAATAAGAATTTATATGAAAACAGAAGTTATGTAGGGCTTTTCAGTTTGCCAAGCAACAGTATCATACATGCAATTGCATAAGATAAAGCTAGACAAACCTTAGGCTACAAGGTGCAAATGTTTTTATGGGGAAGGTATTTAACTACTGGAACAAGTTATGATGGCTCTGGTGGATTTTCCATGCCTGGAATTTTTTAAGTAAAGAGTCAGTGTTTTTCTAAAAGATATACTCTATTCCAAACAGAAAAAAATGAAGCAATGTCTGTGGTTTGCATGAGCAAGGCTAGTCAGACAAGGACATTAAAATGATCCTTCTAGTATTATAAGGGATGTACCTTTGACTACTTAACATAATGTCCAGTTTAAAGGACTATAACCTTATTCAGGTTTTTTAAATATTGGCACATTACCATTCTTCCAGCACTGCAACTTCCCCTGTACCACAAGCTTGTTGAAAATCAACATTCAGGAGGATATTAATTTAAATTCAGCTGTCTGAATGCTAGCTGTTTAGTTTGAGCTAGTCACCTAGGTCTTTTCTATACTCAGCGGAGAAAATTAAGCACTTTCATAAGTCTGTTCCTTGCAGATATCTTGGGCATCTATTTTCAGCTAGGACAAGTCTGCAGGTGTCTCTCTCTCTTTCCATTGACTACAGAAGGTGCCTTAGTTTAGACTACTTCAAACTCAATACCTAAAAGTGGCCAAAGTTAGATGAAAGGAATCCATCCTTAATACTCCAAAGATCTTCAAAGTCCTTGGTTTCAAGTCAGTTAGATCCACTAATTTAAAACATCTGGCATTATTAGATCATATACAAAGTGTGCTTCAGTTATTGCTGGGCAGATTGAGTTTCATCACCATCATAGCATATAAATTCAACTCATCTGTACTCTTCTAGGAAAAATTATTTTTTTTTTAATAGCTCTTTCTTATTGCACTATTATTCAGAATTCTGTCATTCCTATCTAATAGTGAACTGGACTGTATATTCATTTTAAAAAGCTCTCCACTGCTTGGGATGGGATTCACCCCACTAAACATAGTGTTGATGTGCAGATCTGACCTTTAAACCTTCATTTCCATTATAGCCAAAGGAGACCTGAAAACACTGCCAGTAAAATCCAAGGTGCCTTATCTTTGCATAAATGTCCAGATTAAGAGAGATGAAACACACTAAAGAATCAATTCCTCTTCCTTGACTATTGTAAAATTTGGGATGACTATTTTAGTTTGGCAGGTGCAAAATGTAAACATTTAAAGTTAAGATGAATTATTAATTTCATTAATTTTGTTCTTCCACAGCTTGACTTTGGCTGCTTTATTTCCCTTGTTCTTACTTTTAAAATTACTATAATAATCTCCTCAGAGGTCTCATTATGCTCATAATAAAAAACTGGCCTCAACTGTAGGTGATGAGGCCATTCAGACTTCCTAGGCCTTCTTTACACAGGTATAATAGCGATATTCCACATAAACAAATCCTTTATATCACTTAAAAAGTCAGAAATTAACTTCCACAATAACAGAAATTAACTTCCACAATAGATTACCTTTTATCTTTCTCCATTTGCAAAGGAAGAATGATCAGGAATAATCAGTTACATGTTTTCCACTTGTACATATTTCGAATATTTTTTATAATCTGAAGTCTTTTAGAAGGTATATTATGAGCAGTTGTGTAAGTGCCTCTCCCAGACACACCAGCATCCTCACTTACTCACTTCAGAAGCAATCCCAATCTACAGTTTGCCAACATAATCAAGAAAGAGAGTGACTGTAACACAGAGTAGCACTGCAATAGTTTGACATGGTCTCTAGGGCAATGATTTAAATATTTTTTTACTATCTTCAGATAACTTGAATTCTTCCTTTAAAAATGTTTAGACTCATCTTTTCACTACTAAAGTAACTGCACTTCCTCAGTCTTCATTTCCTCCACAGCCCTTCTAGAATTCATCTTAAAAGAGCAACCCTATAAAAACACCTGTACTCTTTAGTTGACAGTTTGAGATCTTTTCATGAATGAACTTGATTGTTCTAAGGTTTGAGCAGCAGGCAAATATAGGTAGGCATCTTTGTTCCTCTGCAATCTCTTTAAGGGAGATTTTCTGCTGTTTCCACGAAGAATGTGGTGATGGCTTCCTGTTGCTTGTGAATTTTGCTATTTCTCTTCCCTATAACCGTGACAGACTCCAAGCGTGAAGAGTGTTGCCTGCTATTCCTGCTTTTCTTGGCTATAAACTGCCAAATCCCCACTGGATTACTCTTCTCCTTTGGTCTGTGGATAGTTATCTCCAATCTTGAATTCAGATTGATACCTGTTTGATGTCTAACATAATTTCTCTTGCTGTCTAGTGTCCCACAACATGTCATTACTGGGTCTTTGAAAATATAAATCTATTTTCCAGCACAGCCATGAATTTTTACTTCAGAAAGAGGAAATATTTTCTGGTGCTTGGTAGAAAGAAAGCATTGATTCATCTGTCACAGGTTATAACCATTGTTCCATTTCAAGTCATAAGAACATGGAGCATGGAACTGAACATAAAAGAAAAACTTCACAAACTGCCTTTCTAAACTTCCTCCAAAATCACCCTGTTTGTCTAATCAGAATTTCACATGGCAGCTGACACACACCAGTGATTTCCCAAGCTTTTTATCATATAGACTTGCTTGAGAAAACTGAATGTATTTTGGGTACAATTAGGTGAAAACTTAGAACACGGGTTTTTTCTCATAAATGTGTGCGTACACCTGCTGTTTGGTGATTAGCAAATACTGTTTGAAGCAGTGGCAAAATGTGAAATACAAGAATCTGGTTGAAATTACTTTCCCTATATAATTTTATTCCTGGTTTCCTGGACAAAAACATGTATATACACATCGGATAGGGAATGGTCAGAAAGTCTAATGCTTTAAAAGGCTCTGACCAACTGTTCAAGCACTCAGCAATTACAGGGTAAATGTTTCCCTGAAGCATCAGACTTTCTGTGCATGTGAACAAACACAGCACAAGAATATGTGCTGAAGAACACCTGGGATTATGCATGTATTGCAACCTAGTCAGAACTACAGCAGCTGTGACATTAATCCAACTGGGCATGATTACTGAAATACCAGATATCTGGAAAAAGGATGAAAAATATCAAAGGAACCCAAACAAATTTTCCAGTAAAAATGACTGGTCCTGGAAAAACCTGTACATAACAACCTCTATTTAAATTCAAAGTATGCTTTCAGTCAACTATTCACTGGGGAGGCTAGAAGAATGAAAACACACGGACATTATGTCATCACTGAAAAGCATGGAGCAAAAATATCTGATATCACAGACAACAGTGCTGCAACTACTGTCTCACCTGTGCTGGGCAGATGAACTGAATATACCAGGCAAAATTCAGCACTGTACTCATGAATCTGAGTATCTAAATCTCTTCCACCCATTTTCTTGCCATCTGGAATTGCCCCTCTAGCCTTTCTGGAACTCCAGTAATTGATTCTTGATGGCAATTCCAACAGTGTCACCACAGAAGTCAAGCTCATAAGCTTTGGCCATCTGTGCCCCGAGCTGTCATGGTGCACGTGTTGATTTGTTTCATGATCTACTCAGCTCTGGCAACACAGAACAAAAGCACTCAGACTAGCACATCTGGAGAAACTATCAAAGGTCCAACAGAACATAGTTTCTCAGATTGCCCAACATGTTTCAATTATTTATCCTCACTGGATAGGAAACACTGTGTCTCGCTGGTCTGATGTGTCTTCCAAAAAGGCCTATTGGTTCCATCACTTTGTTTTGCCATTCTAGATATAAGACAACACATAAGCATCAGAAAGTGTTTGGACAAACACTTATCCACTGTACTACTAAAATACAAGCTCCTGGTACATGAGAAGTGCACTCCAGAAAAAAAGGTTTATATGTAACAAATATAACCCAAGTTTCCTTATTTTGCAGTTTTGGTCTTTCTTTTACCAGTTCTATTTTCTCTCCCCTAACATATTATAGTCAATCCAGAATACTGCGAATAATAAAAAAAAGTAAACACTTGTGATATTTTTCTGTACCTCCCTATTTATTTGTAAGTACAAATTAATGTTTTTAATTAGTTTAAACACTTTAATTAGGACTGAAACATAAAGCTAGACAGAGATGGAACTATTGTAAAAGTGTGTCATCAGAATGGGCTTTATGTTCATTGTTCTACAACTTATAAAACCTAAAATCCGCATAGTAAAATAAATGAAAACAACAGATGACAGGAGGTCAGAAAATGGGTTGTGCAAGTTGAATGGAGAGATAAGCAACATTAAAAAGTCAACAAGTGCTTGTGCTGTAGTACAGTATATATTCCTTGTGCTATTTAACCGGTATAATGCAACTATGATAGGAAGGTGTTAGTTTCCAACACTGAAAGGGTAGCTTAGATTTGAGTAAGTTAAAGTACTGGCATTTAAACTGAGTCTTTAAATATTCTTGACCAGTGGATCCTTTAAAGCCAACTATAGATAAATGTATGATAATGCAGGACCATTAACTGTGCCAGAACTGAAACTGCTCACAATAAAGTGCACTATCATAAGTGCAGGCATAAAATCAACATTAATAATAACCCTGCATCATAAGTCAACTCTTACTGTCAATACATTTACCCGAACATCAAGTAAAATGAAAAGTCTGCATACAATGAATCTTTCACAGAATTTATGACAACTGAGAACTCCTGCTATCTCCATCGCTACAGCCATAATGCTCATCTCTCCTGTGCCAAAGGAATAACTCTTCTGGCTTCAACTAGTAAGATAAAACTTTGCTAGAATAATCTTTTTGAGACAAAAATTCTTTCTAGGGTAAGGTCTTTACAGAATGTGCTCATTCTTAACTCTTTAGATAAGAATTTTTATAAGTAAATGCAGAATTCACTGAAACAGCTCAAGGTGAACTAAGCCTTTGTATTATTCTATCTTAATTTGTCCCCAAATGCAGTTACACTCAGTTTGTAGGTGACTTTCTGCCATATTAAGCAGCTATCCATTCAGATAACCCAACTTTGCAAATGTCACTTGAGAATGACAAAATGGTGATGTGATGTCACTACCAGTCTAGGTCAGAGTTAAGTCAATGTCCACATCATACTTCCATTCCTAACAACAACTTAGCTGAAATACTTTTAGCACTGAAATCCCTAATTCACTAATTAACTACACATTTTTAGGAAAAAGTTTGGAAAGTCTGAGGCATAGAGCAGAACTATTTCAAATTAAAGATCTCTTCTTTGACCAGGCCAAACCTCTTCAATAATTTGAACCCCAAATAAGAAAAACCTTTCGTCTCACCTTCACCACTCCATCTTCATGCATTGTGATACAGTTGTTAGCCTCCTCTGAAAGCTGATATAAAGCCAGAGCTGCAGCCCTCTGAACTGAGGGATCATTTGCCTTCATGTAACGTACTAAAGGACCCACAGCTTTGTACTCTCCGAAGGCAGCTCGATTGCTGCCCCACATGCAACAGTTGCAGACGGCCTCTGCTAAGTGACGTTTTAATTTGTTATCATTCTGAAGAAGTTAAAAACAGAATAAATTAAGTCAACACAGTACAACAGAAAATTCATAGAAAAGCAGAACTGTATTCTCAAACATCTTTAAAGTGTCCCAATTTAACTGCTGTACAATTAAAACTGGAGAGAGTTGTAAGGCATAGAGCTAGGAAGGTCTCTTAATATTCTTTTTGTAGGAAGTGCTGTGATTTTTCACATTATTTCAAAGGTACTTTTGGACTGACTGGAAGTTAGATAAGAGCATTAAAATGTAAAATATAGACCCATCACTGAGATTCTCTGCATGTTTAGATTTGTTGCGTTCTCAACCCTTTGTGCTTTTTTCATATGGCAGTTGCACCTCTCAAAAGCAATATTCCACAACAGAAACTATTAAAACGAAGCTCATCTTCCAAAGCAATTTTAGTACCAGAGTGTTTTCATGACCAATGTACATCTCATACAGGAAGGATTCTACATAAACTCCTTGTAGCTGCTGCAAAATCTACTGCTCTTGTCATAACCTCTTAGTTGGGCACAATGCAGTCTCATGTAAGAAATTCAGATACTTTGTATAATATATTCAGATGTTACTTACTGTGTTTGCTAGTTTGGACAACAGAGGGACAACTCCATGATCTGTCATAACAGCTAAGTTTTCTTCATCTTTAGCTATATTTGCAATGGCTGCACATACACTAGTTAAAACTTCTTTATTCTTTGATTTTAGAAGACTGACTATCAGTTCCAAACCACCAACAAAGGATCGAACCATCTCCCCAGAATCCTAAATGAGAATGAAAATAAGTATTGTTTTTCCATATTCAATCCATGTTTATATGCAAAACTTTTAAAAAAGAGATTGGCATGACATATTTATTCAAAACTGCAGCTATTGCTGTGTTGCTTTCACCAAGAAATATGGCTAATTTGGAACTCAAAGCTCTTTTGAGTGACATATGAGAGTTAGACTGTTTTACACACCACCATCTAGGCAGAAATTCAATGCCTAAATAAAGGTATCTATCATTTTTTCTACCACAAGGTATAGCTGTCACTTCAGAAGGATACAAATCTCCTTTATCGGTTGTTATCATATTGGCCAGATGGATCAATAACACATCTAACACAGCAACAGGCACTTCTGTTTACTCTCATAGTGTCTTCTATTTCCTACACTAGGTCTGACAGCCAAGACAAAGGAGTGGTAACATTATTTTCTTGTATTGATGCAAACGAGTATTCAGGAATATTTAAGTCATTACAGCTACTGTGGAAGAACCACACTGCACCTCAGAGTATGAAAAATCAATGTAAAATATGAATAAAGGATACAAAAATTACACTGGAAAAATGTCTAAGTATACCCTAAGAAATGATATAGAAAAGAGTGTGTCTTGATCTTGAATACAGTGGTCAGATCCGGTACATTTTTTCCACCTTGAAAAAGTTATAATAAAATCAGAAAAGGTTTAGAGAAAGACAAGAAGAATAATTAGGGTAGGGAACTGCTCTGTAGAAGGAATGACTAACCAACTAGGACACTGAAGGCAATAAAAGAGAAAAAGGAGGAGTGGTGTGATACAGGTGTACAGAATCTTAAGTAGAGTGAAAGAGGACACAGGAATCTCTCGGAGAAGAACTGGGAGCATCAGACAAAATAGCAGGTGGTATGTTCAGAATCAAAATCATCTTTAGACAAAGCAGAGTTGAGAAGTTGGAAGTCCTTGGAGCAGGACTGTGCTGGTTCGTAGAAGTTTACATGTTAGACAAATTCACAGGGAAAAAAAAAATCCATTAACGGTTATTCAATATGAAATTATTCCCTCTGATTTAGAAATTTCCTGAGCCACAGATTTCTTGAAGGTGGAAGAGCAGTCTGGGAAGGGAACCAGGACTACAAGTTTGCCCTGTTCTACCTTTCTTTAGGCATCCCTTGTGGGCTAGTATGAGGAACAGAATACTGTGTTAGTGAACCTTTGGTCTGACACATCATTACCTGTTCTTGTGCTCTTGTGTTTATTAGTGAACTCATATTATCAAGCACATCTTTACAAGTCATATGTAAAACAGAAAAACTAGTTTTAGCACTGTGAGACTGAACTAACAGGTATGGGATTCAATTGGTTGCCTCAAGCAAAGAGGAACTGGTAGTATATGATGAAGTGACATGCAGCACACAGTACTTCATGTACCCTTTAAAGCACATGAGGCATAAAGCTGAATTTTGTTTAAGCACAGATTCTGAACTGATTAAGTTACACAGTCACTAACCAATGCTGTACACAAAGATCCACACACAAAGATTCTGTTAAACAGACATGCTTGAAAAGAAATACATCTCTCTTTTTGGTAAGATGTTCCACCATTTAAGATTACATTATTTTAGATCTCTTTTCAGTTTCTTTGCGAACAGAACCAATGCCATAGTGGGAAAACATCTACTACTTTAAATGATTTTTAACATGTTTGTTCAATCTGTGGGTAACACTAAGCAACACACTGCCAACAACCATCCAGAAGGGGTTCTCAGGATGCCTAGTTATACAGAATCTGAAAGACAACACTGTAAAATGCAGCAGCATTTTCAAAAACTTCATTGTAAATATAATAATTAACAAAGGGTTGAATGGAAATTCTAGTATTGCAACACAATCTAGAGAAATCACCATTTCTACTTGAAAGGGCCCATCCATTGAGTGGACCTCTACAGTAAGCATAGATAGCTGTGTTTTATCAGAACTTCTTTTTACAAGCTATAAATCTAGCCAGATATTTTTGGTTAGGTTTTCAACCTTTCAGATGTGGATCTGGAAAGATGGCTGGTTCTCTTAAGGTTCTTTGTCCAATAAATACAGAAACTAGTGAATTACTTAATTCTGGCTAACTTAAGTCTTCTGTTCTTACAGGAATCCTTAAGAAAAGTATATCAACTATTGACTACAAAATAGATACAGAGTATGGTCCAACTGTAATGCGTTAGCATGCTGAGCAAATCTATCAAATTGCTCATGGACTTTGTAAATAAAGATTTCAGAAGATGCTGCAGCTCATCTTTTTTTAGTTCTGGGTCTGAATGTGAAACAGAACTCTTGGCTGTGATGGTTTCTTCTCACAGAAAGCAAAAGCAGTGGGTAGGCATGTTGGGAATGAAACATTTTCTGCCACAGGCAGTACAAATCTTGAGACTGGAAGGGAGAGGTTAAAACCATACACTGTCAGGGAAAAAACAAGATGCCACAGCATATGGAAAAAGGGCAGTATCCAAGAGCAAACTTTATGCTGAAGTCCTTAAAAAAACCCAAAATGAACAAATAACAGAAGTCCTTACAGAAATTAAAATAGAATCTAAACGCAGAGGAAGGACAACACAGGTCTGTGGCTCAGAAAAGCAGCTGAGAGAAACAGAGAAGGAAGGGCAATGCTCTGCCACTTCTACTGCCATGTGAGCTGCATGTGAAGGCAGGTGGGCTTAAAGCAGGTTTCCCGTGGATACGCTAGCATAAATGTTCCTCTATCATTGCTAGTGTATGCATACCACCATGTAAATGCATCTACAGACAATCACTTGAATAAAAACACTGCTTCTCAGTATCAGTTTTCATGTTTGTCTTGAAATTTTAAAATTTGACCAGAGGTGGTAGAGTTACAGAGAAAGTTTTCTACATACACAGATTTCTTATCCAGGCACAGGAGAAGGAAAGAAAATGAGATATTTTATATTTACTTACATTCCTTGAAAGTCACTACAGAAGTGCGTGTTACCTTGTGCGTAAGCGCTGGCTCAACAGATGAGAAAGGCTTCTGCTCAACAGGTAAATGCCACAGTACAGTGTCTAGGATTTGAAAGGGGCCCTGAAGATTACTCTGCTTTTCTGAACAGCTCAGATATCTTTGTATCATTATTTCTGCTTTTGAGAGATGTTCCATGAAGAGATAAGCCTGTATCTCATCTTAATGAACCAATATGTACATTTTGTATTTTCCTACCTGTACATATTTTTTTCTCAGGTGATTACAGCCCTATTTGTTAAACTTCTCTTCTGACAAGCTTATACTTTCCGCATTTTGTAAAGGAGTACAGTCCAACTGAAGTGATGGAACAATATATAAACAATCCACTAGTAAGTAAAAGAAAAGAGTTTTAATAATCATCTGTGAAACCAGCTAAACACAAGAACAGAACCTTCTACCAGTGATGAAAAGCAGAGGCAAACTGCAGAAACCACATGTCAGGAAAGTTTCCCAAATGTGATTGTGGGTGTAGTCTGGTGGTCTGTGCAAGACAAAAGAGAAAAGCAAAATGGCAAGAAATTTGAAGAACAATGAGCTGAAAGAAGGACTGAAATGAGAGCTTTAAAGTCCATTATGTTATGTACATGGTTTCTTTTTTTTTTCAAGAAATTTAAACAACAAATGCAATCTTTTTTTTTTGTAGCATTTGGCAAAACCACATACTTGCTTTGTAGAGTAAATTTCTACTTTTTTTTTTTAAACTATGTGTATTTATTATATACAACTGCCATATTTCAAATATATTTCAAGAAGAAATTATATGAAGTTGTGCCTGTGATTGCAGAGGTCTGGACTCAATTCTTTTGAGTCTATGTTCTTTGAGTATACCTGTATTAATGATCAGATAGCTCATAGTATAAAGTCTAAAGTAACTTTGTGATTTTATTTTCTAAGTGCTCTCTGGCATTTTCATCTATACCTTTTTTATGATCATAAGAGAAGAAAAATGATATGCTACAATAATATACTACCTTGGAAATAATTTTTTTACTTTGTGCTTCAAATAGAAATAAATGCAATCTTTAAATTCTACCTTCTATATTAATTGACAAACAACTTACTTTGTCTGACAACCCAAAGGGTTTGTAATGTCCAGTCATCAATGTGTGTTAAGCCTTTATATTTACCTGTAGTACATTTTATCCAGGTGTCCCCCGCCCTTACCTCCTGTGACAAAATCTTATTTCTTAGTTGTCCTAACAAGGCTTTTCAGGTAGAATTAGGCAGGAAAAAAAATGGCATGGTAAGAATAAAATATGAGACACAGTCTCTCTAGAGAAAAAATATTGATAAAATCACTGATAAGCAATAAAATAGATAATTTTATTGCATACACCTGAGTGCATGTGTTAATGATAGGTTGAACACATCTGTTTTAACAATAATATTTCCTGAGCTGAACAAAGTGGCCAAATGCAGACATTCAAAGAAGCAATAAAAATATTAAAAAAAATTAAAGGAGGGAAGAAGGCTTTACTGTATTAACAGCAAATAACTTAATTTTAAATCTTCATCATTATTAGACCTTTTAATGTAATATTTAACCTGAGGTGACATATAAAAAGCACGGATTGTTAAATTACATTTTAAGTCTCTGGAGAAGCCAGGAAGAGATAACAGAATTTTTCATGACTTCATGTGACCACATCTTCTCACTATCTGACTGCAAAATTTTTATCCTCAGAAGGTATGATATGTACTATTTTAAAATTGGATTCATAGGGAGGACTTTGCAATCTCAAGCAGTAAAAGAAAATAATCTATCTGGCATAGATGCCGAGGGCAGTAAAGTTACCTGCCGTGCTAATAAAAGCCTCACCATGCTACTCTAATCACGTTTTTTTAATAGTCATGCTGAACTGCATGACTATTAACAAAATTTAGTTAACTTTCCCTTTTCACTTATTTCTATATTGGCTGCAGCCAAGAGCAGAAACACTGTGAGACAGACCAGCTTTCCACATTTGTTTTAATTAAGAGCAGAAACTATCATGGTATTCATAGAAAGACAGATTTGGAAAAATCACTTGATCTTTGCAGTATTTATACAAGGAGAACATTTGAGATTTTTGAATTTCATCATCATCATATTATATGACTTTTTGTGTTTATTTTCATTAAGTAAATAAAGTTCATCAGTCTTAAGTTGAGACATACAGCTCTTGTAGAAGAACTACTGGATTCTTTTGTAACTTATTTCCTTTCTTATTTCTTCCAAAGTGAATACTGTTTTCTTTATTTGAAAGATTTAAAGCTAAACACTGTATTACAAAAACGTATCATGTTTATCTTTAAAAATACTCCCCTTGAAAGATAAAAGTTTCTCCACTAAAAACAAGTCATATTTCACCCTTAGAACACCTTAAAAAGCTTCAGGTGTCAAAGTTAATTTGTCAAATTGAATTGCTTTTGCCCAAAAAAGTGATGGTATGGCTGTGCAAACAAACTTTAGTTATCAAAGCCATCTTTAAATTACCTTTTCTTTAGTGAAGGAAGCTGTCTATGTCCATTTGCTATCGCCAACTGAATAACTTCTCATCCTAATGCATAAACCAATTTAAAATTCAAAATAAAGAAATGCAGTAAAAGTTTCTACATTATAGCTGCTCAATGAAAGTGGGAAACACAGTTTATATAAGCAAGTTTCTATTAATTTTTCTTATTAAATAACTCTACGGTAATATTAATCAGATTACATTTAAAGGTTAATTTTATTCCTGTTTATACAGCTATAGAGGCTTCCACTGTAGCCGAACAGATGAAGAAACATCTTGTAAGATGAGACTACTTCACTACATCTCATAATTTTTCTTCTGTATTGGACAAATGCAATGTGTTGGGAAAACAAGAGTGGACAACAAAAGAATTTTCTTGTCCTCTTCACCTCACTGAAGCAGCTAAAGCCATAACAACAAAGCAGAGTCACTTTAAGATTATTCCAATACTACTCTGTAGCCTGTAGGAGCAGAATTCCTCACTCCTGGCTCTTTGGGGATTTGATCACAGCACAGTCAAAGACTTTGCAAGTGTATTTCTACTGACAGTTTCAACAAACAAAAGTAAAATCCATTATCCAAGTGTACAGCCCAAGAATGCATGCAATGCATATTGGCTAAAAAACGGTGGGGGGAAAAAGCCTACACAGTCACTAATGCAACTTTTAGTAGTCCTTTGGTCTATTGTTTTCTTTACTTTTTAATCTGGCAGACTACACCTGAAGTTCAGTCCTGGGTAAATGCCAAAATCCTATTTTATTTTTTTTTTCACAGAAGCAGTGGAACTACTAATATCAAAGTCCTTTGAGGCCACAGTTGGCCTCAATTCCTTTAGATTATCTGGAGGACCATTTAAATAATTGAAGTATGAGAAACAGCTAACATTGAATAACTGGAAAAACTAAAGATAGTTTCCATTGGTTTTGGATTGAATTGAATTCAAACACACCTAAGAAAGCTTCATATAATTATTAATATGTCTATGAGATAGTCATCACCAATATGTAGTTTTGTATTGTAGAGGTGTAAGACAGCATTACCGGAATGTTCTGAAGATGGCCTATCTAAACAATCAGTGCAGTGACAACACAAACTAATAACTTGTTATAACAGTTATTGTTTATGTCTTTACAACTCTGACATGGTTCCGTGGCATAGAGTGGCATTTAAGAAGGCAATCATATATTGTACCACTCACCATCACAGACCAGTGAGAATGTGAACAAGCAACATGGAGTATAAAATATGTTTGAGTTCAATCAAAAGCTTCAGCACTAGATAAAATGATTGCTTGCAATTTTATGGTTTATATTATGCAGCATATGAAACAATGGTCTCCACGCTCTTTTCTTGCCTAACGGTCTATGGAAGTCCCATGTGGCAAGAGAGAGGGTAAAGACAGGAAAAGAGTGAGATGGACAAAAAGGAAAAACAGAGAAGGAGGAAAAAAAGAATTGGAGGAGGATGCAGTTTAAATGTTTTCTAGACTTTTAAAATCCAATTAGCATGCCTGATTTAAAAGTACAGAAGCTACATGACAAGCTGTTGACTAGCATGTGTAGCTGTTATAAACTAAGCTACAAGAAAAGCTGGTCAAATATTTTCCAGTGGAACAGTATTCCATCAGAAAATGCTAATGGAATGGAACCAAAACCTTCCATAAGAACACAACGACTTTTTGAAAAGTTTTGACAGAAACCAGGCAGAAAGGCAGGCTAAATTACCAATGTGTCTCTTCATCTTTTCTCTTGTCAGCCAGATGGCTGGTGAGTAGCCTGCCAGGCTGCTTGGCTTCTAGTTTTCATAGAATCCCTGACTTCTTGCCTGATGGACTGCCAAACAGCTGGAAAGCCAGGTCTCCAGGAGCTCCTGAGCTTTTTAGCTTCTCATGGTCTCCAAACTCTCAGGCAGCTGCTTTGCATGGAACTTGGGACCCAAGGCTCATCTGTGAGGGAGATACAGGCTAGACCCTTACTTTCCCTTTGCTTCACAGCTTTCAGTTTATGTCTTTTACAGAAACTGGACTCCTGTATTTGGATCTCAGAGCAATTTACGTCAGTCCATTTGGGATCTCCAACATCCCTACAGGAGGCCCCGACAACTCCTGGTAGTTGGTTCACTAAACTAGGCAGCCTGTGTCAAGAATCACTGGATGGTCTGCTTCTGCATGTACCCTGCAGGCATGGCAGTCAGATATGGATTCACCAAGCCAGGTCTGGCTTCCTGGGCTTCCTAAATCTCCAAGGACACTGGTTCTCAGCAAGGCTTGAGGGGCAAACCGAAAGTTCCTTTTTGTCTCCCTTACAGTATGCTTTGAAAGTTTAGTTCATAACAAATTCTTATAATTTGGAAGGTTTAAATATAGATATCAGGGATTAAAAACTGCATAAAATGAGAGCAAATATAGAGAAGTAGGTGTGATTGAAGTAAAAAATGATACTTATAGAGACAACAAATAGGAAAATGGAAAGAGAGCAGTAAGAGCACTAAGTTTGAACTGCCAAGGTTTCTGTATAGAATTGCAAGAAGCATAGTAAGGAAAACAAAGAAACTGAAAAAGGCTGTACATATGCAAGTAGGGAATTTTGACATTACGGGCTTAACCAAAGAATGATACATAAACAAAAATGTATTGGTACTGCTGAAGTAAAATTTTAAAAATATAAAACCAAATTAAAAGCAGTGTGCAGTATGGAGCATAATTATCTTTATACACTACAGTTTTAAATCAGTAAAATGTGTAAAGAAAGCATCTTAATTAATTTAAAACAGCAAATAATTTTACTATTTGTTATATATTAGAAGAATTTCCAAGTTCAACTACATTTCTTTGTTACTTTTAGTAAAGAAATGTTCTCTGCGGTTTCATACATATGGTTATGTTAAAATTTCCATAACAAGCAAAATCTATGTAAGAATCCTACATAGCATAGGTCATCAGCAGCATATTTTCCACCCACAGGTTAACTCCAGACTGCTGGCTGCAGAAGTCACTTCCTCAGAACATAATACTGTTGCAAGACTGAAGACTAATTGACCTTCACACATACCCATCTCATTACTCTTCCCTATTAAACCTGGTTTAGTTTTGATTTGGTTTTGGTTTCTCATGTGTCAGCATCGACATTCTCTTTCCCTGTATGTAGGAAATGCACAGACAATTTCAGATGGCCGATCATTTTTCATCACACCCATGATATTCCAGTGCAGAGCTGAAATCACGATTTATTAGAAAAGTGTGAGATGTCATTTTACAAGTACATTTTAAGAAAACAGAATAACTTTCTAGTCTCTCAAACCCCCAGTTTCTGTCTGTTTACTTACATTACTTTGACAGACTCTATACATAGATGGCTTCCTGAGGTTCTTTAAGAAAGCCTTACAGTTGTAGCTATAAAAAGGCTAAAACTGAAAGTTGAAAGCTGATATGCAAGTAGAAAAGGACAGAAAAACACAATGCCTGACATTACCATTCCTATTCTGATGTTTGCACCCAAAACTCTACTAAATATGAGGACAGAAAAAAACTCTACAACTTTTTTTTTCTTTTTTTTTTTTTTTCCAATTTATTTAAAGATTCTAGTAGAAGGTTAGTCTGTGACGAAAAAGGTATTTTCACAGAAACTCAAGTTGGCAGTGTTCCTCTTATTGGCACAATGCCTTTGGATGATTTTTATAATAGCACAAACAACATTTTTGTAGAATTTCTCTAAATGTTTCTGTTTGGGCTGATGTATGTTGGGAGAACATTACAAATACTGTTTTTCAAAGAAGCATCATAAGCAAATATTGCTGTTCCAACATCAACAGAGTTCAGTAGACTTCTCCTAGCCATTTTTCATAATCATTTGTGTTTCTTGGACAGTGCACTTAACACTTTGTCACTACCAATGTGCCTGCAGTAGTAATGTTTCCTTTTGGAAGTAAGGAACTAATTAATAAGAACCTGCTTCTCGAAGACAATTCCTTTGAATAAATTACATTCTTGTCTCTTTATGTCTTAGATTTTAAAGAAATATATGATCTAATTTATCCCAAACCATGACATATTTGTCTAAACTCACAAGTAGCACTTTCAGGTGCTGTGCAAATTTTCTCAGGAGTGTTCTACCAAACAAACTGTATCACTGACAGGCCAAACACATCTAGAACTATGAATATGCTGGCTATGAAATGATGATTGATGTCAAACTAATATTATGGTTGTCAGAGCTCTAACAGTTTATGTACTAGAACGTACAATTTACATCCTCTATTTAAAAAGTCATAGATCTATCATGGACCAAGTATCACTGAACTTTATCATATTGCTGTAACAAACAATATCACTTAGCTATATCATTCTGATACAATTCTATTCTATGGGAAGCACTCTGAAACAGCTACCATGATGTGACTGTCCACACATATAATCTAGGTCTATGGGAATTTGGATTCTTCTCCTTTTGCAATTAACTGCCTAACAGCAGGTAAACTAGTTAGACCCAAAAGCTCAAAACTTACAAACATCTAAACATCTTGAGAATTCAAGCCTTGGCCTTTTGTGACTCTTATCTCCTAATGGTAAAATAGCAATGACGGACTTCCCAGCCTTAAACAGATTATTATGAGAGTAAGTGCATGAGAGAGAAATACGTACTCACATGCTATGACAATAACCACCCTATTAGAATGATTGATTGGCTTCTAAGATTTTGTAAATATCAAAAATAACCTTCAAATTGCTTGGACAGAAAATGTCTGTGTGCGAAAATGGATGCTGCATTATGTGTTAAAAAATTCATTTCTGATACTATTAACAAGTTCAATTTCATCTGTGAGCCTCCACAACACAGAAGAGAACCACTACAGCTGCCACAAAAGAACACAGAAAGAAAACAAATTCCATGCTCACAGCTATTTGAAAATACAGTTTGCAGTCTCAAGTACAGGCTTGGAAGAGCCAGAATGCACTGGCATATACTTATTCCTGGTTTTGAATCAAGCACTGCGTAAACCAAACTGTTTCTTGGAAGATCATGCAAATTGTTGAATAATATTAACTCTGAACAAAAAAGAAAAAATTTTCTTTAGATAGAAATAGTTGCTGTATTTCCACAGTGTGGCTATAACCACTGCTTTATACATATTTCTTTCTATTCAGTGTCAGCGGAAAGGGTATTATTGGTAGGTTTGTTTCAGTGTGCCACTCAGCCTCAGGCTCACACAAAGAACTCTTTGTGGGGTCACAGATTAGCATTTGGGCAGGCAGCCAAGAGAGATGAAAGGAGGATAGCTACACTAAGGATGTACATAGCTTGCACTCATCAAATATCCTGGGGAAAAAACCAAGAAAAAAAATCCATGTAATCTATAATTTCAGTAGCTGTCCTCTATTCCCTTAGTTTCTGAAAAAAGTGCTTTTAATGGAAACTCTAGCAATGTACAGCTCTACTCTGACTCTTCAGGTCACAGAATCTTACACATAGTAAGTATTACCTTGGTACTGAAATCAAGTAGTATTTTAACATTCAGTTAGAGCAATATTGTTCAAGAGAGAGGTAGGTATTTTTAGGTACCAAAAAATCATTATTATACTAGAGTGTACATTTAGGAAAAAAAGATGAAAAGATAATTCAGAATAACCAGCATGTCTAAAAAAATGGCAAGCTGCCATTGAAGAAATCATTGCGAAGAAATATAAAATTCTCAAGTTATAAAAATCAAGAACAAATATTCTCACAATACTTTTATTCATATTTCTGTACCTACATCAAATAATCTATATGAATTAATAGCAGCCAAACAGTGCTCAATTCCAAACAGGAAATACTGCCTGCAAAGGATGCTGAGGATATCTAGCACTTTGAAGGAATTTTCATTCTTTATATAGTCAGGATCTCAAATTATATGTAGAAGGATATATATTTGTGGTAGAATAGATAGTAGATGTAAAAGTTGCATCAAATATGGAGTAAATTAGAAATGGAAGCTATTATTGTACAAGGATTAAGGAATAAAGTTGGTATTCTAGGAAACTTCTAATGGGAAACAAAACCTTGCCCATTTATTCTACGACAGGTCAGTGGCGAGAATTCACAGAAGACTTGCAGTTTATACTCACCGTTTTATCTCTATTTGGAAACTGTCATGAAATACATGAATAGCTCAGTTTTCTGTGCACAACTGACCTGCACAACCACCACTATTCACAACTGGCACTTTTTGTTGGCAGTCTGAGCAGAAAACCTAAGGATTACATTGGCACTGAGTCTGAAATATGCTCTGAAATCAAATGATGGTCTCTTGAGAACACAGCTGAAGTACCTCATAGTGGTGAACAACTAGAACTACCTGTGCTATTCATAGCCTGTGAGTAGAAGCTTTCTGTTTTCAGCATGCTTTATTTGGGAACAGCAAGTTTAGATCCTGTTAAGTTATTAAAATATATTTTCCAAATACCATAAACACTGTAAAGGCAAAACATATTATATAACGAGCACTAGATGGAGGACTATTCACTTTTGGAAAGTGAATATATATGTTTTTTAAGCAGTTAACAGAATGAAATAAGGAGAGTGTAAGGAGCAAACAGCAAAGTATTGCTGAAAATCATCCAAATATAAAAATTGTGCGTGTATATATATGACAAATCTGTTACTTTCAATACTTGCTTACCTTAGCATTTTCAACGCAAGGACAAAGAGCCCAAGCTGCACTTGCTTGAACATCTGGGTTAGGATTTTTCAACAATGACCATAACAAGCGAACTCCATCTAGACTGTCAATTATCCTATTGCATAACAGAACAAAAAAGAGATAACTAATTATGGAGTAAACAATGCTGAATCTCAAATTACATCAATTTGTTTGGAACACTGCTTTAATAAACACTGGCATGATTTTAACATACTGTTTTGCTTTATGCAAATGCTTGTGTTTTTATTGTCAGCTAATCACTTTCAATATATTCAGTAAACAGTGCTTACTATAGCAGATGAGTGTGAACAAATGATGTAAAGACAGAATGTTTTCTACCTAAATCTCATTAATGTTTACTTTTTTCCAGCACTGTCATTCAAAAGTCTTACAGAAGATAAAGTAAACTACATTATAACCAGAACTCATAAACGTGAAAACAAGCATGTGACTTTTTAACGATCTGCATGTAAAGTGAAATCTGAATTCGGGCATACTGGCTCCTTTCATACAGTAACAAATACTTTCCAAAACAAATATTTGTGCCCAAAACTATGTACTTAACTTTTTATTCAGTCTATGCTTAATGTATTTACCTTGCTCTATGACATATTTTAAAACACTATGTTTCTAATCTAGCATTAGAAATTAAAATGGTCACACCACAGAGCATCCTTTGTGGAGCATGAATAACGTGTAACTTGTTTCCCATGTGCTCCTTACTAACAAGACCAACACTGAACACTATGTTATAATTACTTAAACACACTGTAATCAAAGTATCTTCATGAGTAGCTGAGAAATGAATTATCAGCGGAATCATCTCTACTCCATCTGCGTTATGTTTACGTATCAATCAGGCATTGGGGATCATAATTTCACAATAGGTTCCAGTGAATACCCTAAATGGAAAGGAAGGTCAAACAAAACTTAATAGCCTTTACTAACATGCCTTTTTTTAAAAAAAAAAAAGCTGTGTTAAACTCAAAGCAGATGAGCTGGAGATGAAGAAAAGCAAGTACACCTTCATTGTCTAACCTCAAAAGTAAAAAATTCAGTTGCATACAGTGTGTTTACATCTTGCATTGTAAATGTGAGATAAATTGAAATACAGATTGAGCTTCAAAACAACAGATGAAACATCTCATTTGTGTTCACTATATATGGTTTGCCAGGCAATTTTAAAACTAATTATAAAATGAACTTTGTATGTAATCCTATCACCATTTGGAGCAGAAAAAATAATTAAGGACATGTTGTCTGCCTAAAATAAGAAAGAAAATTCATAACATTTTCATGCAAACTGGTTAAACAACTATGTTTTTCAAAATAATACTTTTTGCACAAAGTTATGGTTAAGCTAAGACACTGTAAATTTTTTAAGGTCTGCCAATTTTAGTACAGCTTATTTTACATGCTCAGTTCCAAATCAACTACAGGAAAATCATGCAAAGAACAAATTCAGAAGTCTTAGCAAAATAAAACAGCATAATCATGAACTATACAATTATACATATATGTTCACATAGTAAGGATGACTCAAGTAAAAGCTTCAAAACAAGCTTTTAAATCCCTCCAAACCCCAAAGACTTTTAAGGAATTTTAACATCACCCTCCTGTCATTTCAGAAAGCACAAGGCATTTTTTCCTATATTGGAATTAATTAAAAAAGAGCCCATGAATCTTTCCTCTAGTCAAGTGAGTACTGATCATATACCAACATGAGGTACTTCCTCCCAAGAGGGGCTAAATATAAATGACCCCGCTCCAACCAGTATATAAAAATCAAGAGATAGAAGCCAACACTGAGCTCAGATTTTTCCACCATACTTAAAAAAAACAACCTCTAGGCTGATTTATCTTTCCTTTCAATTTTTTAAAAGCTTCCTTTTTCAATTTCAAGTTTACTTTCATTTTCTTTTCAGTTTTCTTGTCTTCTCTTCAGTGTTTCAAGGTAAACTAGCCTTACTCTATTGTTCACTTTCTGAAGAAGAATTTTGCCTTTTGCTTGAAGACCAGAAAGACCAGTTGTCTTAGATGCAACACAACCCAGCTCAGAATATCTGTAAGTGTAGTTCTCTGACCATTCAACATGGATAAAATCAAACCAGAAAGCAGTGCAGACAAAACAAAAAAATCTCCAAATTACATTGTTCATCATTGAGTACTGCTTTCTCACAGTCACATTAGATTACCTCAAATAAAAAGAACGATGCTCTTAAATTCTCATTCTGGAAGAATTATCATTGTGTAATCACCATGCAAGCACAAACCCTTTTATTTTCATCTCGCTAAGAGCATATATTTGTCAATTAAGAAAGCATTGCTAAAGAGTTCAATATTTTATCTATGATTTCACTGCACACTCCAGCAGATGAAGAAAACGGGTGCTGAATGAGCGTATCTGCCTTAACAGCAAAGGGAACACTAAAATAAATGGTCCTGAAAAATGTTTCCTCTATAAAAGTGCTTAGACATTAGTTTCCTTCCTATGTGAAAATTCCTTTTTAAAGCTGACAAAAATACACACTCAGGTTTCTTTAGAAATAAACAAATAAAGAGAGAGGAAAATAGACTTGTAATCTTGAAAATTTCAGCTCTGATGGCATAATGCTAAACAGTATTCTGATTTGGTTTTGTAAATAGTTTTCATATCTAATTTTCTCCCCCAAATTTATTATAATATAATTAGCAGGATGCTGTAATAAAGCTGCTTACTACAATAAATACAAGCAAATATACCATAAAATATACTTTGGTTGGCATCCAATTCTGTATTCATCCATAGCTAGCACATGATTCACTCTGTGGTTTCACTCACTTAAATTATATATTTTATAATAATTTGTCGACATTCTGATGATAAAATTAAACTACAGTTAAATCTGGAGTAAGCAACTGTTAAAACACAGGTTTTTCAATAAAAATGCAAAACATTTTCTTTGAAAGCTGAATGGAAACTCATACAATTTGAAATAATATGATATTTAGTTGATATAAAAATCTTAATGTTTAATACTTTAATATTCAAATATTTAAGTGCTTTATAGAATAGTTGATCTGCATGTATGTAGTGTATCTAAGGTACAGGACACTATCTTTAATAGTCAAAATCTTAACAGGCATGAAACTCATTCAAAGTAGTAATGTAAACTTTATTGTAGGTAATTGCTGTCTGGTACTTCACTGTACGTATGTAACAATACATAAATATGTGGAGTTCCAGCACAAGAGCCCACTGTCGTGGCTCTGCTCCTTAACACAGCTGAGCCATCTCACAACAGAACTGGACCACCTCTTGTAATTCAAAGCTCTGTACTTTGTCATATATTGATATTATTTGATCACTGATATAATTTAGAACAGGTGTAGATTATTCTGCTCCTCAAAATAACCAAAAGTAGTTGCACTGGCAGTTAGAAAAGGCTGAAGAGGTGCTCCTGTGCTGGCCAGACACCATCAGAGCAGAGGTGAGGGGATATGCAGCTGGCATCACTTCTACCAAAAGGCAACTGCAACGTGCATGACCAAAACATCTTCCTGCCTTCCACACAGAACCGCTGATGTATGGTGTGCATAGAATAGGTCCTATGGGCAAAAAATTTTAATGCAATTAAACCCATTCAGAGATTACTGGAATGTTTACTATTGCAGTGAATTGGTATTTGCTATCTGACCAGAGCACATAGCTTAACAAGGTATTTTTTATTGACTTTTGTTGTCTGCTCACAGGCAAAAGTTGTTTAACACAGGCTTTTCAAATTATTTAAGAATCTTGATATCATGAAAACATTGAACATCATGAGCAAGATGTGGGTAACAATTCTAACAATTTACTTTGCTTTTTTAAATATATCTGAAACTAGCAAAGCTGTTAATCCAAAATAGCACTTCTCTTTCAAATTAAAACTTGATATTGAAAATTTCCAGTAGTAACGTTGACATGAATTGCTTAAATACACATACATACACGCAGCCTAGACATCTGTTTGTCATATCTATCATCTTTCTCTGTTACAATGTTATTTGCCAGAACTTTGAGAACTCTAGTTTAATTGCCTGCCAATTTAGACCACAAACACAAATGTAAATAAACAAAGTTATACTGGCTCTATATTGTGCTCACTGGTAAGATTACAGGGTTTAATTCTGGCAGAATGTAATTTTGTCCTTTTTGAAACCACAATTTAGCATTTTTCTTAAAACTTTCACTAGTTGCTGCAGACTGCTTTGATAAATAGTATTACACACCAATGACTCAAACTCCATCTGTTTGGCTAAAATAACTGTATGTTTCAGTTTATAAGATTTTAAACCCTCAGTTTTGAACACCAGAAATGAAGTCAATGGGTTTTCAAATGGAAAGGGCAAAGGAAAATTTAGTGGCAGTCAAAGAATAAGCACTAGTCCTTTGTTTTTAGTAAAAGAAAAAGAATAATAGTAAAAAGTTCCTCAAAAAGACAAATATACATAAAAAATGTACTGCAGCATCTCTATCAGTGGCAGTGTAGCAGACTGAGTACGGAGAACAGCTTCACGCTGTCCACATAAGACTAAGAAAGTTCAGTCACATAATTATATTTTTTTTAAGATAAGTCAACTTATTTTTGGCTGTGAGAGAAGCTGGCTGCTGTTCTTTATTTTAAATAGCTCAAGAGAGGCAATAAGAAACACTTAATTGCTTGAAGTTGCCTTGAAGTAAAGGATTGGTGCAGTAAAGTAAAACTAGTGCACTTTCCATTCAGCAGTTGTAGGAGTTACAGTGTCAGCCAGGAAACATGGCAGAAATAAAATATACAAAATACATGTAGAAGATGTACACTCACTTATGCTTACCTACTAGTCTCTCTTTGTCAGTGCAGGCTTCCTCCATGGAACATAATAAAATTGTACAGCATTTCCCTCAGAATTTAACTGCATTGCTTCACAGAACACTCTCAGGTTTTTATAATCCATAATAATATTTTATTTCTTATAATAAATCCATCCTCTTCATAACATATCCTCGAATCATTCACAGAAATTATGTGAGCCCTACTCTTGGTCTCTATGGTTTCCACATACCTACTGCTGCAAGGATAACCATATTCAAAACAGAAGACTGTTCAACTGCATATTTAGTCTCTAAGCCACACTTTGTTAAACAGACATAAAATGTAAGAATATATCTGAAAATTCTAAATCGTTATGAGAACCTACCTTTATATTTTTCTGCCTTTTTTTTTCTGGGTTTCTAGTACATATGGAAGTCAATGATAGCAGAATTCAGAAAAATCATCATAGTTTTCAAAGCTTCTGTAATGCTGAACTAAAAAAGTAACCCTCTAAACAGAGCCTGTCTGTACCACATGACAAAGAAAACAAGCCTCAAGACCAGCCAAATTTGCCAACACAACAGCTAACAGTAGAGAAGAACTGCTCACCTAGGACCTATGAAGCCATTCCGAGAAATAAGTGATTATGAAATAAGGAATGTCATCGGGTTCCATCTAGATGAGTAAGAAAGACCATAAACAGCTAAGTATCAACCTGCAATGGGAAGTTCTCATCACCTGTATACATTTACAGGCTTCAAGTGGCTTTGCTTTGCTTCCTTTTAGAAGATAATCTTGGCACATCTCCATATCCTTGTTAAGATGTGCCTTTTTGGTTAAGAACTTCAGAAAATGTTTACAGAAAGAGACTGAACTCCATGGTAGTTTCTAACAAGGCTGCTTATTGTTTTGGGCCCAAATTCTGTAAACGGAAAAAAGCCACACAACAGACTGTGTGTGTATATCCTTCATGTCCTTGGTGACTTATTCTTCCCCAAAAGGTGAGCACTTTGGATGAGGAGACACAATTTCAGCTTTTGCTGTACTGGTCTGAGAGGAGGAGAAAGGAGAGGAATAGATGTACCTTTTTTTTTTTTTGTTGCTTTTAAGTGCTCTCAACCCTGTGAGAGGTAGAGCACTCAAACGAATCATTTAAACATGTGAACAGTTACACTGCTGTCAGTGTTTTAGCTAAGCATTGTTCTTAAAAAAATTGCTGGGTTGGTATCAAACTTATCCCCATTTCGATGAAGCATGCTTTGGGAGAAGACGGCAGCATTATCTCCTCTAGTACTACAAGCCTATCTAGCACAATACATCAGGTACATGCCACAGGCTTGCTAATAAGAATTTTGTGGAACAGGTTTTCTGTAGTAGTAAAAAATATATTCTACTCTTATCCAAGATTTTGCTTACTTGTTAATGTTTTCAGATACTTTTAAAAACACTTCTAGAGTTGAGAACTTCAACTGAGAATTTTCTATATGAACCAAATTTGATTCCTTTGTTCACTCTTCAAAAAATCTATAAAATTTTGTCCCAAACAACCTGTACTCTCTCCTTCTTGAAAACAAGATGGACTTTGTTCTATCATAATTTTAGCAGCAGCTTGTATTCTTTTTTATGCTTATACTGAACACATTCCAGTATGAAGCTATCCACAGTGGATACTACAAGTGACAGTTCTGAGTACTGGAGTATGTCTGAGGTTTTATAAATATCAATTTATATTTATTGGCATTTCAGTTTTTCAGTATTTGCAATGCTAATTCTGTTAGGTTAATACATTACACTAAAGGCTGATTTTTAGTGAGATGTCATGAAAGTGATTTCATTTATTTATAGTTCTATGCTACATGGCTAACTGCTCATACAACCCATGTTTACAGTTGTGTACCATCCAGCCTTTTGCCACTGGGTGACAGCCAAAGCACGAAAACAAAAGCCCCTATTCAGGAAAAGAATTCCCTGCACTGCTATATGAATATCAAGTGAATTATGTAAATCAGAACAGGAGGAGCTTAATAAAACTCTCTTTCTGACCTTCCTTATGTATAAGAAGGGAAATATGCCGAGAATCTTGAAGTAAATATCCCTCTAAGGGAACTGTAAGTGCAGTAAATGCCGACCTCAACATTTAACTGGAAAACTTAATCATAAAACTCAAGGATCTTTGTAACTTACACAAATCTAAATCACAAAATCAAGAGAGGAATAACTCTCTCAGTAAAAAGACAGCCTTTTTCTTTGGTTTTGCAAAGAAATAAAATGGGAGAAAAGGGTCCAAAACTGTCTGAGTTCACAAAAGGAATGATGGAGAGGGATAAAAATATAAAATATTAGAAGTACGCTACTTCAAAAAATTTAAGTTTATTTTCATGACAGTAAATGGGCACATTTCCTTTTAGAATTACTTTCTCTAATTTAGCCTTTATGATTAGGTAACAGATGTAAAAAGACAAGGCAAAACATGTACCTATCATGCAACACTTCAAAATGGTGCTTTGTAATTTTGAATTTTAAGTTTAATAAAAATCAATTTAATAAAGGTTAATTTGGTTTTCCTCAAAATGCAAAAGCTATATATATATATTCTATATATTTCCTTAATATTTTTTTTATATAGCACATTTACAGGAGGATGTAACTAATCCACAGAATCCTGTAAAAAACCAAACAGTAAAATATCCTTTTAGGTCAGATTAGAATTGACTATATTTGTATCAGAATTACTAAATTTTTTTTAATATTTAAAAGGCTATGTATAGTAATAACTCACGTCATATTTTCAGTTTCTGTTGCACATGCTCCTACTGCTTTGTTGACATTCACAAGTAGTGCCTGATCAGTTGCAGTGAGTAACTTCACTAAAGGTGGTATTCCACCACATCTGCGGATAGTACTTCGATTTATTTGCTCTTGGCAACATTCTCCCAGTGCTCCAACGACATTTATAAGGACTTCTTCAGGCTGATCAGTAAGCAGTCCTACCAAAGTTTCTATGGTTTGGTATTCCCGAAATCTAAAAGACAGCAATAAACCCAAAGTTATTATTTTCAGTATGCTACCATTTTAAATTTCATTTTACAATTCAAGTATCATTTTTATTGAACTACAATGTTTAATTTCTGTATGTAAATCACCTTGCTGAAGAAATCCTAATACAGGTAAGCCATTCCGATCACCTGAAATAAGTGTGACATAGAACCTACCTTTCTAATGACATTCCTCTAATTTAGTTATCTAGGAATCTCTTGAGAAGTTTGAGGGTTTTCTAAAACTTGACATGTGGATGCAACAGCTACAAACAGCTGAAACACACCAGAGGACTGGCAATTACTATGCTATCCTAACCTCAGTACTTTTTCCTGCTATGTTAACAATAGCTAGAGTTGTGGTCTACCAGACTCTCCTCCACCACTCTGAACCAAAGGACCACAAGCCTTTAGAGAGTTTGCCCTGAGCAGTTCTATACTTAGTTCAGGCCTAATACATTGCATTTTTCTAAGGTCACACCCACAGTTCTAGTACACTTCTATTGTACTACGTTAGAGTCCAATTTGAAATTAAGAAATAAGTTGACAGAAATTTTACTTCATTGCTATATTAATACTTTCCTCATTCTTCAAAAACTTTCGGTACTGAAAATCAAAAATACAGTTTTTAAAAATCTTGGAGGTCCTATCCTAAAAAGAGATGTGTGCTAAACCTCAGAAGTTCATCTTTCAGAACAGGATGTTTTCCTCAGTGCTAGAATCATCTTCTAAGTTTGTTTTGTTCAAAACTTAAGAGGATTATTTATACTTAAATACCGTATCTTCCTTTCATACATTTTCTGATACACCTTGACAGTTCCACTTGGTACATCAAGCTAGATCTAACCTGTATCTAATCTAATTATCAGCAATAATTTCTCTGAGGGTACTGAGTTCTCATGTGTGCTTCCCTCCCAGCCCCTACCTTCTGAAGTGTCTACTTGAGCTACAAAAACTGTACTTTCCAAGAATCAGTTGCGCAAGTTGCTTTTCTTTTGTACAAAAAAGAAAAATTAATATTTCTGAGATTTTTATGGAAGAACTAGAACTGTTTCAATAAAAGTTAATCTTTCCAAGCTGGATTATCATCATAACAATTAAAGTAACTGAGAAATTAGAAACTTTCCTTTTTGGTTATCCAAACCTTTGCTGAAATGGAAATCTTCCTTTCTTTGTTCCCTATAACTTAGAAGTATCCCTATAATTATTTTTTTCAAGAGTAAACATCAACAGCATGAATAAAAGAGCAATAAAGTAATCAAATCATTTAAAATTAAAAAAAAACAAAACAAAAAAACCCCATCAAACTGATTTTCTCTGGCTACATTTTTTGTGTTGCATATCAACTGCTTCACAGATGGAATGACAGGAGCTGGCTCTGCAACAGGCAGGCTGCACTCTGACAGAGCTGCTGGCTCGGGCCATCTTGTGTCCAGAAGCAGAACGGCTCCTTGCACGCAAACTGGAATCTCAGCTGGACAGGACCCGACACCTGTAACAGCTCACTGCTGAGTCAGCACATCACCTCAGCGATGTACTTCAGGTATAGGAAACACTGTGCAGCACTGTAAAGGTAATTAAGTGTCCCTGCAGGAACCAGCAGGGTTTGTTAGTTCCAGCTTCATGCCAGACTCAAGCTCATCCCTCCAGATCTACTTAGGTGTTTTCATGTCGATCTCACTGCCTTTCCTTTAGTGCTCTCCCGTCTTGAGTTCAGACAGTTTTAATGCTTCAGACTCAGCACTACATAATACCTGAATTCAACTGGAGCTGTGCCTGGCTAGTAACCTTTGTGGAGCACCAAGCAATTGCCAAAGATATGTGAGTAGCCCAAAAAAAATCTGTTTGCATTTGGACAGAATTATTGGCTACAGTTATACTAATAAATAAAACAGGCAAGGGCTCATTCTCTAGCCCTGAGGACGAGAAGCACAACGTAGCATCCATATGGCTAAAATCTCTTCTCCTCACAACTTGGGGTGGCCTCGCCCATTCTGCCTAATGGAAACAATCTGTTGCCTGCACTGTTCCCAAGGACTGTCTGGGCATTGTCTGAGAGAGCGCTTGCTGGCACAGGCCAAACTGTGTAAGGGACTGTGCTGGCAGTTGGACAGTACGGATAATCCTAACATAGTGCCTGAACCATGAAAGATTTGGCCCTGTTTAGTTTACTAGCACAGAGAGAGCCATTCAGTCTGTCTCTTCACTGATTGATCCAAAATCAGGATACCTCTGTGCAGATACCCACAGAAAAGAAGGATATACCCTTCTGAAAAGCTAGGTTACCATGCAATCAAGCATGCAAAAAGCAGTATGGTAGCAGTAGAAGATGTAAAGACCATGAGTTTGGGAACTTAATTAGGACAGCAAAAAAGCCAGAATGTAAACCCTTACAGTGGAAATCTTCCTAATTTTTATCCAGCCTTTATCTATCATTTGTGCTTATCCAGCAAAGTGTGCTAAAATGAGGGCTGCAGGAAGAGGTTACCTCTTACTTATACTCTTTCTAACATATGAATCTTTCATTCTTTTGTACAGAACAGCATAACTTCTAGGAAACCTAGCACATATGCAGCAGAGACAGCTTTTTTTTTGAGGTAAGGTGCATGAATATGGTAAATTAATTTTAGATGAAAGGGTTGAGTATTCTCAATCATTAAGCTGTTGCATGAAACGTGGAGGGTGGTAACTCGTGCTGTCACATTCTCAGACAATTACTCAGGACCCTCGTACAGAGAGGTTGTAGGTACCTGTGGTAGGACTCTCATCAGTTAATTCCACTCCTTTAGAAGCTGGGTCTCCAGACTGAGCTACTTTTCTGAGCCCCTTCTGTAGTCAAGAAGAGTGCATCGAGACTAATTATCCTAAACTCCAGTATATTTCTAATATGTATTAGACATCTACCCTAGAATGACATCATTTGCTCTCTGTCTCTCTTGATGTAAGACATTAAAGTGTACTAAGAACTCTGTCTACCAAGCAGCAGTGATTCCAGTTTGTAAGCTACACAGAGGAGAGGGCATATATCCACGTATCAAATGTTTAGTATGTGCTATTACACCTCCTGAATCAGTGTCCTATGTCTTAGCTATTCTTTAGAGGCACCACTTGTCTCCATTGACTCTTAAGATTCTAGGAACTGAACACTGTCTTCACTGTGTCCTGATGAGGTCAGGTGGCAAATTTTTTAGTACTATGAAACCTAAGTTGAAAGTCCAACTGATTATAAAGAATGTTTTTGAAGAACCATGACACAACAATTTTGAAAAAAAAATAGAGGCCCATAAAATCAAAACACAATGATGTAATAAAAGCTTGTAAAATTAAATTGTTACTTTGACACGTTTTCTATACTGATAGCACATTTCCAGATTGCTCCTGTTACAGCTGCCAGAAGTTTCTTGTTTTCAGAGTTATCAAGCAGAACAGACAGTGGTTGTAGACCTCCATGTTGTCTAACCAGGTCACGTGTTTGTTTATCTTCTGCACACTACACAAAACAATTAAATATTTACATTATATAAAAATGTGTAAAATTATGTCTTCAAAAGCTAGCTGTATAATGTTGTAACTAGTAAAATCTAATACCGAAGAAAACATAAATATTGTATTAAAGTACCAGAATATGCTAACAACTCACTAAGAGAGTTTGACAGTAAACTGCTACTGTATATGCAGCAGTGCTTATACTGTCACATTGTCCACTTTGTGGGCAAACAAATATAAAAATCCAAAGAAGCTTCTCTCCACTGGCTACATAAGAAGAGTAAGTAGGAACTTAACTACAATACTAAATATGCAGCTAAAATATTCACAACATTTCTATAAAGTAATTTCTTACATATTGGAGAAATAGTGAAATTAAGAAATATTAAAACTGACATCCACATGAAAACAAGGGGCTAATCCTGCCTCTGATCTACTGATTATAATACAATTACCTTAAATATGGCACTTGCACAATGCATCTGAAGCTCCTCATGTTCACTACTCAGATTTTTCACCAGGTTCTCAATCATTCCCTCTGTCCTTATCGCAAGCCTGTAACTTGGCTAAAAAGACAAACTGCATCTTTTAAATCCAGTATATTATTGGTTAATATGTCACAATAATAATACAGTGCTACAATTCTAGGGTTTGGTATTGAGAAGTCTTGTACTTTGTCACAAACACAAGTCATCATTGCCTTGAAAATACTACTCATGATCTCAAAGGTAAGCAAATACAGAAATTCTCTGCAGTGCTCTTCCAATCACCTGTAAAACCAGGTGCTGCAATGCCTATTTTGTAGCCAGTTGCCTTAAAGAGAATGCAGAATATTCTGAAAGGTGTCCAGACTCCCTACTCAGAGCCAAGAAAGTAAAATGTGCTTTAGAATGGGATCAAGAAGTACCCACCCACTTCATTGAGAACCAGCAACCAAAGCAACACATCTATACCTAGAACAAGGCATTGTAACAGGGGATCATTGTTTAAGAGAGGGGAAACATCTCTGTGAGAGATGCATTTAGTGTTCTTTCCAAGTTAGGCCAGACAAGAAACCTTCAAAAACGTCACCTTCTCAATATAGACTTACTGAACCTAAAACCTCCCAGGTGAAATCTGCCATGGCTCACATACTACTCCCAGCCATTTAAATTAAAAATACATGGCCTTTACTTCCCTACAACCTGTGACCTTCTCAAAAACACTTTGATCACACAAAGTATCTACTTCCTGATGGGATAACTGCCCTGATTTAAGTGACATTAAAATGTAATACTTCCTTTCAGTAGCCAATTGTTTTAATGCTTAGAAATAACTTATCTATATGTGTTTACTTACCTCTGAGGCACATTCCTGTAGTGTTCCCACTATTGGGATTAAGATGTTTGCATCTGAGCATTTGAGCCATGTAGCTAATAATGGAATGCCACCAGCTTTACGGATTGCTTTCTTGTTTTTGGTGCTTTTGCTGCAGCTCCAGAGTGCCAAAGCCCCACAGCGTGCTATTTCAGTATCTTTGGCTTGGTATGGTGTTCCCACTGAAACACACTCCAACAGCCCAACCTAAAAAAGACTCAATTTTTTAATATCCAAAGGGAAGTATGATATTATACTGCTTTTTAATTACGGTAAACACTACCACAATAATCATGTATACAACACGATGTATTTTTTAAAGAAAAATACACATATGACAAGGGTACAAATTTTAATATCTGCTTACCAATCTCCTGATTCCTCCATATTGCCTTACTGTCTTTCGTGCTCGTTTAAATCTAGCAACATTAGCAATTGTTTCAGCTGCCAAACATTTTAGATCTTTATCTGGAGAGTCCAGTATTTTCACCATGATCTCTAAGCCCCCAAGATCTGCAATTGCATGTCTGATCAGTACATTCTGACTAATTTCCTTCAGGATTTTTAATGAACCAGTCTAAACAATGGGAAACAACAGATGTTAAACATTATTTAATTATAAAAAAAATTAACATTCTTTAAAATGCTGGGTTATTTAAAACATCTTTTATATTTAAGCAGGAGAAAAGAAGGAAACTGAAAGTCAAAGAAATTGCTTTCTAAAAAATCTGAAGAGAAAAGGAAAAGAGAGGAATGAGTAAAGAAAGAAATAATTTTTCTTTACACTTTATAACTTTGAAAATTGAAAAAATATTCTAATAGAAAGAGCATATTCATAGATCTATTTGACAAAGCTACTTGCCTGACATTTAGTTTCTTCTGTATCAAGTAAATTAATTAACACTTCAAGACATCCAGTGTCTCTGAAAGCTAGCTGACACGATTCTTGAGCCATATTGAAATCTCTCATTGAACACAGTGCAATTACAGTAGCTGTTGGATCACCTGCCTAAAATAAAGCAAATAATTAACAAATCTGTAAAGTGCTTTTATTATAAAACTTAATCACTTCTACTGGTACTCGTAAAATCACTACTAAAGAAGATATATGTTAGAGTATTTTGATTCTATGGTGTTCAATAACACAGACATAGTAAGAAAGGGAATTATTGATAAAGTATGTACATGGCATAAAGATTCAAGTGAGTGAATTGCTCAGGTGACAAATTACTAATACGGCTTTCTGTGAATGGACCAGGAAATTAGGCAGTCAGGTATTGTGAGCTTTGTACAAGTGTTTGCAGCCAGCAAAAGAACACACAGTGAAGATACAGACATTTCAGAGATCCTGTCTGCATTCTTGCATTGGTATTCCAGAGATTCCAACAGGAATCTTCCATTGTGGACATTTCAGAGGATTTTTTTTCCGAGACTGAAGCCCATGTAGAAAGTGTTTATTAAAAAACCCTGACATTCATGAACAGTAGTAAGTTGCCACTATTAGATAATATTCAGCAGAGTTCTAAAGGACACGGTATAACAGTTGATTCAGTAGAGGTGGTACATATCCCCTCACTTCAAACTGCCCTGTGACTGTCCTATGAAACAACAGATGTTATGTCAACTTTGGAAACAGCTCAAGGGTTATCCATGGCCTTCTAGCCAAAAAATAGGGGCTGGACAAATTGCTAGATTGTAATAAAGAAGAGAATTAGCCAACAGTGAATATAATATTCTTGCAACAATATGATATACTTAGAGCTACACAGAATCTGTTAAGCAAAGTCCAACCCTACAAACGTCACCAAGCTTGTGGCAATGCTGATCCAGTCGGTATGTCCAAGTGGACTCCATAAGGATTTTGACAAAGTCAAAAAAGGAAAGACCTAAGAAAAGAAACTAAGCCACTGTATTATAACAGGAAAGACCATTATTTGGATTGGAAAGAATGACTGAAGACTAGGAAACTGAGGATAAGAGCAAAAAGTCAGTTCAATAAAGGGATGTGATTTAGTGGAGTTCCATGGATCTGTGTTGAAGTTATGCGATTCAACATACTTGTAAACAACCGGAGAAATGGAAGGACTGGTTAAGTGACAAAGTTTGTTGATAATATTATGATTCAGGGCCTGTCGTGACAAGCTGCTAAAAAAATTATTAGGACTAAGAGGGCAGTAAAACAGCAAATGAGAAAATGAGGATTTATGTACGTCAGAAAAAACAATCCTAACTCCATAGATGAAATTATAGTTTTTCAGCTGACCATTAAAAATTAGAAATGATAGTTTGAGGCTGGGGGAGATGGCAATCAAATAAATAGAATATTGGGATTTATTTGGCAAAAAATATTGACCAGAGAATGTCACTATACCAAAGTATAAATCCATGGTTCACATACAACTTAAAAACTTTGTGCAATTCTGCAGCTTCCCCTTCAGGAACATTACTATAGCACTGGAAAACTTTCAGAAAAGAGCAGCAAAGACAATCCAAAGTTTTTTTAGTCTAAAAGAGGGATGCCTGAAGGGATATCGGAGAGGTCGACAGTGTTAGGGATGGCCTTGAATAGGACAGAGAGGGGTTGACTGTCCTATGTTTCTTTTAATACAGATATAATCTCTTTTAATAATGAGGTGTAATAGGGTTAAGGTAGTTGGTTCTTCAAATGAAGCAACAGACTAGTGGAACTAGTTGTGAAATGATTCTGTGAAAGTTAAAAGTTTTCACTGAAGGTCATTAAAAACATAAACATGTCATTCAATTTTCAACCTCCTGAGTCAAAAACAAGCGGTAGCTTGAGAGTATTAGCAAGCTATGTTTGCCCTGGTCTTACTTCTCCCTGGGCAATCTTTTGTGGTCCTGGGTTTCTTCTGCCTTGATAAAATATGGTAAGAACAGTGTTTCAAACTACTACAGGTTATACAGTCAAGTTTCCCACATATGTGAAAATCAGAAGTCAGGACATTAGAATGCAAAAGATGAACTTTAACCACAGAAAACTTCCATCCTGATCATCATGTCTCCCCTCCTGTTGCAGTCAGGTTATTGGGATACACTGTCTTTTGATCTGCCCAATACAGGGAGTTTCGATGTCTAAATTGAGGGTCATACAAATAACGAAAACAGGATACAACTTGAAGAGTTCTGTTTTGGAAACAGAGTATATAAAAAAGACTGGGGATGTTGGATATGAATTTGAGATCGCAGTGTAATATTTGATTAAAAGAATGAGTTTTGGGATATATAATTGAAGAACTGGATAGGAACATCTGTATTATCTCTTTTTAGGCACTTGTGCAATTACCACTGAGATTCATTGTCTAATTTTCCTTTTTACTGTTCTAGAAGGGAAGGGAAAAGTTGGAGATGACTCAGAAAAGAAAAATTCAAATTACTGTTAGCCTGGAAAATAGTTGCATTAAGAGAGACATGAGGAATACTATTTAGTTTATTAAAAAGTAAATTAAGGTATGAATCATTCATAGTGACTAAATAAATCTATGATGAATAGGAGCGTGATCACAGAGAGCTCTACAGTCTAGCACGGAGATTTGATTATTTGAAGTTAAAGGTACTAAAACTTAGATGGGGAGTAAAGTGCAAGTTTTCCATTGTGTGGTTAATTATCCTTTGGAAGAAATTGATTAAGAGTGATGATAAGTTTTCCATCAGTGGAAATTTTTCAGTCAAGATCGGAAGTTTTTCTAAACAATAAGCTCTATTTCAGTCACTGCTACTAGACTTAAAGCAAGGAAAAGATCAAAGAACACAACACAGAGAGTTAAACCATATGACAATGGATTTTTTTGAACCTATAATATAGGTTTACTGTTAATAAAATCAGGGATGAACCAAGCTGAATGGAAATTACGAGGTCTGAGCTAGCATGTAGCTGCAACAGAAGCTGGAGCACATGAACAGCGCCAACTGTGGAAGTTACAACTTCGAATACCTAGAAAATCAAACTATAGTATCCACTCTGCATGCCTCTGAATTCTAATGAAGCTTTGAAGCCCATCCAGATCTGAACTGTGCTGCCCAAGCCCATCTCTTCTAAATGACAGTTTTGAATCTGTAAAGGACTTTTAGCCAACCCCTTCAAGTTGTGCACATCGTAATGAAATACAGAATACTGAAAAACTGAGAAACATTTGCTAATATGAAACAAGTAGATTTAGCAAAACCAAAACTTTTGCAGCATATTACTTAAAAGTAAACAGAAACAGTGAGACAAATACAGTTTAAAAAAGTATTTAAATTCAACATGCTCTTCCAACAGCTAGGATAAATGTAGTAGAGAATAACTCTAAGTTATTAAAGTGAGAAAATACAACCAAAATGAATATAAGAACTACTTCATAAATTTTCAGACCATTAACTCCCATCAGACAAAACACCCATCAGACAAAACACAGCAGCTATGTTATAAAGTGTATGCTGATAGCACTTCATAATTTTTACTTAAATGTCTTGTAGCAATAGATATACACAATTTCCCCACAAAAAAATATTTAAATATAAAGGTAATTTTTAAACATCTATAACATATAGTGTGCTAAATGAAGATACCCACAAGTTTTTTAAGTTATCTTTTTTTAATCATTGTTATCATCTTGACTTTAGAAGAATGCAATGTGTCTTGCTCTAATAACATTTTCATCTACTTTGAAAATATGTCCTAGAGTACAAAATAGTGTAACAATTTCTCAAATGTTTTCCTAGGGAAATCAGTTTATCCACACAAACAAAACTAAATTATTTTTTAAAAAAACCCATATGATATGATTAAAAGACTACATGGAATATTCTACAGCTCAAAAAAACTAACAGTTCTCCTTTTATGAAATTTGTAGTCTTTTCACATACCTTAGGCTTTGTTATTTACTTTCCTTTGTATAATAAAAACTTTGCAGCATATGTTTTAAGAGAAAACTTATCTTTTTATAATTTTACATAAATGCAGAAGAATATCACTAACCTGAAAATTGATGTCTCTTCTTTTGAGGACTGCTTCTCCTACAGTGAAACTCCACTTATACATAACATAATAATTCATAACTCCCTTATCTTAAATGCATAATAGTTGGCATATGATATTTAATATAGACCAGATTTAAAAAAAATAAACAACTTTTATTTTCCTTATACTAAATAGAAAATAGAACTGTATATAAAATATATACATGCATTTTATTTTTCCGGCTTCAAAAATGAACTCACCACTTGAAGTGTTTTTAATGTAAACCCACAATAAAATATTTTTCATATGTGCTGAACCATCAGTTCCACAAAATAAGGAATATTAGTGATGGTTTCAACAATTCTTTTTTTGTTTCTTGAAGTTATCATTACAGTAAGTACTGCAGTAGTTACAGCATAGATTTTAACATGCATGGAAATAGTTACCTCTCCATTAAGTTGACATAAAATCTGCATCATGTTGTTACACTGTTTGAAATCTGATATGATGGATGCAAATAGACTCTACTGGCAGATCAACAACCAATTTTAAGGCTTGAAATTAAACACAGGCTTAGTCAAAACATGTGTCTCTCTTCCTATATATTGGTATAACAAATATATCCATAAATTAAGCGAAAGTAAACCAGTATTACCATTACATTACCAGTAAAACATCTTCCATGCAATGTATATGTAATGTCTCTGTTATGATACTCAGAGCTCACAAATGACAATTACAGAACTACTGACAAGATCAAATAAGGACTAAAATAAAAGAAAAACACAAGCAAATAAAGACACAAACCAAAATACAGTTACCAAGGAACACACAAGTTCAAACCATCATTTTGTTTGATACTTCTGTAATAATCAAGAGGAAAAAATCCTGTTAGTCCATGGCAAGCTTTCAGCAAATGAAACTAAGAAAGCTAAAGGCATTAAGGGGTCTTTTTTATGCATTAACCTCTGCTATTTTCTACTAATGCTTACTTAATGCCTGTGATGTCATAAGTGAACACTCTGCGTATGCTAAGGACATAATTAACTAGTCAGTAAGTACTTAGATAACTTAGACGTTTTCATAGTAGATGAGCTTAATGGATTCAGCTCTTTGGTGCTGAGAGAATCGGCTGATGCCATGACAAGCTTGCAGAACTGTAGATAAAAATCTGTTGTTATCAATGGAACACAACATAATCTACCAATATCACAGTGTTGGCAAACAAAAAAGCAAACTTTACAGAGAGACTTACAGCCAGATTTGTAAGATGCAAGAAATCATCCTTCTTTGGTTTGGCACTGATTAAGTTTAAGTACTGTGCTCATTCTAGGTATCACTTCAAAAAAGATACTGATAAAGTTGTTAAAGACCAGAGGACATCAAAATATCTCAAAAGTATGATCTCCACAGAAAAATAGAAGGAACTGGAGCAGTTTACTCTGAAGTAGAGAATAAGGAGATGGTTTAAATAACAGCTACAACAGCAATCATCTGTTCACCAGGTCCAGTGTGGGTAACACAAGAAATAATATGGTTAAATGGCATCAGGGCTGATCTATGCCAGGTAAATAAATAAATAAATAAATAATGGTAGGGATATTTGAATTTTTGATTATATTGCTTACAGCAGTTATGAAATCTTCACAACATGAAAGAAAAGATAGAAAAATATTTGTCCAGAAGACACACAAAGAATTGATGCTGTTTTGGAGGCAAGCAGATGCAGCCGATGACCTCCTACATTCTGCTCTAGTCCTGTTTTCTGTTGTTTATTTTTTGTGAACTTTTACTACCATTAAATTTTGTAAATATTAAATGTTTTTGATATTTCCTTCTTTTCTTTAAGAAGAGGATTGACCCATAATAGATTATAAGATTAGATACAGAGAACAGATAGTAAAATAGACAGGCTAAAGACTTTAACAGCCCATATCCCATCCCAATTCAACCCTTCCCAGTCAATACAAAGCTTCAAGTGTTGAAAAGATGATCTCAGTTCAGCAGGCTAGGAAAGAAAGATACAAAATTTCCTCTAGAGTCATCTCTGGAAAGGGTAAACACCATTAAAGTTTTTTTTTTGCAGATGATCTGCCAGCAGGCAGAAGCATTAGCTCTACAGGCAGCTGCGTCTGCACAGGAGCTGTGCAGGAGACTGGGGGATATCCAACCAGGTACAGCCCACTGCACGGCACTCTGACCCTCCCTGTTCCTTCTGCCTGAACCCTCTGACACTGTAAGGGGCATAATTAGGCCACTTCGGCTGACCTACAGCAGAGATCTGTATCAGAGTTCAGAATTGTCACAACTGACACTAGGGAAAGGACAGTTTGAAGAGAAAGGCACCACGCATACCTGGACTCAGGATATCAATGATCTTTGACAAAATTCCTTCCTGCTACTGACCAGGTGCCTTTTCCTCTTATCTCTCTTCCCCTGTTTCAACTGAAACCTAAATGCATTATTGGAGTACAAGCAATAAAAGTACTAACAAGATTATAAAGAAGATTATTCCAAATTCGTTGCTCAATTTGTAGTACAATGAACATACATGTATGGAAATACATAAACATTACAATAAAGTTACAGTGCATTTCAGTTTCTTGAGAGAAAGCAAGATTAAATAAAAAGACAATTATACAGTTTTTGGCTCACAAACATCTCTATAAATATGATACCTATTTGAACGGGGTTTTAATTAATTTATTTAATTTGTATTACGATTTAGAGTGAACATGACTGAATGCAATCAGAAAACGAAATATTGATTTACTTTGCACGGCAATATCAAGAATGGGGGTTTTTTCTGTTATGGCTGAAATTTATTTTTCCAAAGTAAAAGTTTATTTTATTTACTGTATTAAGTAATTCATGGATACACAGATTAATGTGCATGTCTGTGATAGCATGTCCATGATTGAATAACAAGAAAGAAAATTGCTGTTTGTGGGCAGTTTTGTCATTCTTCTGTATAATAACACCTAGTTTTGATTATGAGTATATATAATCAGAATGGCAATTACAATATACTTAACAAAGCTAACACCAAACGTACCAAGTCAACATATTTTTAGAAAATACTGAACAAGCAAAATATCATAATATGATATCCAAAAGAAAGTAGGTCAAATGATAGAAACCTTTATTGTTACACCAGAAAATTTTCAATTAAAATTCATTAATGGAATGAAAAAACTTCTAGAACAAAAACATTGTTTAAGTGGAATCCCAGCCCAAAATATTATTAAAATATTGTCATTTTTATAAAACAAGAAATCCAAAATAAATAGTAAAGTATGAAATAGAATTCTTAGTTTAACACTTTGTCCGTTTTTTATTTTCTGCTGAACTTCACTCTCTCTAATCACAGACCCTTTTGTAATTTTTTGCTGGGAAATAATTCAAAATTTAAATACATTTTGATAAAGCTTAATGAAAGACTGAGTATTGCAGTACAACATACATAATATGCTCCAGCAAGGCAGTTTTTCTATGCTAGTGAATCTCTAAACACTGAGTTTTGTTATGGTTTATATATTAGTTCCAATTTTTCTTTTTAGTTTATAAAACATACAAGCTGCAACTTGTTAAGACATGAGTTATGGACAAGTATAACTGAGTTATGGAATAATTCCCTGACCCACTTCCTGAATCTTCTGGCGTTCTTTAGCTTACAGCCTGGCAGTATGCAAACCATACAGATTAATATAAGTAAAGCCAGTGGAAAATCACAGGCATCATAAAAGTCTCAAAATCCAAAACATTCACATTGGACTACAACAATGCACAGAAGCTGCCATTTTAATTGCAGATTAATACCTTGACCCTGACCCTACACGGTGGCAGAAGTGACATATATGTCATGACCCAGATGCAGCAAGTATAAATTGTTGTATTTTATGAAACTGAAAAGAGTTTCCAAACAAAAGAATATTATTTTCTGCACAAACCAGAAGGTTTTGTTAGGCAACCACTGATTCTCCTTGAAAACTCTTTTAAGACATGTATCCATTCCATCAGCTTTCCTTTTCTGATTCATAGTAATTGGATTCTACTGTAGAGAAGGCAAGTCTAACAGTTCATGTGCAAACATATGAACTTTTACTTCACTGGACTAGGAATTATAGAATATATTTCCTAGTAACTTCTCAAACCTCAAACTTGGAAGGAAGTGAAATGGTGACCCCAAAACCACAGAAAACCTGGCCAAGGTAATATATAATATCTTAACAGTGCAAGTTTATCTTCTACTTCTTTGTGAAAGTTTCAGTTTAGGAGTGTATTTCTTCCCCAGTTGCATCTGGACATTTTGTTAAGACACTTCATCTAAGGAAAATAAAGCATATATGTTTTTAAAAAGAACATCCTAAAATTGGAAGGAAATAGAATTGAATGATAAAAGGGTCTAGGATTAAATTTTAAAAAGAAAAAAATCCTACACAAACAGCACTATTGTTAACAGTATTTTAGCACTGAATTTAACATTGTAAACCCTGACTGGAGACTTTGAGATGAGACATATGCTGTCCATAATACAGATGTACTGTTAACCTTGTGTGATAGCGTCAGACCTGCCTAAGAAATTTTGATTTTGCCTAATACTTGGCTCACAAAGAGGATAAAAGCCTTAATGTTATTACAGCTATTTTAATTTTATGTATCCAACTAATTTGGGAAACTAGTGGAACTGAATCTGAGGAGAAAATTTAATGAGGTTGAACTAGGAAGGACCTGTGCCTCTAGCAGACTACTGGAGAGCTCACACACTGTTGAAACAGAAAAGACATTTGAAACTAGCAAAGAAAAGATTTTGCAAAAAACCCAAAATTATAGCAGTAGTTTATGAAAAACTAAGAGACAGGTGTCCTCTGGAGAAATAAAACAAAAACAGGGCTTAGTGAGAGAATAGGAAAAAGAAATACAGATGAAGATATGGCTGAAGCACAGGCTTGTCTCTGAAATAACTGTGTGTATAGTGAGCTGTGATTAAACTGATCCTAGTCAATGTGAAACACCTAAAAACAATGAAGAATATTGTTCTCTCTGCTTAAAACTCTTTGCAGCTTTCAGACACAATTCTGTTCTAATTCTTTAGGAAAGATAATGATTTGATTATCTACTTCATGAATATAAAGCCTGAAGTCGGATTCAGACAGCTCTGGCAATTTACTATTATTTTAAAGGTACTATAGTTACAGTGTCAAAACCACAGTTCATTAATTTAATTACCTGCTTTTACAATAGAATACAATCCTGCAGAAAGAGGAGAATCAAACATCAGTCATTTTACATTCTTTTCCTCAGTCCTTAATGTTTGACATACCATCTCTTCTTTCTCATCTTTTATTGAATTACACTTTTTGTTTGCTTTTTTTCCCCTTTATTTCTAAATTGTCTTTCATCTCATCAGCTATGAAACTCTTAGGAATGTGTGACCCTCTCAACATTAATTAAACCTCCACTACACAGAAATTCATCAGAGTTGGTGTTAATTGTCAAAATTCAATTGGCTGTTACGAATTTTATATGCCTCTTGTGATGAGGAATGATTGTTTGTACAGTATTTTGAGGAGAGAGCTATTCGAGTGCTTCAGAGTTGCCAATTATAATAATAATTTGAGAGTTCACTGTTTGCCAATATTTCTTACCTAGTAAATTTATCATAAAAGTATTTCTTTTTTCCTGATCAGCACAATCTAGGTTATTAGAAAATACATACCTTAACTATAATATGCACTTTTCCTATATTTTTATTTCCTTTTTTTTTCAGTAATCACATTCTTTACTGAATTTTAAAATAAAATCTTGGCTAATACTGGAAGATGAGAGCAAGAGACGTTCATAAACAGTAGAGAAGAGAGCAATATGAAGGCTGACAGGTTTGCCTAACGTGTGCCTAGAAACACTAGCAGGTGGCACATGATTATGTCAGATACATTTAGTATTTTCTGAAAAATAACAGTCTACCACCTAGCCAAACTACAGGAAAATTGATTTTCATTTGAATAACCTTCAAGTTACTCCACCATATGCTTCCATCATGGAAGGGGAAAGATTCATTGTGAGACATCTTATCTACCAATAAGATCAGGTAAACTACCTGCAAAGTTGCTCAGTCCTGAAAAAAAGGCATTCCACAGTGGCAAAAGTATTTTACATACAAAAATATTTTACACACACTTGTATGTGCTTACTTTGTATTTAACAGCTAAAATATATGATATTATAAAGAAAAACATGCTCTTATCCACAGATTGTGGAAAAAACAGCATGACGTGCAATATACGTTCTACAAAGATTAGATACTTTTACTCGTGCTATTAGATTCTGACATTTGCATCTATTACACATAAAGACCCAGATTTCAAGACTACAGACTTTGTACTTGCAGTTCTCTGTGCAGTTTGCTGTTCAGGAACATGCATCAACATCAGAGATTTTTTCCTATGACTCTCAAAAAAATTTTGAGCAGTATTACAATGTGCAAAATAAACAAACATTTAGTACTTCAGTAAGTACATTGTAACACTAGCACTATTTTTTTCTTGTCTTACTAAATTTGAAATTACTTTCTGTGTAGTTTCACTTTAAAGAATTAGTATTTGAAAACTCATTTTATTCTGTATGCTGGGATGTTCATGTCTTTTTTTGAGGTTCTGCATTTTAGAATAAAATAGAATTACTTTTCTGCTACTCCCAAAATACAATTGATTTCTTAACCCATTGCTTATGAAGCTGATTTAAATTTTTATGATGAGTGTTAGTGTAACTTTAACATTATGGAACATTTCCAGTACCATTGTAACTTAAGAAAGCTATACTTTTCCACGAAGCACTTAAAAATACTGTGTCTATCCTCTATTTCATACAAATTTTGAGAAAAATCTACAAGCTGCATATATAGTTCTTGTAAAAGAGTTGCTGTATACATGACCTGCTAAACCATAAAATTTTCATTTGCACAAGAAAGTAATAATTTTTTTCAAAGGCTGAATGTTTTCTAACACAAATTTTTAAAAGGCAGAGATCTATTTTTCAGGTATCTAAAACCTTACACTTCAAGTATGACAAGTCTCATCTTAGACATAAGCTATGACTGGCATTATACTGAGGCATAGAAGAGAAGCGTGCAAGCAGTTATTGACTGTCTCCTGCTTCCTCTCAATGCAGAAAAAAGTCACACTGCAAACCTTGCATAGAGAGTGCAAAATAACTCCCCCCACACATCCAACTGCAATTTAAGATCTGGTCCTCAAATGTTCCAAAATACGCTCCCTGTTACTGTAATAGTTTAGACCCTCCTTCTCCACATTCCTGAACTTCAGGCACACATGGATTTCCTGTCCCTTAATCCCAACTTCCAGATGTTTCCATGTTTTTTCCTGGGAAATAAAACTACCCCATACAGTTTATCAACAATATCTACATGAACCTCTGATTTGAGATCCTCTATCTTAGCTCCTGGCAGAGTCTCCCTGCATCATTTCACGGTCTATTTGACTTTTTGCACTTCTAACCTGCACCTTTCTTCCCCAAGAAGGTAGGACTCCTTCCTGCAAACCAATACCCAGTTGCATGTTGCTAGCTGATAAATCTGAGCTTTCTGAGAAGAGAAAATAAAACTGTGCAGGCCTGTGATGCAGAGGCCACACTACATCCTCCTGGCTCAGGTCTGCCTGTACTGTAAAGGGGAAGCAGAAGTGATGGTCAGTAGGTCTTGTCCAACCAATAATCACTGCAAGGCAGTGAAAAGAAAGAGAAAAACAAGAGAAGAAAGAAAGAATGAAGAGAAAGAAAAGGCAAGAGGCAAGGCCAGAAGGAATATTCCTATACGTTCCTGCCTCCCTGGTATGTTTGACATCTTTATGTAAGCCCACTACAGAGGGGCTTTCTGCCAACTACAAAAATGTTGCTTGAACACAGCAGTCTTCCAAAGAATCTGCCAAAATTCAGCTGTGGAGCAGCCCTGAATACACCCAGTGTATCCTGCAGGTTTTGTACCTTTTCCTTGCCCAGAGAATGAGATTTCATTGAGTCATGTGACAGATGTCCTTCCTTCCCAGCCATCCACTGCTATGCAGCACCAGGGCACCTGGGAGCTGGTGCTCAATGCCACACTCAGGGCTCTAAGTGTGGGCAGTGCACTGAGTGTGGGCACTGAGCATGGGATGTGCACTCAGGGCACATCCTCTGTGGCTCCTGTGAAGTGCCATAGCCTTTCTCCAGCTCCTGGACCTGGCACAGGATGCAAACAGCTGGGGAGAGACATCAGATTTTTCTACCTATGATTCCGAAGTAGAAAAGAAACACAATGCTGTTCTGGGAATGAGGTCTTCTGCACTGGAGTAATTACAAATAGATATGAAATCAATGGATATTTTACGTGAAGTGTGAGATTTGACTGGTTTCACCAGCATACCCCTGAAATACAGCCAAAAGTAGAACGACTTTCCACATAAGAAACTGAAGGATGAATTCTGTAACCAATGTGGTCCTGCAGAACTCTATCCAGGGCTAACCCTGGCATAGGTGCACACATAAATCACACCCTTACAGGGAACCCAGATCAAGCAGCACAAGGGCTTAAGGGATTACAGACTTATTCTAGAGATTGGAGTTATTACTGGCACAGTCACCAGCCCCAATTCACCTCTCAGCATCTCAGTTTTATCTCAAAAACTGGCCATAGCCAGTGCTCAACCATGGGCAGCACAAAAAATAGCTCTCACCCTTTTTTTTTTTTTTTTAAGTGAGCAGCCACAAAGAAGATTCTGCATTTCTACTTGATGTTCCCTGTTTCTAGTAAAACGATAATTGAAAAAGATGACCCCTTCACCCTAGTCTTAAAATGTTTCTTCAGTAAAATGTAGTCCTTCTTCTAGAAATCCAATACTTCAGAAGCACAAATGTAATAAATAATGTCAAATCTAAAGAAGGCTCTTCTGGGTGAATCTCACTGTTACAAACATCAACAGAGCACTTCATTCCAATTTCATCTACTCTGGCCCTAAAAGATACCTAACACAAGGTCATCACCAAGCTTGCTGATCTGTCTTCGCTGCTCGCTGTTAAGTCGACGGGGAGACATGGAGAGAACACACATGTTCTTTCTTCTGTTTCACAGCCCTGGGAAGCTTGAAGGTAGGACAAGGAGCCAGACCACAGAAGCAGCTGCTTCCCAGAGGAACAATTCCAACATGGATACTCTTTCCCAGAAAGGAAGCGGAGTGGAGGAGGGCAAAAAGTCAGAAGGGAATTTCCCCTGCACTGGAATTTTCTCTCCATGAGGAGGTATACAAGTACAGAGCCTACAGGCACAACTCACAGGATTCAGCAAGTTTTCTTTATACAAAAAGCAACTGCCTTTTTAACATTTAATGAGAATCTAACATTGGTATAAAAACTAGGTATCTTTCAGGTTTTATGGAAGTTTTTTCTCTGCAAATTCATCTTTATAGAGTCTTGCTGAATTGTGATTCACATTTACTTTAGCAGACATTAAAAAATTGGTTGCATTTACAAATTATTATATCTTCTTGGTGTTCTTCAAACACCTATTATTTAAGGCATTTTTTAAATTTTTTCAGATATGTAAACAATGTATACAACCATTGAAGACACACGGGCCCTCTGAAATTTGTGCTTCTATATAAATAGGATTGTAGATACTTAAATAACACAGTCATAAATTTATTTTCTCTTATGTTGCATCTGTCATGAACACTTGCCTACATGAACAACAAGAATGCCAAAAAATCTCCTAAGTCTGGCCAGAAGTGCAGTATTTATACTTGAATTAAAACGAATTCCATGTGCAAGCTAAAGTAGCACTCCATCAATAAAACATTTCAACCACTGTCTGTGGTATGGCACCGAGGCATCTCTCTTCAGTTTTATCTGACCCCAGGGAGTTCTTGCTTTACGTAGCTAAGAATCAACACAGAACTATTTTAAGTATATCTTCAAATATTTTGTTTAATTTATACCTAATTTAAAGAACTATTTGATGACTCGGGTGTGCATGAATACATGAACAAGTATACATCTGAATTTTCAGAACAAAACTTTTTGATATTATGGAATTTTGTATTATAAACTTCTTAACAGGTACTCGCAATTTGATCAGAAATGCTTCTCTTTCTTTTTCTAGTTCCAAACCATTATGTAATTTTGCTTGTTGACAGCTAGAACAAAATACACCAATTTCTGAAAGAGAGGTACTTGAAAAATATATTTTCCTGTTTGCCATTAGCAGTCTTTATTCAGAATGGTTTTGTGCAAATGTAGATATGAATTTCAATACTGAATGAAGTCCAATACTAAAATCTAAACATGACTATGTGAAGAATCTAGAGAGGAAAGGGAGTTTGAGAATTATGTACCCAGGAGACAAGGGCCTTGTCAATAAAGACGGTGGTACATAAATGGGCCAATGAAAAGATTACTGTGAGTTCACCAACAGCAATTAATCTCAAATATCCTCTCTAGGGGGACCTCGTGTCTTTACTAAAAAGCAGCATGGTTGTTTCTCGGAGCTCTCAGAAAGGTACAGAGATGCTTCATAACACAGGCCAAAGCAAGTTACTACCAAACTGAAAGATGTGAAAACAGCATCTTGAACTCTAATTCCATGCAAATAGGAAGATTCATGCAAAATGTATACATTGTGTGTTCAGCATTAGGAATAGCTGAGCAAGTTACATGCTCAATGTTACACCAGATTACGTTTGCAAAGGGTTATTTTACCACAGCCAAAATGACAAAAATATAGAGGTCCAATCCAGGAAAGATAATTGTAGAGAGACTTGTATTATCCATGTTTATCTGTGTCTCTTTGGCTACAACCACTAGCAAGGCTCCACATACATGAACTGAGAACAAGCAGTGTGACTACTCCGACCACAGTTTAAAAAAAGACTGTGTTACTCTTCTACAATGATCAAAAGACTGGGAGGAGCCAAAGCTTTGCTTATTCCTCACAAATGTTTAATTGTAGAATCACAGAATTATTAATGTTGGAAAAGATCTCAAAGATCATTGAGTCCGACCTTCGACTGAACACCACCATGTCAATTAAACCATAGCATGAAGCGCCACATCCATTATTTCCTGAAGACTTCTATAGATGGTGACCTCACCACTTTCCTGGGCAGCCCATTCAATCACTTAACAACTCTTACTGAAAAAATTCTTCCTGATGTCCAGTCTGAACCTCCCTTGAGGATATGTCCAGTTTGTAGCTATGCCCAGGCTATTCTCCAGTTGCCTGGGAGAAGTGGCCGACCCCACCTGGCTACAACCTCCTTTCAGGAAGCTTGTAGAGCATGATGAGGTCTCCCCTGAGCCTCCTTTTCTCCAGGCTGAACACTCTCAGCTCCCTCAGCTGCTCCTCATAGGACTTACACTTTTTTTGCTTTACCAAATGCCAGCACCATCATTTTATCAGTCGGATGTGTGTGCTCTGCACTCAAAAAAATAAACAAGCCAGTGCTTTTATTAGTAACTTAACAGAACATAAATTCCAGTACAAACTTGTAAAGGAATTTCTCCTGAGGGAAAAACATAATTAGAGTTTTCCAGAATAGTAGAGGGTTCTTGGGGTTTTGATGTGTTTCAGACATATTCAGAATTTTAACTGTGTATATTTATAGGTTCCAAAAGATTTTCAACAAGTCTGTGTAAAAACCTTTCTTTTTCGTTTGTTTTAGAGGATGCCTGTTTATTATAAGTTTCTTGTCCACTAAAGCATCTATCCAGACACAAGACCATGTTAGAATTACTTCAGTCATGCATTAATCACAGTTGATGAAAGACTTCAGGCAACTATTCAGTTTTAATAAAAACTCTTGAAAGTTATTATCCACATAAAGAAATATCCTGGAACGTTTCATACAAAAAGCAAAACAGAAACCCAATAATTAATAAAGAGATTATACCATCTTAAGTTTTAAATAACACCGAACAGATGGTTTAATCTAAAGGTCTATATAAGCCAAAAATAGCAGATGAAAAAAAAATGATAGGAAAGTCCACAGTTCCAGGATTTGAATACACTGCATAGCAGTGCTATTCTGAAATATATGGAAGGTGAAAAGGATGAGGAGCTGTGTACTCAACTGTATTTTTTTTATTTTTTATGAAATTTATCAACACTTCTTAATTACCTTTACGTATTTTGCAAGTTTCTGAATTCCCCAGTATTCAGGTGATAAGTCAGTGGTTCCTTCCTGACGACGTATAGGCTGTTCATCCTCCTCAGCCTCGGAGGAACTGTCACTAGCATCTTCTAAAGTGCTTGATGTTTTACTAAAAATAAATAAACAGGATCACCAATTATAAACAGCTAGAAGCTAACAGGGACAAGCACATCTCAAACAGTGCCTAATAAAAGAATTAGAAAAATACAACTGACATTACCAAATAGTAAGAATGGTGATAATTACTGTAGATAGGGAAAATAAATTTTTTTTAAAAATGAAGGAAGAAAAATAAGTAACCCATACCTTCCTGGAGCTCGATTAATTTTAACAGATTTAGAACTGGCACTGGATTTCTTTTTCGTTTTCAGAGATACAGTACTACTTCTCCCTTCTTTTTCAGTATCTTTTTTTGAAGCCTTGTCACTAGATTTGGGTTTATTTAAAAAAAAAAAAAAAGAAAAGAAATAATTTTCTCCAGAACATTCTTCAGCAGATTGTTGTGACTCAGAGAACTCCTGATTGGCCATGCATTAACAGTTTTGGATGGATTCTTTTTCAATGAATGTGTCTGGTTGCTTTTTGTACTCACATAAACAAATGAATTTACTATCCTCTGGCAAAGACTTTGAATGCTTAGCTATGTGGTGTATGAAGAAGTCTCTCTCTCTCTGTTCTGAACTGATCTCACTGGCTCATTTTCATTTGACGCCCTTTATTCTTGTCCTAGAACAGACAGTGACTAAATGTTCCCTGTTTATCATCTCCAGTCATGATTTTCTGCATCTTTCTTCTTCTCCTCTAGTCATTATTTTCCAGGCAAAAGAGTTCTGGTCTGCCTAGTTCTTCCACACACTGACATGTTCCATAGCTTTGATCATTCTGAATACAATATATCTTGCTTTCCTTATATTCCAAAAGATTCCTAGGCCTAGCCGAGTACAGTAACTGGTGCTTTTTTGTCCCTAACTTACCATATTAGGAAAGCAAAATGTCTTTTCAAGCCTGGGCTCGTCAGCCTATCACAGTCACAAAAATAAAAGAGAATATTACTCATCATTACAGCCAATTTCACTACATCTAGACTTTAACAATGACTGGGGAAAAAGGTTAGCTCTTGCCCAGGGAAACCATTTTTTTCAATCGATGACTGTAGGTCAAATCCTAAATCTCTTAAAATGTTTCTTGCAATGGCAAATTGGAAGACTTGAGAAGATACTATTTTTTGTAGGATAGCAATCAAAGGCTTTTCTTCAGATATTGTTCTTCCTCCATTAACATGAAACCAGGAAACATTAGTTCAAAACAGAATTCTGATTTCAGAAGAAAAACCCAACAATATCCAACATATGTATACTCTATTTTGGGTGTTCAAGATTTGAGATAGTCTCATTAGTGAATATTGTTGCTAAGCAGAGCTAGAAAAGTGGCTCGAATAATACAAAATCATTAAAAATTGGTAGTAACATGTAAGAGTCATTCTGATTTTCCGTCATGAAACTGTGGTTTAGATTAGATTTTTCTACTCTGTCTTGCTTTAAAATGCATTTAACACCAAAAACATGATCATACACCAGTACTGCATACAACTGCAAGACATTTCCCTGCCTTGCTGTGGAAATGACATAACATCAAAGTTGTTGCATGAGAGAAAAAAACCTGAGAACTCTCTTCTTAGGAATTAACACGTAGTAAGTCTTGTTTCATTGCTCTTAAGACAATAACGCAGACTGCAACATGCAGTCCAACCATTAGCACAGTTTAAAGAGATCTATAGGAAAATGCAATTATAAAGATAACTGCTTATCTTTGGGAAGCAGAAAGCCCGGTATTTTTCCACTGCATAGCTGGTTGTAACTTCTTGCCAATGGATCTTCTGCTTGCTGCAGAACTTTTCACTTTCTTTTCTGTAGAATCATAAAGGTTCTGGGATTGGCCAGAAACCTCAGCAGTAGCACCTCCCACATACTGATAATTCTTCTCATGCGCTGGTTCTTTAAAAAAACTATATTCCTAATAAAAGGAGACATGGTTCATCAGTTATATTGCTATAGGAACAATGAATATGAAGTTATAAGCCATTATAAGCACAATTCCAGGATTCTGTGCTTAAAAATTGTATGCATTATATGTAGAATTAGAGTCTAAACACAAAGTTGTATTGCCTTTAAAAGAATAAAACATTAATTTGGAAAGCAGAAGTTACCATGTGCAAATTAAAGTTTTTTAAATATGTGAAAGAGCTAAACTTGGAACTTTCTGAAGATACTTGAAAATTTGGTGTTCAGTTTCTAATATGTCAAATAATTTGAGAGACAAGCATTTTTATAGAACCTAATGCCAAATGAGTTTTAAGATCTAGAATTGCAAAGTCAAGTCACTCTGCTTCCAGTAGATCATTTACATAAAAACTATTTCCTTCTATAAAGGATTTACAAAAAATTCCCACAAAAAAATTAATGACGAAAATAGGCTATCATAAACTGCTAGACTTCAGTTCCAAGTAATTTAATTTGATATAGTTTAGAATTAATATAAACACATTCCATTTCATTTTTTTCATGTTCTGTCTCTCAGGACAAAACATTGTTGAACAAGTCCCATACAAGAATGGAGCTGAGTGTCACCTACCAATCCTTCAGCTGTCTGCGTCAAGTACCATGGCTGATCAAAAACATACAGAGCAGAAAGGACTCTTGTCAACTCCTATTCTCTATTGGAACATATTCAATTTTTACAGGAAAGACAGCATACGATCGTAACTTCTTATTATTATTATTGCAGCTGTCACTACCAGATAGGTGAAGACATTACTTTATGTATCTGACTCAGGGCAGTTTTAAGGAGGCTGTCACAGTGTGGTCTGGTTTTGACCAGTCCCTGATGTGAATCGGCTGTTCCCCGATTCCGACCCCACTGTCTAATTCCACACTAACTCTTGCTAATTGTCTCATTCTGAAAATGTACTCCAGATAAGACAATTTAGCACATGATAAACTAGATAAACCACAGGGAACTGGTGCTGTAGCTTGACCAGCTAAGCATACATTAAAGAGTAAGTTTCCTCCAGCACTGTATGCCAACACAGAAATTCTGAATGTTAGATTAAACAAGGCCAGGCGGATATTACAAAAGTTAATTGGGTTTGCAATATATGTGTATGTAACAAGCTTTTTGAAGCTCTCCTCTCCTCAGAAAATAAATCAAAACTATTTCCAGTCATATTTTACTTTATGTAGGCAAACTGTAGGCAAATAGAGCTTTTCTCTGCTTTTGAGAGAGAGCAGAGAGAATTTTCCCTCAAGTACAAATGCTCTGCAGCTTTATGGTATTAACTTGTTTACATTCTAGTTTTAGAAAGCAGAAAGTACTAAACCAGCTCTTCATCATGGCAAGATGATATGATATTCCTAAACCATTAAAAGGAATAATATATACTCTTCAGCATAAACATATTTACATAGTCAGGCAATACTGAGTGCATGATTTATGTGATAATTGAAGGAAAAAAGGATAAATTCTATTTATTTACTCTTATTTAATAAGTGTACACATTTCTTGAATAGTTACATTATCTTTATAGGGGCAGAAAACCTTTAAAGAAAGATATATTATCTCTATTATCAACAGTATCATTACTCTGCATTAACATCTAGGGTTAGAAATGTAAAATTATTAAAATATTCCCATGAACATCAAATTAAGCCAAATCACTGCAAATACATTAAAACCAGTAATTTTGTCTAAAAACATTCATATGTTGTTCCATTTATGAAGTGTAAACCAATATGTAGGTATAACATTAAAAAACTGGCCTATAAATGAAAATTTCTTTAACTTATTGCCCTTTCAAACAGAATAACTCACAAATTTAATTCCATTACTATAAGCTACTGCATTTATGTGTACAAGTTGAAGTGTTCTGTTCTTTCAGAACTGCCAAATACCTGTATCTCAAAAAAATAAATATCAGCCCTACATCACGAAAAATCATAACTAAAGGATAAGAAAATGTCTTAATCCCTTCCTTCTTTCAATAATTAAAGTTGCATATAAATAACTATAATAAAATTTTTGGCAGGTTTTGGCCTGTAATGAATTTTACCACCAAGTTATTAATCTGTTATAACCACATTAGAAATCTTTAAAAAAGAAGAGGTTTTGTCAGGAATGATGAAACAACTAAAACTGTACTAGTGGTTCTAGGTAATATAGAACTCTAAATTAAAGCCAAAACACTTGCATTTTATAGTGGCTGAAGCAAGACACAGTGTGTAAGCTGGATGCTTAACTTTCAGCTCTGATATTTAAATCAGACAGTTCTCATAAAAAAAAAAATTCAAGCTATTATTTATCTTTGGGTTACAAAGTATGAAGATAAAAATCTAAGTGGTTTTGGTCACAGAAAAACATTGTCATAAAAAGTTGACCTTTTCCATAAGGATATCGTATTTTCCTGCTCCAGCATTTCCAGTGCTCCGTAGAGAACAATACCAGGAGACGAGCAAAACATTTCATGCAAAATTAGAGGCTGACCTCACAGGTAATTCAAACCTTATCATAAGGTAGAACAGAACAATACATGAAATGGTGTATTATTTGCTATTTACAAAAGAAACATATTTAGCAGAAACTGAAACAAATCCAAAGAAAAAATAACAAATGCATTTCAGCCATTAAAATTCTTCATTTAGTCATCTATTTTTCTTTGACAAGGAACATAAACGTTCAGCTAGGTTTATAATGTAATTCTTAACAATGTACACTTGTACAAAGCAGAAGATACACCCAGTATCAGTAAATACATACCTGTTTAGCCATATTTTCTACAAATCTAGGTGATCTCTCTCTTAAAAATGTGACTATATCTTTATATACATCACTTTTTCTTTCAAAGTCAAGATCTTTACCCTTTAGCTGACCCTTAAAAAAAGAATACATTTTAAATTATTAATACCTTTGCCCTACACAGGTAATTTAATCTGCATCACAAAATAGCACTAAAGCCCAAAGGTCATACTGTAATGAATTAGGTACAGAAGTCTCATGCTCAGCAGAGTCCATGAAACTTCACCAAGGCTTTGTAGAGATGTATGGATCATCTCCATGGATCCCAACACTTATTAAGATCTTACACAGAATTTTGCAGGCAATTACTATCAGTTAATTGTACCATGCGTAGTTCCACTGAAAAGAATTTACAATTTATGGCAAACAACCAACTAAATATGAGCTTCCAGTGCAGTATGGCAGATGTCTAAAACGGTCAGAAAATTATGTGACCTGACTGACTGCACTTTATGAGCTTCTTTTATTAAAAATGTGCCAAGTCAAAATTTCCCTGGATTTTTTAACTCCTAGGAAATCAATCTGTGGAGTTATGCCTGGCGGACATCAGCCTGTCTTCAAAATGAATGTAAGAGCTCTGGTCACTGCTTAACACACATAAGGGGCTAATATACCTAAATAAAACCCATCTGAAAGGAAAAAGGTAACCACAATGAAAAGAAGAGATAAATAATTTCTAAAAAGCTTCCACTGAAAGAAGGAAGAACTGCGTATCATTTATAAAAGGACAAAAGCAAGCTCAATTAGCCACACACAACGATATCACACTTCAGATCAAGAGCAATGAGGCACTAATGAGGCATCAAGTCCCACAGGACCTTTAAATAGGAATACTGTGAAGAACTGCTTGAGTACATTTAAAGACCAACAAACACTGTTAGGAAAGAGTGCAGAATACACTCCTAGTATAAAAATTATCAAAAAAGCACTCAAAACCGATGGAAAAACTAGCACACATTTATTACCGCGGCTTCTCCTTCTGTACCAAAACACGAGCTCTGCAGGTCTTACAGCTCCAACACCACTACCCTAAACCCGACTGAGATTTGATTTTAGCACATAAAAATATTCATTACTGCATGGTATCCTTTATTATTACTTACTCCATTTAAAAACACTCCTGCTGTGTTGCAAGTGATATACAAAGGATCAGTGTCATGTGGTTTGATGACTAAATAACAAATGTCTCCATGCACTTGTCTCCAGGGAGGAGCTCGGCATCCATTAGCAAACACGTAATCTGTAACCAATTAGCATTAGTGTTTTTATCCAGTTTAAAAGTATTTTTTAATAGTTATGCTTGATGATTAATGTAGCATGTATACAAATCAAATTCCCAAACAATTGCTTACTCTTAAGAATTCATACCGTTAGGTATTAATCATGCAAAACTCTGTGACCCTTGTCCCAGTCCAACCAAGAACCATAACTGTGTTTAGCACTTTTCAGTCAGTTCACTTCCTCTAATTTCACTGAAGATATTCACATAACTGGGACATTATTTCTGTATGTAAAGGCTGAAGAACACCACTGCATGTCTGAAAATACTTCTTATTTTACTTTATAACTTTATGGTAGAAATAAATATTTTAAATGTATTACTGAAATTAATCCAGAAAATTTCAGAAATCAAGTACTTCAATAATGGTCAATGTAAAGATGAGATATAATCAGATCTGGACCTGATGTATATTCCAGTGATTCCAGTACTGTATCTTCTCCTTTCCCAGAGAAATTCTTGAGAAGATTCACTTCATTGTTTACAGCAGCTGGATTTAGCCTTACGCCTCTGCAATTAATAGAAAATGGTTTAAAATGTATTCATCAAAAGGATGTGCTCAGAGAAATGAAGAGAATATTACACAATTTTTTTATTTTACATTGAGTCTTAATAGTAGCAACAAAAATATAAAAATGGGTCGTCTTCCATAGTGTTTCTTAATTTTTTCTACAGTTTAGTGACATTTCAGTTCCATACCTAATACAAAGTCCTTGTAACTATGAAACAGATTCACTGTACTACTTAATACAGTTCCATGAAGAAATAAACAGTTCCTTGAAAATATTTGACTGTAACTTTGTTGTTTGTACAAATTACTTCAATTTGCTAACAAAATGCAAAACATATGCAATAAAAAAAACACACTTGTGGGCACACACTTGCATACCCACACCTACAGAAAAATCTTCATAAAAAAATGTTTTTTCAATAACTTAGTGAATAGTGAAAGTTATTTCCATAAATTTCTTTATATCACACCAAAAACACATGCTGTGGGTTGAAACCAATCTGATTTTAACAATAAAACAAAAAAATGCACTGGCTGAGATGCTTAGCTTCCATTTGAAATGCACTTACTGTGAAATCTGTTCCAAAGAACTATTAAGCAGTTGCAAATCCAGCTGATGGAGAAGAAGAATGATTTTCATTTTTGTCTCTGTTTCAGGGTCATAACCTCTTTTCACTTTGTCAAATAAATGCAAGATGGACGTATCTTCTCCTTCAACAGTCGCATATTCAGGGCCAAGAATTTTCACTACAGGATCTCTGTTAGCTGTAAACATGAAACAGAATCATGTAATGTGTACTATGTTTAAAATGATTGGATGAGGCAAAAACCTTTTGTTTCAATTGCTGCATGATTTTGATGCTATTAATTTACAGTTAGAACTTTATAATGTTCATAGTGATTCATCAAACATTATCGTCTGATTTATTTTTTCATATCCCTCTATTGCAATTTTAAATGTACTTTTAAGAATATGATAACATTAAGAAAAAAAAGAAATTTTTCTTAACAAACCAATTGCTTTTCACAGCAATTATTAAGGTTTATTCAATGAACGGGTGAATATTAAATAGTTCCCTTTATCAGCAGTCCCCTTTCCTAAATATATGCCTGGCTGATTCCCAAAACAGGAAATCAATGGGCTTAACTCACTGAAAATTGATTATTTTGGAAATATGATTTAGTGTTAAAGAACATCTTTACGCTTTTCTAGCAGCATTCCCAATGGCCCCGTTACTTCCTCAGCTATGCCAGCTGTTCTTTTTGGTAAACAGTGACATAACTACATGTCAATGTGTTTTACAAAACCATTTTGCTCTGTTGCTGCAAATGAAGTCCCATGCATCTGTGAATGGCTCTGCATGATACACTTGTCATATTATTCTTCCCTATTATTCATGGTTGACCACAGTCAGTGACAGGGCCTTGGATTAGATGGATCTGAAGCTTGATCCAGTATGCGCATTTATATTTTAGTACTGCAGATGCAATTTCTACTGATATTACAATAGAATATAACTGATCTCTTCTACCTCCAGGTAGGAGGAGGTTATCCAGTTCAGCGTATCAAGAGTCTTCTTGTCAGTTTGAAAACCAAGGTCTTGAAGATGACACAGTAGAAGTGCTCAGACCTATATTTTAAAGCTACTGTGAGAAGGAATCTGGAAATGCTCATTGTGAACCTTGTCCAGGTAAGAATGTCTTAAGCATATAATTTTTAATTTGGCTATTTTTTAAGGATGTAACATTTTAAAGGAATATGAAACTACATACATAGGAAAAACTGTTACTAGCCTCAAAGAAGACTTTTTTTTCCAGAAATGTAAGCCTACAGGCATAGCTGGGAAATTGCTCAGTATACACAAATTTGTATATGAGATTCAACAATTTTATTTTAACTTTATTCCAGATTTGTCTGTTATTAATTTCTATGTAAATAAAACAAGAAATAGAAACTTCATTAAGGTCTGGATCAGCACCTTTAGCCACCTTCATGAATGAACACCTCACATACTTAAAATGAAGACATATATTTCTTTCTGCATGTTCCATAAATTGCAGAAAACATTTTAAGAGTGAGGAAAGATTTAAAAAAAAAAAAAAAAAAAAGGAAAGGAAACCTTCAAGGCATGCTTGTGCTTCCTTTAACTTTCTTTCCATAGCAATTTGTAGCAAACGGGACAGCTGGTCAAAACTGCGAACTCTGAGAGTGGATGCCGAGAGAAGAAGCAGTGGTTGGCCATCTCTGTCTGTGGCTACAGACTGAACAGCTGCTTCACTAGAAAAGTTAAATTATATAATTTTAAAATAAGAACTTTAATTGAGAAGAATCTTGAATGGTATTCAAGTTTTACATGATAAAGCATATACAATTTCTTTAAACAACATTTTAAAAAACTTCCAAGGTAAACCCATTGCAAATCAGCAGGTGGATAAGCCCAAAGGAAGCTGTGACCCCACGGGAAGCCTGCACTAGAACAGGCTCCTGGCAGTACCCATGGACCCACAGAGAGAGGAGCCCATGCAGGAGCAGGTTTGCTGGCAGGATGCGTGACTCTGTGGGAGACCCACGCTGGAGCAGCGGGTGCCTGAAGGACTGCACCCCATGGAAGGGACCCGTGCTGGAGCAGGTCATGAAGCCCGTGGGAAGGACTCACGTTGAAGAAGTATGGGAAGGACTGTCCTGTGGGAGGGACCCCAGGTGGAGCAGGGGAAGAGTGTGAGAAGGAAGGAGCATCAGAGAAAAATGTGTAATGAACTGACTGCAACCCTTATTCCCCATCCGCGTGTGCCCATCGGGAATGAGGAGGTAGAGAAAATCAGAAGTGAAGTCGAGCTTGAGAAGAGGTAGGTGTGGGAGGAACAGGGAAGGTTTTAAGATTCCGTTTTATTTCTCACTATCCTACTCTGACTTTTATTTGGTAGTAAATTTAATTTCTGTGAGTCAAGTCCAGTTTGCCTATGACAGTAACTGGTGAGTGATCTCTCCCTGTCCTTATCTCGACCCATGAGCCTTTGTCATATTTTTCTCCCCTGTCTAGTGTAGGAGGGGGAGTGATAGAGCAACTTGGTGGGCACCTGGCAACCAACCAAGGGCAACTCCCCACACAGGAGTCACTCCTAACACAAAGAGAAATCACATGGTTAATCACAGTTAGATACGTTGTGAAAAGTCTTAGGAATAGACAGTTCAAGTTGTAAGAATCACTAACTTACCAGGTCTGCATCACAAACCAGAGAGAATAGTCCCAAACTCTCAAAAAGAAACACTTCAAAGTTTAGCTATAAATTTTCAATATATATCAATAAAAATCCCATCCATAGCCACTAAGGCTTGCTTTATGCTAAGTGACAATTTTGCTTCACAGTTCACCTTCTGCATTTGAAAACACGCTGCAATGCAGACTTACTTGATCACATAACCCTCTCCAAATACTGAAGAGTCCAACTGCGTTTTCCACTCAAGGGGCTCTCTGAACACAAATGCTGCTTCCTCGGGATGTTTAGTGCCGAACTCCTCTGCAAACTTAATAATCTGATTTAAAAGAGATTCGTTCAAAGGGGTGATTTCGAGTCTGCCGGTTCCAGAACCAGCAGTGGTCCACTGAGCCGCCCTCTCCAATGCTGCTCCCATGGTCTCGGATACTTAACACAGGAGTCCACCTTGGCAAAGAGACACCGCCACAGAACGGCCAAAATGAGTTCTCAAGTGGTAAATGCCGCTGTAAATTGAAACAAACATATCTATTAATTATTAGATTCATTTAACTCGTTAAAAACCCCAAAATGGGGAAGAGGGACTCGAAGCCAACTCGCAAATTTTAAAGAAACGGGGAAGTCAGGTGCAAGCACATTTTATTTCACGTTAATTAATTTCGGGTGCTATGGAAATGCTGGGATCAGAGAGCAGAAGGCCTCTGTCGAGGCTGTAACAAAAGGCTCCCCCCCCGTTAAAATCCCCTGTGCAGGCGGACACAGCCAAACCCCCGTAAGCCCCCGGCACTGTCTCGGAATGGCGGAAAGGAGGGTGTGGGACTCCCCCGACCAGCCTGGAGAGCCCGAGGGTCGCTGCAGTTCCCTGCGGGGAGACCGGGGCAGGGGCTGGGGAGGGAGCGGGAGAAAGCAGGGAGCCCGGAGCCGGCAGCCCGGGAGTCGCACGGAGCCCGCCCGAAGCCGCCCCTCACCTCGGCCCGGGCCAGCCCGGCCGCGGCCCGCCATGGCCGGCGGCGTTGCCGTGGGGACGGGCCGGCGTCACCGGGACAGCGGCAACAGCCGCGGCCCCGGCGGACATTGCCCCTCGGACGGGGAGGGGAGCGGTATTTAAAATAATGAAGCGGGCTTATATGTCTTTTGGTGCGGAATTAAATAATGTAATAACAAGAGTTACTTCGCACCAGAGGTTAAAGGAAGACCACCGAGTGATTTTTAGCTTGAATTTTAGCCTGTACAGCTCAAACCTTTCACTCGGCTGTTGCAAGAAAACAGCTTTAATTGATAAAGGTTAAGATCGACCACTTTTAGTTCTTGAGGCAGTGTGACAGAGTATGTTTGAAATGCTTTTAGTCACGGGAAATGTAATATGAAATTGTTGTTTCTTGAAAGAAGTAAAGGAAATAGGTATGGACAGAACCAAGGAATAAAGTCCTTGCTCATGCTGAGTACTACACAACACCGTACACATGCAAATAGAGAGCTCCAAACACAGAAATTAATAGTATTCCCCCAATCCTAATACAGATCCATATATTGTTGAATGAGCCATCGCTCTGGATAAATTTTTAAGTCATAAAGTTCTTACTGTGCTCATCTGATAATGCACTGTCTCATCTTTTGTGACACTGAGCAGATAAGAACTATATTCCCTGACTTCCCTTTCCACTGCAGTTCTGTTATTTGGGCCCATCAAAATGCCTACCACATGATAAAAATTGGACTTAGATTGGAACTCGGAAGGTTACCTGCTCTACAGTGACTGAAGTTAGGAAGCTATGGTCAGCTTTCCAGTAAGTGTCCTTCTGAAGGCAGTATGTGTGTCCTTCAAGGACAGTCCAGCAGAAATACCCAGCCTCCAACACCACAGAGTTAACACAGCCAAGAGTTGTTTCACCAACTCAGAACTCAGCCAGGTAAGAAACCTCTAATAATGAGGAAGGTCATGGAGTGTATGTGGAGTGTACCTCAAAGAATAACAGTGTGGGATTAATACACTTCTTTCACAGAGATGATTGTCCATACACATTTTACTTACTGAAACTTTCAAGCAGTAACTATGGATAAGTACACGCAGTCTGCACAGTAATGACTTAAGAATAGCATGAGCTTTTCTTGTTTCACTGCGTAACTTCGAGAAGATAGAAAATGAATCATTTGATTAGGTGAAAGAGCATTTTTAGTAAAAAGCCTGGGTACTTAATGCAATTTCTTTTTTGTATGGAATACTATGTATGAATACATTTCCAGAATGGATTAAATCTCTCCTTTTTACTGAAGCAATGACTATTAAAAAATTGATTTTGATGGGCAGAAGGTGCAAGCAGCAAAATGTGAAAGGGAGTAAAAGTATCCCCACCATGGGTGGTGGGGAGTGAAGACACTGAGTTTTCACACAGAGCTGAGTATTTTAAGCAAGAAGTCGGTGGAGTAAGAAATAGAATTCCTAAATGAGATCACTCTGTTCCACTGAACAGCAAGAAGAAAAGATATTTCAGTGACAAAGATAAATGGGATGATTTGCCCTCAAAGACTATGCATCTCCACTGGCTATAAAAGGAGCTTTGGTAACTAGCTCAGGCTTAGTTACCAGTGGAACTTCCTGTGGGGAGTGAAAAAATGAAAAAGCAGAGCAGATCCTGCAAGCCAGTGGTGAGGAATGTTGCTGGGACCTGGTATTAGAAGTTAAGGCCTAGGGATGCTCTGGAGTCAGAGGTGTTTTCTGCCCTTTTTTTTTTTTTTTTTTT
>VZRE01001851.1:270328-357443 GCA_013396775.1 Cephalopterus ornatus
TTGTAGCTGGCAAATGCGGAGTTTGTAGCACAGCAGCACTCCCAGGAAGACTGCTCTAACTCTTCAGAAGACTAGAAACCACCTGATTTAATTTATAACCTCAGTTTGTGTGACTAGTTTACGTGTATTTGTTCTTGTACAAATGTTGGTCCTTTTCCTTGTTTTCAACACCTACTTTCCTCCATAGATTTTATCCCCAGTTTCTTAGAATATTTTCTCTTAGACTTCATTTTGCTAGTTCCTGTAGACACAGCCTACAAGTTCTTCGTGTCTCTTACCATCTTAGTATGCCTTATTTGTTGTGTTCCAGTCTGAGCTTTTTTTTTCTTGAATAGATTCAATGCTATTTCTAAGATGATTTCACCGGGATCTAGTACAATGGCATTAATAGTCTTCTTCTCTTTTGGAAATCCCTCAACTACTACATTCTAGGATTGCATTTGGTTTTCACATTTGGGATTGTTGTCACTTTGCAATTGGATAATACAACCAATTTTTAATCCATCACTTTTATTTTCAGCTGATGAGTTTGTAGCTTTCTACCAAATTTGAGCATATAATATTGCCATCTGCCCTTAAAAAATCAAGTTCCATTTCTAAAGAAAAGAAATATTTATAGCATTCAGTCTCTATCTTTTGGTTCCCATCTTCTTCCTCATTCCAGAGTAAGTTTTGAATCTGATAGAAAATTTGAATCCTATTTCACAGGGAGTTGTGATCTTGGAAATAATTAAGTGATTAACCATTTCTGTTCCTGCTTGTAGTGTCTGTGCTCTGTAGTGTTTTGCACACTTTCAGACACGTATCAGCTGTAGCAAGTCATTACTGCAGTTATTGCATTGGTGTTTCAGCTCTGGGTGATTCCCTTGGTTACATTCAGGCATATCTTGTTGGATGACAGGGAATATTGCCTTCTTACATCAGCTATCGCTAAAAAATAAGCACTTAGGGACTCCCTCACTTAGCTAGACTGAAGGATATTTAATACCACTTTTTGCTTTTTTTTGGATTGATCAGTGCTATTAATACGTCCTAGCACAATAGTGTAAATGGATATATTAGAAAAAAATTTTGCCTGAAAGCTAAAGTGTTAAGTAAAGTAATCACTTAAAGAAATATGAAAGTATTCTCTCGGTGACTCAAAATCAGCATGCAAAAAATTCCAGGCAATAAAGCTATAATGTGTTCTCAAATGCAGCTTATTCAGGAACTGGGTCTGGCCAGAGATGGCATCTGCACCATGTTTGGCTAATTCCATAAACCAGTATTAGTACATTTTTGTAATAGTGACTTTCTGCTCTAAGTTATTTTTACATTTTTAGTGTAAAAGACATTTTATAAAACAGTAGGTGAGATGCTTGCCTGAGCATAGTCAAAGATGAGATCATTTGTTACTGGCACAAAGAAATGGGGAATATGAAGAATTTGTTAGCATGGAGAGTAAGGCAATTGGAAATTTTTTTTTACAATCTCGAAGTTGGAGCCAGAATGTGTAAGCAATTTTTCATGTATATTTTTCCTCACATTATTCTAGAATAGGGCATCAATTATTACTACTAAAGCAGAACAGTAATACCCATTGTAAAAAAAACTGTAGAGGCTTACACAAAATAAAAAAAGTTAATAATACGAGCTACTCTTTCTGTTAAATAACACTTTAGCTGATCAGCTTCATGGTTGGTTTGTCAGACAAGTTGAAAATCAGGAGAAAACAATATAATATTTGTCAGTTTCCTTTTATTGTTAATTAGCTTGCTTTTGTTGCAGAATTTACATATTTTATCTTTCACAAAACAAACTAAAATCTTAATGTTTTGGTGAAAAGGGCTTAGCAAGAGAAATAAAAAAAAAATCCATTTTTACTGCTTTTATTTCATTTTGTATCACTACAAATGCACCATTTAGATGCCTGGAGTTGTTAACAAGCATTTTTATGCATCTTAAATTCTTGCAATCCATTTTTGTTTGTTGTTTTGATGTTTGTTTTTTTTTGTTTAATTGGGTAGTAGTGCTTTGTGGAGAGGCAAGTTTTCTGCTCAAAAGGGGACATACATGTTAAAAGACGGAGAGGACATGAATCTGTTGATGTCTTTTCTTTCTCTTCTTTTTTTCTCCTAGTCTCTGATTTCTGTGTTGTGATCTTCTATTTATCTCTTGTTTTCTGAGTAGTTATGTGCTTCAAAAAATGCCAGCTTAACTGCAGTTAGGATTTTTACGGATTGGACATTGTGCAATTCACTGTCTTGGCCCTAGAAATTAAAAAACAGAAAAGACCATTTTTCAAATGGGACTCAATGCAAGGGGCAAAGAGGCATGCAAGGGTGCATGAGTGTCTGGCAAAGAGACAATTACTTCAAAAATCTTCAAGGAAAATAAAGCAGGACAATATTTTGGTTAGTAAGTGGTAAATTAACAATATCTGCACAGTTATTTTCTGAACGATGACAATAACAGAGATTCTGCTGCTCTTTTTTAGAAATGGCTTCCAGATGGGATTCATGTTTTACAGTCCAAGATTGAATGTGATTTAGTAAGTTTCTATCAGTAAAGAACATAATATTTCAGAATATGAACTGTGTTACTAGACTGTGCTTCCCTCTGTTTGTAGATGGCCATTTATTCCCTTTTATTCATTTCTGTTTGCTACTGCTGAGGACTTTTGAATATTTTTGAGTATAATTTGAAAGAATCAGTCTGGTGTAATAACCAGATGACTGTAACTATGTCACAATAATATTTGAAGTACTGGTTTACGAGACTGTGATTTTGAAAGACTCAGTAAATTCATTCAGTTTTTTTCTTTGTAGCATCAGAACAAGATACAGGACAGGTTATCAGGGGCCTTAAGATGGTGAGATATCTTTTCAGAGGCTGTTTTTGCTGGGTTTATAATACTTTAGTGGGGAATAATTACATTCAAAGGTTTTTCTTTTTAATTCCTACATTATCTTTTTTGTGTCTTCAACCTCAATTCCCTCTTCGCATAATATTTTGGCTTGAAATTTCTGCAATGAAAATGTGTGTGCATAATAACCCTGAAAGAAAAAGCTTTTGAGGAAGGCATTCTGAAGTAGAGTTATCTAAGTATATAAAATTTTTTTGAATTGTTTTAAAATCTTGACTTTTACAGGAGGAGTCACCAAAGTATTGACTTCATGAGTCACCTTAATTTCTTCATGTAGCAATACAACTCCTTGCACACAGAAAGCATTAATGGCTAATTCTATTTATTTTTCCAGTTGGTTCTTCCCTGCATAAATATTTTAATTTTTGCTTATATTTTTCAAGGGAGAAAGAATATCTATGCATTTTGATGTCTACATAAAATGCTTTTTCTAGAACTAGTCAATTGTTCTGCCTTAAATAGCGTAACAATTCCGTATTAATGGAAACTGCATAGTGTGTTTTAATACTTGCTCATTGGTTAGTTGAATTGTTTTTATGAGTGCATTATAACTACAAGGTTAGTACAGTTTCTGTAGAGAAATCAGAAAGATAGAGAAGCCTTTTGAGGCTTCCATGTAAATAAACAAAACAAACCAAAATAAACCCAACAATATTTATTCAAAATACTGCGTGCCAAGTGGAATGGACACAGTCATAACCCGGCAAATCAGAACACCTTACTTGAAGTTAGGTGTGTCCAGAAACACTTTGCATCTTTGCAATTTAGAAAAGAATTTTACTTTCCAGCCAGTAAAACAAAAAATGGAGAATTATTTTAAAATGCAGGTAGAAAAATTGCCAGCTGCACTTCTTAATTATGTGTTTAGCCTTATTTGAAATAGCTCGGTATTAAAAGCAATGCTGCAGACAGCGTGTCTTGTACTGTATTGAAGACAGTGGTTTTAGCTTTCAAACATAAACCTTTTGCAAGTGAATGCTACTGACGTGCCCAAATGCCTTTTGCTTTCTTAGTAGTTTCTAAAAATTGCCTCTTTTTTCAAGGGGAAAAAGGGAGAAAGGATTGGGCTGTTTGTTTTGTGGTGGGAGTGTGAAGAGGAGATTGTTTTAAAATTAGAATTAGAATGTCATAAGTAGTCTCCAGTTATGGATTTCTTTTCCTAGAGGAAAAATGAGAGGTATTGGTGGAAAGTATTTTGGACTGTAATGTGGTGATATTAGTCAGGAGAGAGGGTTTGACTGTTTCATGACGACTGGATCCTCACACGAGGTGCTGACACAGACGTGCAAAAGACACTGCATAGCTAGAGAGAAGGTCAAAATACTTCTCAGGTATTCAGCTACCAGTTATTACTATGGTAGCCCCATTTCACTCCTTAGGTAATCACCAGCAATAATTCTGGGTAAGTCCCTGCTTTAGTTTTTACAAAACTAACATAAGAAAAAAAAATATATATATATAAAAATCTGTATTGTTTTTCCCCTGTTATATAACGAGAAAGAAAGCCAAGACTGACATCAGGGCGTTTTCTCTTCTTTGTAGGTCATTTCAAGGCAGAAATTCAAGCACCTTGGAGCAATCACTGGTTTCGAAGAGACTGCTTCTATCATTTATGGTGGTACGGTAATATTATATGGGAAAATGTGAAATTGTGAGAGGAGCGGAGATCAGAATACAGCCAAATCACTACAGGGTTTGAGCAGCAATTGGCTATAAAATTAATACAGAGCAACAGTTGGATGTTGCAAGGTTGAGCATTAATCCAGTGCCTGGTAGAAAAAAAATTTATTTATCTAAATTTCTGCTTCATAGTGATTGTGCTGTGTGAGCTATTAAACAAAACAAAATAAAACAAACCCCAACTTTAAATCCATAGAATATGTTTGATGAAGCTGACATCTTCACTCAACTTGGATGAAAAATAACTCCTGTGTGGATTAGTACAGGGATTATAGGTCCCTTCCAAATCCTTTTACGGTAGAATTTCAATCTGGGGAGGAAAGTTGCCTTTTTATCAAAATTATTTTTATTGAGAGAAGCAGAAATGCGTGTTGCATATACATGTCTTCTTGCATAGTGTACATTCTGATACAGTTAATTCAGCCAATTTTCTGGTATTGTTCTCAAGATCTGTGCCATGGATATTAGAGTCCTCCGTATGGGTACATTTTTCCTCTAATTTTTTCCGCTTCTTTTTCTGGTAAGCTGTATACATTCAAGCATTTTAGTTTAAATTTAGAATCATCAAGGTTGTTCTAGAGGATCTGAAGTTCTGCCACAGTTAGGTAGTTATTTTACTGTAGAAGGAGTTGCAGGTAGCTCCTACATCTTTATTTTTTAGCTCAAGCAGAGACAGAGATTAAAACTATCTATTTTTAAAAATTCTCTATTATTTTTTCACCTAATTTATGCATAAATTAATATTTCAGCTAATTACAATAGCTGTTGATTTTCAGCATGCCTTCAACTCTGAATGTAAAATTTGGGAGCTGAAGCAGGCCACTTTTTCAAAATGCATCCTTATGTGCTCTGTTTAGATTTGGGAAGAATAACACTGAATTGTTTGAGTGTTACTGTTTCCTGGAGTATCAAGTTAGCATCTCTTGCTTTGGTATTGAAAAGGTTGCTGATTTTGATGCCAAAAGACTCTCTTACTAAGTAGTTCGAAATAATTTCTCAGAGATGAAAGGGGATTCTGTCCCTAGTGGAAAATTGTACATGGCAAGACCACATGGCAGACAAGTATCTGCTCCCTTTGTCATTGATGGATTTCTGTCATTGATTTCATGAGAGGAAAAATTTGGTTTATCAACAATACTGTCAAACAGCAGGCAGTTAAACTTAATTTTTCCCAGACTCTTTAAAAAAAATCTAGGACCTGTGGCATTCTAAAACATAGTTTACTTATATTAATGACATTTTTCTTCTAAGATTTCAGTGTGAAAGGTTAGTGATTTGTTCGGATTTTGGTAAAGCCGTTCATGCTGGAAATAAGGATGCCATGGGTCAGAAGCAATTAGGCTTAAGAGTCTGAAAAAATCTACTACCAATTAGCAGTTTGCTACTGCTGTCAAGTAAATATAAGCATATTTGATCATGGTAAGCCTAAATGGATATGCTTTAGTGATTCATTTATAATAGTATTGTAGTCTTTGATGTTTTGTTTCAGTAATACCATTAAATTTTAAGCAGTGAATTCAAGAATTAAAAGTGTTCTGTGCCATTAAAGTGAATAAGTGTAGAATAAAATTTGAGGATCTGAATCTGCACATTTTTATGCAAAGAGTCCTTTGCATCTACTACTAGCTGTGCTATAGTGCACAGTATGCATGGTATGGAAATCGATGCCAGAGCTGGCCCATGGACTGGGAGCAGGGTAGCCTGTTTGTGCAGTGCTTTGCCAAAGCTAATTTACTCTGCTAAAAAACAGGGTAAATTAGACAGTATGCAGCATTAAGCAATGTGGTTAAACTGCTTCCAGTTACCAAGCTGGCTCCTTTGGAGCTGCTCTGGCTATCTCTCCACAGCACAGTGTTGTGCAGCGCGGATATGCCCTGACTAAAATTGATGTGTGTGAAATTTTATTCACTTAAGGAAGGACTGATGAATCATACTCCTCCTCTCTTCTGCAGAAATTCTGTCCTCAGATACAGGCAGAATGTACAACTAAGCATGTTTTCAAATAACTACAGTATAACTGTCATTGCATTTGACCTCAGTAATGTGATTCTCTGAGTAAACACAGAAAGGCACCACAACTGATTATAATTAAATATAAGTAGCTAAGCACAGATCTGTGGTATAAATAGATGTGTTACAGCTGACAGTTAAAGTTTGAGTTCAGTTTATGTGTGAGCCTTTGCATTACTCATGTAAATCAATGTTCTCACTTACAAGAGAAACCTCATAATTTACCACTACCCGTAAAGTAGCCTCGCTGTAATCAATAGTGATTCCTATATGGAATTACTGTGCAGAGCAGTGTTTCTTCCATCCATATCCTCAATATGATTACTGTATGGTTTGGCACCACGACAGAAAAATATCCAGTGAGCTCAGTAGTTTTTTGCGTGGAAGGAGTTAGTTGTCCTAATTTGGTACAAAAATTCCGTTCAGTTTAAAGTAAGCAAAACTAGAATTAAATACTCCACATGGGGAAGGATTGAGTATAATCTTCAGCGGCGGGGGGGGCAAGGGGATTGTTTGCAATCTCACTATATTGAGACTTTACAATTAAATTCAGCTTTATTTTTTTTTCTATGTAGAAGTAGAATACAGTAATTAGAAATACTTGGTGATGTCTGCCATATTGATAACAGTAAAGGATGATCTGGTAATTTTTTTCGTCTCTGCTTCTGGTGATAATTATATATGCTGCATTTGAGACTGAGAGCAAACCATATTCAAATGAATCTCAAAACATTTTGCAGTCTTCTGATCCTGCGAGCTTGCTGCACTGCACACACAGACACGCTGTGCTCAGCTCTTCAGTCCACCAAACAGGAATGACAAGGACAGAGGGGTTTCTGAACTCCTGCACTCCTCTTGGGAGCCTGGGGGTGCCCATGGGGGTGCAGGGCTCTGAGCCACTCTCCCAGGGCACCTCATGGAGCCACAGTCCCTGTCCAGTGGTATTTCCTCTATAAAACAGGCTGAAGCTTTGAATAGGAAGGCAGAGACTTTGAAGCATGCAGGAGCCTGAGTCCTCTGTAACTCACCACTCCACTAGACAACTCCACAAGTTCATGGGCAATTGCTAGGTACCCACGAGACCAGGACATGAGTGAGATCCAACCTGGAAGCAGCCTGTCATGACAGTAAGTGGTAGGTGTGCTCAGGGCACCTGGATTGAAGTGATCCCCTCAGGGAACTGAGTCCAGACCTGTCTTTTATTGGGGTTAAAAGAAGCTGTAGCTGGAAGTTGAGAGTTCAATGTACTCACAGAAACCTCAGCTTTGGCACTTAGCAGACTGACAGGACCAAAACAATGGAGCCAGGTGAATTCAGATTTTACAGTCAGTAAAGCAGAGGTTTTATGAATTGCTTTTGTGCATTTGGATTGCCTGAATTCCACTTTCAGTGCCTTGTGCGCATCCTGAGTGTATGGCTCTGTGTTCCAACAGAAAATATAGGTTACATCTCAAATAAGCAAAATTTAGAAAATAAATGGGTTTCTGTGTTAGTATGTGTTTGTGATTACTAAAGTTAAAAACGTTCCTCTGCTTTTCTAGTCACCTATGTAACTAACACATCTGGTGAAATGGAGCTGCCTCTTCTAGTTACATAAAACAGACACTTCCAAATGTAATGTTTTTAAAAGCTGCAATTAACTAATAGGGGAATAGAAGAGTTTTCTATTAAATATGGTGAACATGAAAAATAAATAGCACTTTCAAAAAAACAAATAGTAATTCTCCCTGGCACTGGATTACAGCGTTAAGAAGTGGCAGTATTTAAGATGACAAAACTATATTATAGAAATCTGTGATCTGCTTTTCTGTTCTCATTTTCCATTTCTCTTATGAAAGAGACTTATTTTTGACTTGGCCCATCTTAATGAAAGGATAGCTTACATACAAAATGCTATACATATTTTAATGTAATTTGTGATTTTTAAGATACACATTACACAAACAGTCATGTTTTATTTTGTGAATAAGCAGAAGAGTAACTCTTCACTTCAAGAAGTGTCTTCCCCTAAAATGTCTCACGTGTCTTTTTCAACTTTTGCCAATAGAACAGTGTAGTATTTTTAAAGCTTATATTTCCCACCTTAAGACTATGGGAAAACGCACAGAGGCTATTGAATCTCTAACTTTACATATAGTCAGTAAAAACATACATGTACTCACAATATTGCTTTAATAGGAAGTTCTTCAGTGACTGCTCAGTCAAAATAATATCTCCATTTAAAAAGATAAAGTAGCAAGACAGATGAAGGACCGACAAATGCTAAACAGCATCTTTACTACTTCTCAGCTTAGCAGACCTATCTTAAACTCAGCAATTGTTCACAAATACTGCATTTGTATTTAGCTAGAGCTTTGCTGTTCCTGTTTAATGTACAGGAAAGGACAGGTTTAAGAAGGACAAGCCCCTTCAAGCTGTTCTTCAGCCATATAAATTGAACTCAGGAAGAGTTATCTTTGTAATCCCTGCCTCCGCTTTGCTTGCCTGCCTCATTGGGATGCAGGGTGCCTGGTTTCTCAGTGTTCATCACAGCAGAGCTCCCACTGCCTACAATTTGCAGTGGCAAGTGCTCAACACTTCTACAAATTACACTCCTCCACACCAAGCACCTCGAGAAACACAGTTAACAACCACATGTGCAAAGTGACTCGTATCACACAGGAAATCTGTGGCAAAGGCAGGGATACGATATAGTTCCCCAGGGCTGCACTCATGCCTTAATCATGAAAACACGTTCCCTTCTCTACAGTTGTCTGCTTCATTCACTGTGACCTTACAACGGCTGCAACAAAGAAAGTACAGATTGCACAGAGCTTTTACTATGCAGTGATTCATCCTCCAGCATAGGTCCTTTCTGTGCGCTGAATAACACAGAGGAGCCACGGAAAACTCCCTCTGCGCAAAGGAATTACATGCAGTTCCCTCTGCCTCACCACTCACATAATCCACCAAAGTCCTCGTCCTTTTGTCTGCCTCTTCTACCACCAAGAGAGTTGGGTGCGTGGTAGTGATGGGATTCCTGATCCAATTCCTGCGCTTAATCAGGCCCGACTACGGCAGCAGCGAGCGGCAGGATCAGGGGAAAATGTTTTGAACGCCAGTAGCCCCAGGGCTGGAGCGTGCCCAGATGTTTCATGGAATGGCTCTGGCAGACCAGTCGCACACAGGTGTTTATTGGCTTGAAGTAAAAGTCAGGAATACCAAGAATAATTCATCTGCCACTTGGCTCTTCAAACAGAACAGGAACGAGCACAACGTGCAAATCTAAATGGCAGATAACAGCAGCTCTTAGCTAACACACACACTTTACCCACGGAGCTGCTTGCCTGATGAACTTTTTATTTTGCTGGAATGAACTCATTTTAGTTATGAAAACTGATTATGCATATTGTTACAGGCATGCAGCCAAGCAACCGTACAACTCGCTTTTTCACTAATATCTGTCATTTTTAGGAATAAAACATGCTGCTGCTAACTGCAAGTACAAATCTACTTCTTAGAAATATGATTTGCAGTTTACTTTCTCTTTACATTTAAAAGCTATTTAAAAACAAAACAGATGTAGCTGGTTCAAAAGTAGCATTGTGTACTTACATTAAATATACCAATTTTCACACTAAAATTACTTTAGGGAGCAAAGACTTGCTATATGTGGCAAATCAAAGGAGAAATGTAAGAAACTATTCCAAAGAGGTTTGCTACTCCGCACAGCAAAAGCTCTGCACAGCCTCTCCATGACCTGGACTCCGCACGATTTATTGGTTATCTTTAATAAAGTGAAATCCAAGCACCTTTTCTGCTTTGTTACTTCCATTTTAGCACTAGCAGTAGCAGACAGACAGGCAAAGTTTAGTTTTAGCCTGGGAGCTAAAAGAAATACTTCTAACATACATATGTACCGTTACAGTCTGACTTATAAATGCTTAGTAGTAAAGTCAGCAGGAATTGAACACTAAAACTGGAGAAGAGTAAATGGAAAGAGATCCTGCTGTATTTGCAGACTCGTGGTAATAAGGAAGGCGCTCCCGACTGCTCTTGGAAACTTGTCATGTAAGTGAGTAAGGAGAGAGGTCAGACAGTGACAGACTGCTCTTCCAGCCTGAAATGGGGGGTTGCACCAAATCTAAAAAACCAAAACCAGTTTGAAACATGCATTTAAATAAAAATTAATGTTATTAAAACAAATTATACCCATAATTTAGAAATGTAATCTGGAAGTACCGTAACTCCTGGCTTCTCTTCAGATGATGTCTGGCAGCATGCTATGTATTATCCACAGAGTATCTTCCAGAATCCCCAGCACCCTGGCTGCAGGAACCACTCTGAATCTCACTAAATTCTGATGATTCTGATGTCATTTTCTAAGCTTAAAGTATTCTTTCAAGTGACATCAATCATGACTCAACCTGGCCTTTCCTGCCACATATGACAAAGGCTCCTATTTTTAAACTTCCAGACAAACACAGCCTGTATAATTTTTTTTTTTTTTGCCAAACATATGTCAGTTCAAATCTCACTATTCTGAGCATATTCTGTTCTTTTGGGATACTTGTCAGCTGGCCTATTTGTATCGGGTTTATAAGAAATTAAATGTTTTTCTAGAAGCAAAATAACAGACTTGGAGAACAGAGCTTCCACCTTGCATTATTCATAGAATTTGTGAAAATCTGTGGTTCTGTTGTCAAGAAGCACAGAGACTAATTGCACAGAGCCAACAATTCACTCAGTGTAGTGGCTAAAATGGATAAATGGATAAAAATGATTTGTATTAGTGCTTGCAGTCTCTTGGAAATGTCAGATACTTTCTTGACATTCTAAAATGCAGGCTGTACAGCAAAAGTGAGAGAGTACCATTTTGTATTAATCTAAAAATGCATAAAACTGATTATCCCCTTCTAGCACTCAATATTTGACTGCTTCATGAAGACCCGAGATGCTGATTGTAACTGGCTGCACTCTTCCAGCTCATCATGGCTCTCATTCCTCTTCCAGCAGAGCGGTGAAAGTTTTACTTCCTATGTAAAAAGACATTTACTTCCTATGTAACAAGATATTTACAGAGATTCCCCACAACCAGTTTTGCCACTTGGAGTAAGCTGTAAATGTTCATCTCCCCTGTTTCCCATGCATGGCGGTCTCGCCATTCCCACGAACTAGCTGTTCCTCTTGTGTAAATCCCTAGCCCATGCAGGTATCTCCGTGTATTTCAGTACTGTCACTTCGCGTTCATACTGTTCCCTTTAATCACCTCGCAGGGTTCAAAGGACACCTAGACATATTCTCATCTCTAGTCTCTAAAACATTCACCAAATGTTCTAGTATAAAGGATTTATGGTATTTCTTTGGTTCACAGCATATATGTCCTTAACATACATCTGTTAGACTCTACTTTTTTTACTCTGCTCAAGTAGAATGATGCACAGGTGTAATCGAACTGACAAAAGTGTTAATGTTTTTCTAGAAGAGATCACTTGTAGTTAGTGCAACTGACATTTTACTCATTGTTCTTGTTAATACCCACATTTATTCTAAAAGAATTGTGAAATGAAATCATCAAAAAGCTACCAGCTGCACAAGTCTTCTGAAGCCTCTGTCTGAGTCTGTCTTAGACATTACAAAAACATGCAAGAAGGCTTAGAGATAGTCTCAAAAAAAAAAAAAAAAAGAATAAAAAAGGAATATCCAGGTGGCTTTTAAACTGTGGAATACAATAAAGTAGAGTTTGGAAAGTATTACACAGAAATATAATAACAAAAAAACCCAAGATACGCCGTTTACAAGTTGAAATATATAGTGCTGTGCCTTCGCGTGAGCCGAGATCAGTAAAGCAGACAGAGCTCGCCCTACAGGGTTTGAGAACCGCATGACAGCTCCGAGTTTACAAACGTGTGACTGGCAGCTTGCAGGCGTGCTGAGCAACACTAGAAAATCTTTTAAGGCTTAAGGTTAATGGAGGTTAATTATTCTGAAACACTGTTTTGTAGATTTCAGTAATAATTGCCTAAAGTGACAGCGATGAATTGCTGCCTCCATTTTGAGAGCACTTGGGAAATTACTTAAAAGTGTGTGAGAAGATTTATCGGGAACACTTTGTAGGTGTAAAAGGAATGAGGCCCTGGAAGGATAGCTAAGCAGCAAAGAGCAGGGCCATCTAATGCAGTCCTACAATTTCCATTAAATAATTCAGACAAAGAGTCAATAGATTTATCAGCCACACATATTTACTACCATGTGTTTGACAGGACTTTGATGCGTTTGCATTGAAATTCGCTCCCAGATACTAATCTCAGATATTAATCCAAAGAAAATAACCAGACAGCTCTCACATGTTTGATTACTTGCCGAAATATTTATCATCTTTGCTGATTGCATCTTATCTTAAAGCCAGACCCTGAGCTCAGAGAAGTCATCAGCTTGGTTCCGGGGTAAGAGCTGCCAGCCCCATTGTGAGGAGTGTTACAGAAGTCAAAGGGACCACACATGAAATGAGGCACTAAAGTTCAACAGTAAAAGTTGAACAGCAAGACCTGGCATTAGATTACAAGGTCTTCAGAGCAAAGGCATTCCTGATTTCCCAGGCACAGATAGACAAGAGGTACAACTCTGATACTGTTAAAATAAAAATGAAACTTTTCTAACTTCACTAGCACTGCATGTTTATCTGCTACCATCTCATCTGTGCCACACAAACTGCAGGAACAATCCTGAGTGCTGAAGTGGTACAGAAGGAAGTCATTTGAGGCTAACCATAGGAGGAGTTCGGACTATCGCTCATTGAGGGGTTGAAGTGGTGTCAGCAATCTGCTGATATTTCACCCTGGTCCCATACACATGATACAGAAAGCAGCAGCAGCCATTAGGTGCTCACAGTGAAGCAATCCAGGCTAAGCACTTTCCAATAGCACAAAATGAGGCAATTTACCAGGAAGAGAGGGAGTTGCATTAGCATGAAAAAATTCTAAGTTATTCACAAGATGCTAAAAGAGAAGGAAGAATCATCAATCCTGAGCACTGGAACCACGAGGATCCATAAGGATTTTACATGACACTAGCGAGCCCAAGCCAAGTAACCACTGCTGTAAGTGGAGATGTGAGGGGAGCAGAGAAGTAGCACTGCCTCCCTGCAGAGCAATCACATATTTGGAGAGAACTTGCCTCTTGTGTTTTCCACTTATATTTTGTGACAGATAAGTTAGTGTTGGCTGGGAGCAAACCAGGAGTACCTGCAGAAAATATCCTGCAGCATGAGAGTCTCAAAGGGGGTACTTAATGCGGTTGCAAGGACAATAACAAACACCAACTGTATAAATTGGTCACACTTATTGGCAGCAGAGTTAATACAGCCACCACCATCCCTCTGGTACAAGGTGGGTGAACATGAAGGAGGCTCAGGATTAAAAGTGCAACAACCTTGTCAGTGATACATGGACATGTCAACCACACCCATCTTGGGACTTGCTGGACTTGAACAGACTCTAAGAGTAGGCAGGTTGTAATACCATTTCAGAAGAAAACTTCTGGAGACCACACAAAGTCAAGAGCTACAGTCAGACTGTGACACTGTGAAGGGAAACCACGTGCAGAGTCTGCCACGGCGTAGTCAAGGACTGCGCATTGGAGTGCGTTACCTGGCACAGAGGGTAACGTCACTGCTCCCTGCTAAATGCTTGTAAGTGAAGGGCACGGGGTAGTGACTGCTCCTTCTCATAGTTAAGAGGGAGTAAATGACACCTTGCTGCTCACATCATCTTTCCGTGCTGTTTTCACCCATAGGTTGCTCACTTTTGTGCCAGACTTGCAGATGTGCTGGTGTTCAGAGCCCAGCAGTGCCCCAGCTTCTCTCCCTTTCAGTGGTTCCTGGCCAGCCTCTCCTTTCTGCTTCACATTGTCCTTGTTAAACTATTGGCCCCTGACATGGAGAGGCTTTTTGAGAAGATTGGTTAGGAAGAAAGGAAACAAGATTAAACAGAATGGGTCACTTGAGAACACTTGCAGAAATTTTGTCTTTATTTGCTTGGTCTGGTAGCTTTGGAAGATAAGAACTCCACATGTTTTATGGTTACATTTATATAACAAATAAAGTCTTTAATTACAGCAACCCTTACTTTCAAGCAGGCAGTAGGGAAGCCAAAAGAAAAATAGAAAAGTTTGCTGTCAGAGTAATAGTGTCTAATAATCAGAAGTGTCACATAACCCTCTGAAAATTAAAAATAGAATAATAAAACGTTTCTCCCATTTACTAAGTTACTGTATAATCTTATCAGGGATACCATCCCTCATTTCAAACACCGTGGTGTTACCTATGGCAGCCTCTCCACGTGGCAAAGAGTGGCACCTCCTGCTTTGCTTGGAAGAGGTTCCCTGCAGCTCCCCTGCTGTGCCGCAGCATCCCCCGAGCCCACGCGGCCGTCTGACAGTCATGGAGAGCGCAGTGTCAGAAGCAGGGTACGAATGTAGTTGGATTTTTGAAGGGAAAATAGAACTTGATACTTCAGTTCCCACAGAGTACCACCACAGAGACTATTTTCTGTAAAACTAAACCAGTGTAGTGATGTTTTACACCACAATATCACATAAAAGGCAAGACAGTTGGCCCAGTGATACTCCTACACAGACAAATTCCTGTGTCTCCGGACAGGTTCACATTTCTTTATCTGGCAAGCATAAAATTGTAGTCTGTGTACAAAGCAGCCTTTTCATTTAGGGAACAATTAAGCTAATCCCACAAGATTTCATGTTTAACTCGGTTTGTAGGGAACAAGTTTGTAGTCTGCATTCAATCAAGCTCTTTTGACTTTCAGAAAATAGGGGCAAACCAGTATAGTTGAAATGTAAAATTCTAAGCTTCCTGAGATGTGTGAGTCCTGCCTGAGTAAAACTATGCATCTATTTGCTAAAACTTTGGTATTTTATCAGGAGACTTCTTTCTTTAGTCTGCCTTTTATCTTCCAATTAAGCAATGTAAGACTGCTTTTTTCCAATAAAATAAATTGGTGTACATGAAAGCACTTGATAAATACAAAGAAATATATACATGTGCACACAGGCTCAGTTAAAGCTGCTATTGGCATTAAGGTGAGCTGCACCTCATGACTGCACTCATGACAAGATGCAGGCTCTTGGCCTTCAAAGTCTCACGTATTCAAGAGCATGGTCAGGCTCTGTGCTTTTTTCAATGTGGTTTGAGCTGGAGTTGGATCCAGCTGTGGCCAATGATGATCTGAATTCAATGGAGTCAAAAGAAGACAATAATTCAGGTTCAGTTCTGGCTTTTGACAAAACAATGGTGCAAATCAATCTTTGGGTTTGGTTCTACTTCCTGCTTAACAGCTGTGTAAAGAAAAACATCTGGAATAATACCCCAGCAGGGCCAATAACTGAGGCTGCTCTTTCATACTATGCAGATAGCACCAATAATAACAAAGCTTTCAAGACAGTTTTCAACAACAACAACAAAAAAACCCAACCAAACAAGAAAACTCCTTTTGTGCCTTACAGTCAACAGTAGCCAGGACTGCAAATGGGACTTGGAGCAGACTGCCTCCATTGGCACCAGGCAGGGAAACAGGACAAGACCTGCCATTCTGGCTCTGCAGGAGAGAGGCGGAGCACAGCTCACGTGTACAGAGCTAATTCCCTTGTGCAGCCAAGCTGGACACACGGCTGCCTGGGCCAAGCTTTTGTGAGCCCTTGGCTGTGCCTGGACACTGCACAGCACGGGCTGAGGCCCTGACACGAAGCTCTAACCACTTGATCCTCCTGTGAGATGCTGAACCCTAGATCTGACTGCCCCATTATGCCAGCACTGCCTCTGCTGCCAGCTGGTAAAAAGAGCTGCACTTAGTGCATGTCCTTGCACCTTCTTGCTGCACTGCTCTGCCATCTCTCTGACTTTTTTTAGTGAACTCCTTTGAACCTAGGACTACTTCTTTGTTCCATATTCATATGGTCCCGAACACAACCCAGTCTGTATTTGGGAGTAGGGCTCCAGAAGCTGCATCAAAGTAGGTTTAGTGGGGAAGCATGACCCATACAGGGCATGCAAAGCTCCATGGAGTGCTCTCAGCCCATGCTCACATCTGGGCAATTGCCCCATCATCAGTAGTGTCTCCATTGTGAAACGTGACTTCCCCCACCACTTGAGGTCCAGACCAATTTCAGGGAACCACAGCTGCTTAAAAATAAGGCAGTAATGCAAGTCTAGGAAAGGGAGGGGACACGCCAGGGAATGTCCAGAGGTCACACAGAAAACAATCAGAACTGCCCCAAGTGGCCATTGACTTAAACAACTGAAGCCAACACTGGCTGCATAAAATTTTAAATTGCTCCTGGTCTTTTTTACCACGTGCTGCTCTCATGCATCAAACAGGCCACAGGGACCTCTCAGAGCAACTCTGTTTTCATGTGCTTCTCCATCTGGAACAAACACTAACTCTTTACCTCTGTTTCAGACACACACTACCCCAGCGTCCATAAGAAAGGAGGTAAAAAAAAGTCCTTGGATCAAATTTTTGATGTCTCACTGTTTTTCAAGATGAGTTAATTATCCCTTTTCCCCTCCTTGTATTACCTAGATTACTATACTGAAGCTGTACAAAGGCCAAGCGGAAAACAAAGAATGAAACTCCCAATGATTAAACAGAGTTTGGTAATTTTGTGTTAAAGCTGTGATTGACTGTACTCTTGCTACAAAAGTTAACCAAGTTAAAAGAAAGTAAAGCAACAGCTTGGCCAGATGTGCAGGATCTGTGGTACTCCTTCTGGGTACTACATTTCAGCTCCATAATTCCCACAATCTTAGCTTTGTTTACAAAAGCAGATTTACTGGTGCTTATTTATATTTACCAAGGAGGGAACAGAAACCGCAGCACAGTTGCAGCCGGATCTCTGATCTCCTGTTCAGTGACTCACAAAACAGAAGATGCATTTTCAGGGTGGTACTTGCATTTGCAACATTCTCAGTTCACCTCTGCCCTACCCTCAGACCCTGTGCTTTCAAAATGTACCAAATCCCTTACAACTAGGTTTCTGTGAGTCTGTGTATAATCCTATAGAAAACTTGTAATATCTTTGTTAAGACACAAATCTAAATTTCACTTGAAAATTATAGGATGCCTTCTGGGTTTTTTTAGCATATTCAAGTTGTGAATACTAATACAGCTACTGAAAAGAAACAGATCTAATTACAAAAGAAATTGTGACCTAATTTTCTCTATTTATTGCTTATCAACAAGTTTTCAGATACTGTTTGTGCCGTTTGAACCCTTTTGTAAATCCTGATATTTTTCTCCATTTACATACTGAATTGTGTAGCTGGCAGCTTTGTGCCACTGAATCCTTAAAAATTTTTGAACAGACGTGTGTACAACTGAAACAGAAGCAAAACAAAGTCTCAATAATCACATGGATTTACCCTCTTTGTTCAAACACTGGATGTCAACTACACAAAATACCATAGTATTTTATTATAAAGATGTAAAATCATTCCATACAGTCTTCCAAATACCCAACTTGCATTTCAGATGCAGATACCAAGAGGGGAAAGTCTCCAGCTGTCTAGAACTCCAAACTCTCTCATTTGTACTGTCATTTAACATGACAAAATTTAAGACCAGACTTTAACTGTTTCCAAATGTTTTTGTGTGTGTTTCTGCTGAAACCTTTAACTGTTATCTAGCACCAGAATTCTTCAACAACAAATACACCCACTGTCTTCCTCCAATTTTGTATTCATTTTTCTGTTGAATGCTTGCTATCATACATTAATCATGATAATATATGATAAATACTTAATGACTCTGAGAGCAAAACGATCTTGGGCAAATTGCAAGTACAAGTGGTTTTAAGAACTGATACACAGAAATCTCTTAATCCTGTGGGAAAATTACTGTAGATAGAAAGGTAGCAAAAATAGACTCCGATTATAACTTTAACTTCAGATCTCTGAAGAAACTATTCATCTTGTGAAACAATCTCACAAAAGCTAAATATGAACTTTGCTGAGGAAAAAATTCTCCACGCACAGTAGAAACCTGAACCAAAGTACATGTGGGAAATGCAGAATTCTGCACTGAAACAAAACAGAAGGGGCTTAAAAGTCTTCAATCTAATCCTAGTACGTGTTAGGCTTTTTTTTTTTTCTGGAAAAGACATAACACAATGCAAAAAGTAACTCAGTTTAAGCATTACTTTTTTTGAGTCCTACAAATGAGCACAACCTCCTGTGGGACTTGTGAGTGGCGTAGAAGCATATGTGTCCGATGAAACACTCTGAGTCAACAACTCGGATAACGCTCCAACACTTTGCAAGCCCAGACGAGCTGATATTTCAGCTTGATCCACTGACATAAGCTTTTCCTCTCAGAAACAAAATGGTTTATTTCGGGGTGGGCTACAGGAAAAGGTAAACATCTATTTTGAAGGAGCATTCAGCAGCAAAAATGAAATATTAAGAATTGTTGTCCCTGTTCTAGGGTGCTTTATTTTTTCACTTAAGATAATTGGAGCATTACAGTTACTAGAGAGACCTATGAAATAATTTACTACTTAGACATTTTACCCCAACCCTGGAAGTGTTCAAGGCCGGGTTGGATGGGGCTCTGAGCAACCTGGTCTACTGAAAGTGTTCCTGCCCATGGCAGGGGGGTTGGAATGAGATGATATTTAAGATCCCTTCCAACCCAAAATACTCTGTAAGTCTATGATATGTAATGGTGCAATTTACAATAAAGAAAGAAACACCTTCTGTGGTATATCAATAATTTATTGTTTTGCATAAGAAGGTAAGATCAGATTTCAGGTAAGACATCAACCAAGAACCTGATGGCAAATTCAAGTATAGAGCTTGGTACAATATTAAAAAATACTAACCTTTGTGTGACTACAGCAAACAGCTAAAACACAATAAAAACATCTGGACTTGACTGTCAAAACATACAGTTCTCTAAAAACCCACACAGCACAACTTGAATATGTGGAATATTGGAAACATGTTTAGTCGTCTTCGTTCCCAAATTCTTAGGAGTCAAAGGAACAATCCACCCCCCTGCTCCCCTTGGTATCCCAGAATAGTTCAGCACACAGGCTCAGCATCCATCATGATAAGCAGGCTCCTGTCCTGTTGAAACTCTTGGGCTAAGACATTTTTTTCACCTTGACCTACTGTCATCTCTGCCTGCCTCATGGAGGCCAGGGCTTTGTTTTTTAGCTTTCGAAGCTAACACTGCAATAATGTTGATCTTTCAAGCGTAATCTAGTAATGTAATTAAAACCATTTCTCACTCCTCAAAGACTCTGTGCACGTTTTACTCTGCTGGTTGGATTTATGTTTGTGAGATTCCCGTTGTTTTGCAGGTGTTACTATTCAGGAATTAGCTCCTGGCTCAGAGACGGGGCAGGCAGCCATCCGTCTGGGAGACTCTCGCCAGCACTGTGCTGGGGATCAGAGGGTCAGTGTCTCTGTAAATGCTGCTCGCTGCTGCCCAGGACAGCAAAGCTGTGTAGAAGATCCTCCTAGACCACACTGAACTAGGAATGGGAATTAAATTAATTTCATTTCAAAAGGACAGGAAAAACAGCCTGCAGGACAGCCAGAACTGTTTCTACCAGGGAGTCTGCAGATTATTCTAGCATCTATTTCATAAAGAGAAAAGCAGGTCCCTTATGTGAGTGTGACAGCGCCCCAGTGTTCTGAGACAGCCCAGGTCAGAAGCAGTGTTAATAGTGTTATATGAAGGACTAAACCTCCTCTTTTTGGAAATGGCCAGATCCTGAGAGATGCCGAGTGCCCTCTCAGTTTCAAGAGATGGTGAAGGCACCTGACGTCTCACAGGTAAAGGCAAACTGACCCGCTGAATTCCATATCCCCTGAAAAAATAGTTTCATTTTCAGTAATTAAATAAAAAATAGAAAATGTTTTCTCCACTCAGATAATCTCTATGCAATTTATTTAATCAACAAATTCCTATTTATGTTACAAAAAAGTTTAAGTCCACCAGGAAAATGGTGAAATTTGACAAAAGTTACATTATAGCTGTTCCAGCAGAGCGTGTATCCATATACTCAGTACATCTGTAACTCTTGCATAAACTTTTCCAGACTCCTGGGGATTTTGATGTTGTTTCTTGCATTTCATTTGTTTTATACGACTCTAAGCCAAATGCAATGACCCACACATTAAATATACATTTAGAATAAAACTGCAAAATCTGATGGCTTTATCAGCATAAGAACTGAAATAAAATATTTACATGGAATGTTGAGCTCCATTTACAGAGACTGTTTCAAATTACAGACTTAGTAATCTCTTTAATAAATGGTCACACTGACAAGAAATTTAAAAACTTAACATCCCTTTTCAACCCTTTCATAAATATATAAAGTTTCACTAAATTCTTTTTTCTTTAAACAAGACAGCTATATTCTCTTTACAGATTAACACGAAATAATGGTTTCCCATTTGAATGTCACAGATGGGATGATCTGAAGTCAGCAAGTTCCTATACACATTCTGTACTTACAAGACATATTCACAACACAACACACAGGTGTTACTTGGTCTTCACATGTGTACTCACTTCCTGCAAATTGGTAGTAAATAAAGAAAAATACCAAATTATCTATATTAAAAATACATCCTCTAATATACATTTGTTTACACTGCCACATCAAATCTTAAAATGAGGTTTCCAACTGTGTCTGACCAGTGACAAGGACATTTTTTACAGTGAAGTCTACAGCATTCATTTATTTTTGAGTGGAGACAAAATACATGTTACACTACTAAAAAGTATCACAACATACTCAACAATAGAAAGAATTAATCTCTTGCAACTGCTTCCCAGATATCCAAGGTTCCCTCACTGTTTGAAAATTTATGATGGGAAAATTGTTCTAAAGGATGCCAAAAAATATTTTAAATCAATTTAAAGGGGAAAAAAATGTTATTTACTTTGTTACTATTCATATCACTTTGCCACTGATTTTACAGAAGATTAATCCCAAAGACTTTGAAGTTGTATACATACTAACTCATGTTTATTCCTATTTAAATAATTATTCCCACTAATTTTCTTTGTTGTGGCACAGGGCATGCGTGAAAATATTTTCAATGTGTACATGCTCACAGTTGAGTATTTCACAGTTAAGCCACTGAATACATCTTTCTTTCCATGATTATGTAAGTGCAAAGGAATACTAAAATCACTCTCGACATGTAAGACAAGGTTCACATCTAGAAAAGTAAAAACACTTATCTTGATATGTAATTAAAACAATGATGTTTTCCTCATAAAAATGTTGGTCACTTTTGCCTGTTTCAGTTCTCTCAAGCATTTAAGGGGCAATAACTTCCAAAGGCTGATGTGCTCTCTATGGGAGCAGTTATGCTTAAAACCACTGAAGTGCTGATCTCCAGTATTGACTTGTATCTTCTGCAAACTCTCTGTTAAAAAAGCTCACCTTGGAAACACACAGATGATGATAAAGAGGTGTTTGGCAGTTTTGTTACAGTAGTATTAACTCACTTTATGGAGCACAGTAAAGCTCCATTTTAATCTGACTGTTCTGCCCCAAATTGTGGGCAGGAGAATTGAAGACACAGGAAAACAAGACCAGTTCCAAGTGCATGAAGATTATACCTGCTGCTCAGTAGAGTTAAAAGCCCTCCTACCAAGGAAACCACCATCGAGTACTGCCTGATCATGCCCCAGGCTGAGGCGCTGATACAACAGCGGATGTTCTGGCTGTTGAAAACGTTACTATGAATGGAGCCAGCTGACGGGAACCCAGAAGGTCTCGGTCTCCAACCTGTCAAAAGTTGTTTTAAGCTCACTGTAAGCTGTAGCGAGGTCATCGTTGACTATCACCTTGTCAAAGAGGTGGCCGTACTGGCTCTCCATCACGTGGGCAGATTTAATCATTTCGTGAAAATCTTCCTCCTGGTAAGATCAGTGCAATAGAGATCAGTGCACCGTCAGTCCACAGCAACATTACACAAACTCACTCTGTACTAAACACAATCTACTTGCTTATTTCTTATCCGGAGATGGAAACCGTACTTTTAGTTAAAAAAATACAGAAATTACAATTACAAGTGATCTCAGAGAGTCTTATGAGTCAGCTCTGCTCAACAGGCAATTCTTTCATCTCTCCACTTGCAGAGACACAATTAATCACTGCATGGTAATTACAGTCATTTTCTGTTAGCAGCACCACTGGAAAATGTTTCTAGCTGTTTACTTTGATGATACATGTAAAGTTACATTACTGAAGTCTCAGCTTGATATTAGTGTGTGATATATTACAGCGCAATCTCTTTTAAGACCTTGGTAGGAGCCATCATTCAGTTCGATCTGGCTTTAGTGGATTCTCGTCATGTTTGGGAAGAGAACAAATCTTCGCAATTTATTTAAATAACTTTAAAAGATTAAACCTGTCCTAACTAAGTAATGTCCTGAAGGTTGGTCTTTTTATATATCACAAACCAACACTTTCTTACAGCATGTAATTTCCAAACTGTTTCAAATGCGCAATCTACAGAGATACAGTCTGATTATATCCGTGATTCAGTTTGAAACAAACCCTAAAAAATCCTAAATAACATCTGAATGAGGGAAAATGATACACATTGTAAATGTAGATAAAAACTCTAATAATGATCAGCTTTGCTGTAGCTTCAATTAAAATATTTCATTATATTACAAGGAGTCAAGTAAGTTACTGTTGGGTAATCTGAATTTTTTTCCTAACTATTGATAAAAAGCAGCATTTTTTACTTGCTTATATTTTTCTTCTTCTTTCTTACAGTGTTCATTTCCCTGTAACATTAAAAAACCCACTGTTTCTCTAATCCACAAATATGGGCTTTTTATTAAAGTAGCTGTGACTTTTTAAATTGGTTCTTTATATTTGAATTTTCTTCTAAATTTTGACCCTGTAATACATGTGATAAAACAAGGAAATTCTTATATTTGAATAGAAACATCTAAGCCCAGATGCAAATTTTTTAAAGGAAATCCACAGTATTCTCTCATAAAAATATACTTGCACTGTGGGGGTTCTTCAATGACACACAATCAGAGGACCATGGAAAATGTAAATACCCACGAGCATATCAAACAATGAGAACACCACAGTAGACGTGTGATGTGAGAGAGCTGGGAAACAACAAGATGCTATGTGTAAGCCCTGATGAGTACTGTCAATGAGGTCCAGTGGTCACCTTTATTTCCAAGGCAAACCACTACATCAGAACTCTTAACAGGTTCTCATGTTTTACCATGTCTAATTATACTTACTGTGAAGGGTTTTGCAGTTCCCTTATCATCTTTACTTGAAATAATCTTGGCATTTTTTCTGGTCTCTCTCAAACGGTCAAGTGATGGAGGCTTTATAAATATAACAAATGGTTTAAACTCATATGTCCGTAAATGTTTCACTGTCTGGGAAGAGGAAAGATTTTAATTAATTAGTTTATTTTGCACAATGGAATTTACTGTAATAAACTCTACACTAACTAAAATAAACCCATAAAGCACTTCTAGGCAGGTATTTTTCATTTAGTGCTCTGCCGACCAGCACTGATTCATGTAAGGAGAATTTTCATGTGAACGGTAAGAAAACCATTTCTCCAAGGGTGATCATTGCTCTTGATTTCCACATGGCTGCTGGTAAACCCCGTCATTCCAGGAAAGGCTGGGCTGTGCACACCAGTGCCACTGGCAGCAGGAGGATGGAGGGGAACAGCAGGTATTCAGGAGAGGAGGAAAAGTTCAAAAGTTCAACAGATTTTAGAAGGAATAACACTTTGTGTACCCATGAAAAGTAGAAGAAAAAGGTGTCTGTGACACTTGGTCACAAAAGGTCAATGTTTTTTCTTTTCAGTACTTTGTGCCCACCACACAACCCCCTGCTGTTCACTCTTCCTGCGCAAGCTGAGTGATGCTACGTGTGGAGTCAGAAACATGTCTGTGGTTTGGATTGCAGCACCGGGTGAAGTAGGGATGGCCAGCAGCTCAGGGTAGTGTATGGACAGCCAAAAGCCGCCTGTCCTCTCCACACTGCCAGGGTCCACAGGGAAATCCCATGTTGGAGAGTGGGGTCCCAGAATAGTTCACAAGCTTGGGTCCCCAAGAGAATTTTGTGCTTTGCTGGAAAACTGGGCTGTGTGGGACAGGCAATGGTCTCACAGAACAGGAGCCCCTGCCCAGCTCGCCTCCTCTCCTGACACAGGGTATGGTTTCCCTGGCCATTCCTCTGCCAATGCAGCCCTGCCCTGCTTCTCGGGCACAGCCCCGCATCCGAAACTGCCCCAGGAACTGTGCACAAGTCATACACTGGCCACCCTTGGAGAAGAAATGCTCTGGCTAGGTTTAAACAAACTAGTCCAGCTCCTGGAAGAACTGTGGTTATTAGGAGCAAAAAAATTCCCAGTGGAGCTCTTCAGTGGGGTTGAAAGACAAGGTCAATGCAAAAGAAAGGGTTTAGAGAGGAATGTACATAACAATTATCCAGCCAACATCATATTTAGTGCATTCCTTGACTTGTGTCCACCCTGCATGGAAACCCTTGGCATGAACGGTCTGGTGAAACATGTGAGAGAGAATTGATGGACTGGGTGATACCTCAAAGCTGTTCCAAAATTAAAGTTGCGGAGAGAACCTTTAGCCCAAACTAACAGAAAGATGAATGGAAATATAGGAGCATTCTGTAATTAAATCTTTGGTATTATGCTGCAGGCTTTCAATTCACTTATTTACTAGCTGCATAGTTGCCAATTTGTATTTAGGTTTCCTTCCTCTCCTTTCAGAGAACCTCCCTGTGATAAAGGTACCCAACAAGCTCACTCAACAGTCATTCCGTGTGGCATAAAATACACCTTTTTAGAAATATTTTTTTTCCGGAATCCTAATGTGCAATGTGGGGAAGTGCAAGAGTTCAGAAGACATGCTTACTTACATGAGGCTGCACATCCAACAAACAAACTTTGTTCTTAGCTAGAACTGATCGAACAGAGTCTAAACTTGTACCATAGTAGTTGTTCTTATACTCGCCATACTCGATAAACCTGTGGCAGAAGATGAAAACAACTGGGATCATTTCCATTTTGTGCAGAAAAAACCTTACCAGTTTGGTTTGTAAGGTTTAATTCGGGAGCAAAAATATTGTACTTTACATGAGGGTTTTACCATGTTTTATAAAGGAAATGCTGTCAAGTACTTCAGCATGTCAATTTTAAGAAATCTTCTACTTTACTGCTTTCAAATCAGTAACACCTGCTTGTGTTACAGCTAAAGAGAAAAAAGTACTGTAGTCCAACAGCCCACTAATGTTTTCCATCACCTCTTTTTCTGAACTAATGCAATGCAATAAAAAAGTGGATAAGCTAAACAATAGAAACTACTGAAATTTCATTGCACACTACAGAATATCCAAATTCTCTGTCTCAGAAGAGAAGGAGGAGTGACGACGGTGCTAATGGAACCAAGGCGGCTGGTTATTTGCTATAAAAGTACAGGCACTATTTGCCAGAAAAGCAAAGCACAGTTTGAAGTTTCAATAAAACCCATAGCCTTGTGTCTAATACACTTTTGCCCTCTGAAACACTGGGGCAGAATTTCAAGCTGCCGTATTTTACAGGCTGCTGGAGAGCACGATGCTACCATTGTCTCCATTTTAGTTTACTTCCTAGAAGGTGTACAGGCAGGGGCTTCACTGTAGATCTCTAAATTCAAAAGCAGAGGAAGTGCCTGGCCTGAAAGAGAGCAGAACTATGCAAACATTGACTCAGGCATGTCTGCAGCACTTCCATGGCTCTCCCTCCTAGAGCTGCAATGCTTTATTGCTATGACAGAAGATGCTCTATTAAAAGAGTGCCCCCCGATCCTAAGAACCTATAATTTCAGTGTCTTGAGGAGATGAGGTACTGAAACTACTTGGAAGCTTAGAAACAGTTGTGTTTGCTGCTTTTTTTTGCTCTGTGTTTTTTGCCAGCTGCTTATATAACAAAATGTAATTTTAACACATCTTCAAATCACTGCAACTTATATCCACTTTATTATCTAAAATAACAACCAGCCCCATTCTATAACAAAGCCATTGTTTTAACTGCAGTTCTAGTTAAAAATCTCTTCAACATACTTGTTATTCTGTACGTCTGTCTCAAACAAGTGCTTGGAAATGAAAATGTATTCGACACCATCACTTTCTTGGCTCCTCCTTGGACGGGTTGTGTCTGCAGTTTCATTAGATGAAAAAAAAAAAAAGGGAAAATATGCACAAAACAATATAATGCAAACCAGTTCAGAAAACACTGAAAAGCACAGACTCTGTGCAATACTAAGTGTAGCACTTCCTTCACTTCTGAAGGACGTAAGGCTGCTCTGGACTTGGTAGTTGGCACACAAGCACGACAGGATTGCATTTTAAAAGTGTGCAGGAAAAAAACTACTGGACAAGTATCAGATTATCATTTTTTTATTAACTATTGGAAAAATACAATAAAATGAGGACAGCTGAATAATAAAAGGAGCAGCAGTCCATAACAATTACCCCAGCCTTGCCTCTTGTTAAACTTATTAGCATATGAGACCATAAAGGGAAACAAAGCTCACCAACCTGATTTATATAATGTTATGTTCATTAACAACACTTGTAGCTATGCTATGTGAAGCATAATAATAAAAAACTGGGGTGTGAACTTTATGTTTTAGTGCTTTTCTTTTTCTGGTGATCAAAATTGAATTCTGTTTTCTTTCAGTAGCCTTGTAGTATTTGCACTTCTGACTCTCCCCCAAGTACAAGGTATAAGGGTTTTCCTTATAAAGGAAACTTACTTGTGGGGGTTGCCACTTCTGATTAATGAACTCATTCAGAAGTCCTATTTAATACAAGCCGCATGTTACAGCATTTTGTATTGTCCATCACATATGAACATACACAACCTGCTTGCAGCAACACAGCCTTAAATGCCATTTGATAGCACACTCTTCTCAGGCTGACACAATGAGGAACATTTTCCACGGCAGGAACCCCAGTTCTCCCTCCAAGTCCTGACTTACTGAATTTCAGGGAGGGGGATTTCTTTACATGTTTGTTTTAAATCATAACCACAAATTTGGAAGAGAAAAGAGAGAAGGCAGCTTGATGAATACTGGCAATTTTTAGAGAAATATTTTTGGGCAAATGATTGCATATGCTTCAATGTGTTAAATATTTTGGGAACATCTGGCTTTTTTTGCTGTTGTTGTTTTCAATACCCAGCTGAAGCAAATACGTGCAAATGAAATTACTAGCCAAACCAAATGCATTTGTTTTTCTACCTTGCAAACTCATTCACATATATATTTTATGGCATACCTGCACTTGCAAAACACCTGTGACAGTATCTCCCAAATTTGGACTCATTTTTGAAGGAGCCCTACAGGACGTACAAGTAGGAAGCAAACCAAGAAACGGAGGTCCAGAACTGCTGAGTTCTCCATATTAAAGAAAACCCAATAAAGTATTGTAAAGTTAACGGAGCACAATGTTATTCAATTGTATAAAAATCACACTACGTGGTCAGATGGGGGAAAGAGGGAAAAGAATCACCAAATCAACTTTACTAAAGCTAATCAAAGGGATTTAATTAATTTATTCATAGATTAAACTGTTTATCATCAGTCTTCATTTTCCAGCCTAATAGAGAAAGGCCATTTTGCTGAATGCAAGCATTGGTAACAGAGTGTGTTTCACTGCTTTACAGCCAAATCCAGGGTGTTCTTCAGCTGAGTTTCATTTACTAAACCTTACTGACATCAATCACGTTAAACTTGTACTGAAAGTGTACTGCTATACCTCTGAGCCAAAACATTTGATCAGTTTAATCAATGCTATTTAATACAGAACTGCAGCAGCACTTTTAAAAATTAGAAAAGTAATTTGAATGCCAAGCATGCACTTAGGGACCCAAATTTGAAAGTGCCTTAAAGGTAATGCAATAATAAAGGCTAATAATGCAAGTATTTCATTAGCAGTGCATTTTTACTTACGTGGCACTGTTACCCCGTAGTGCTGGGTGTCACTGATCAGCAATTTCCTTTTAAGTTCATTCAGTCCAACCCCTACAGGACCTGGAAGAAAAATAATCATCCTGTTTCCCAATAGACAGTTCTCTCTTGTCTTCAGGTGCAAGTAGTCTCCAAGGTAGGACTACATGGCATATAGCTATGACATATACTGCCATATACAGCCATTTGGAAACGCCCATGGTTTTTTAGCCTCTCCTAGAATATACAGCACTGACAAATTTCAGGGGATGTAGTTCGCAATTACTCTGCTCCGACTTGATTAATGAAGAAAAATCAGCAAAAAAAAAGTTTTTAGCAAAGCTAACTTTCTTTTCTACAGCAACTACCCTCAGTACGTACCCATCTCCATCCTCAGCCCTACTACAGACCCCTGCACCCTAACCTGCAGCTTTCCAGAACAAGAACTGGTTTGGCTGCTCGTTTTTCCTATATATTCTCAACTTGGAGACTAGAGGACCCTGGCTGGTATGTGCAAAGTGCCCCCAAAGCCTTTGAAATCTGTGTGTCAGCATGGCCTCACTCCCTCCAGCTGCTGCATCCCTTGCCTACCTGCACCAGATGCCCCTGGGGACAATTGCTTCCAGCTTCTCCTCATGCCCTGGAAGCACTGCTCCTTCCAGCCCCTGCTGCAGGTAGGAACACTGCCTGACTCCTGGCTGGCTGTAGCTGTCACCATCCACCTTTTGACTGTATGAAGGTGGCATTGCACGGGGAGAGGAAGGAAGGAGAGCACTTGCCAGGTCACAACCCATTTGGGATGTCTGGGTTTCTTTCTTTGTTGCTGATTTTCTTTTAAACTGTGCTTGTCTCCTGCCTGCTGCCTGAACTGTTCCAAAGCAAATGTTTCCTTCTTCATGCAACTGCCAAAGAGAGACCACTCTTGGAAAGAGGATGGCAGGAAGAAACAAAGACTGCTTGGAATTTTTTTGACCTGCCTCCTCCACCTCCATTTGAGTAGTGCTGTACTAGAAGCTACTGAGCAGACTTTCCTTTTGGCTTTCATGTTGTCCCTAACTAGTAGCTCTTTGCCAGTGGTGACCTATGTCTCAGTGAGGGCACTCTGTCCTGTGAGGTCTCAAAGGCTCCACGGGCACTTGCTGCCTGCCCCCAGGGGCCCTTCATGCAGGGCTCCAGCCTGCCTGCCCGCTTTCGTGGCAGGGCCATGGTGCTGGGTGTGAAGGGAACTCAGCGCTGCATGCTCCTGTGTTTCTGACACTGCAGCAGCTCCGTTTCTACAGGTCAACAGCAGAACACAGAGGAGAGTGAGTCATTGGAACCATATCCCAAGTAATGCAAGCATATTATATGTGGTTTTAAAGAAAATTCTTGTGCGCCTAGTAAAAGCAACACATTTATGCATGGAGTGGTTCTTAACAACAACATTTTAGACATTAGAAATACAAAACCTAATAAACATTTCAATGAAGTAGTCTTGTATTGGCTAGCCAGAGTCCAAAAACAAACTGATGCTTCAGTACCTTCAGGTGCCTATTTGTAAAAATGACCATCCACCCTGTCTGAAGTTAGAAACATGTAATGATGAAAAGCAAGTGCTTGCTACTTTGCTGCTACCTCCGGACTATGATCTCTCTGTAAAATCTTAAGAGTTTCTGCATTTAAAATTTCTATGTGTTTACATCAGTGAAATGCACAACTACATTTCAAATTCCATTTCTGACCTTCCTGTAAATTAATCTACCAGTATGTATAAATGTTTATTTAATATGGTGTACAGCAGCCTCTACTGGTGCATGTCTGCAGAGGACATCAATATGTTATGTAGATAATAGCATTACTTTTGTTATTATTTCTGAAAATAATTCCTTTTTTTAGTAGTTTAGCTATTTAAGGCAAATATGGATTTTTATAGGAAAAGTAATTAAAACTCTTAATATATCCTAGCAAAGTAGAACAAAACAAGTGGAAATCAATTTAAAAAAATATCTCTGTATTACTTTCAAGCAAAAAATCTTTCCCATCAAATCTACACAAATATTACTTCATCAGTCTATGCTGTCAAATCAACAACATGCTTTTAGCTCTATTTATATATAAAGAATCCAGGCTTCACTTCCTGCAACAGATGCTTTGGAAACTTAGCTCAAATCAGTTCCTAGACCACAAACTCACTACTGCTCTGTCTCCAAATTACCATTTAAAAATCATCTTTAAATTGAACTACTGAAAGGTGTAGATTCTTCTTTTTCAGTGCTGTCTTCACAGAGTTCTCATAATACTGAAGGCTGATTCCTGCTTAGCAAAGACATCCATTATGTGGATTTTTACACTACATCTCCCAAGTGTAATATACAGTTCTGAGTATTCTTTTCATTTTGATATAGCAGAGAAAGATGCCAGTTTCTCACAGTTATGAATCTGAACACAATTTGAACTCAAAAAGAGAATAAAGTGGCCGGATTGAAAAGGACAATCCAGATTCTTATAGTCAAATATCAGGCATGTGGGATCCATGACTGTAGCATAGTTTTGGTTTACTATAAATCACCCCAGGCAGCAATATTTACAGTTATGGTGACAGATTTAGAGATACTTTGTTTACTTTTTTAAAGGAAGGTTTATATTGTTTGCTGTTGCATCTTGAGTCATGCAAGCTAAGTAATGGTCTAAGCCTGCAAGTGGACTGTAGTGCCTACCTCACTTTATTGAGGGACATTTTCAGAATTTAACCACCAATCATTAAAACTTGCACTAAATTTTGTACCACTCAGACATGCCTGAAGAAAACTGAAAAAGCTGTTTGATGTAAGTTTAGGTCTCAGAAGGGTTAACCCAACCAGCCATTCTTCACCCATAGATACATAATGAGCTCCTAGAAGTCTGTTTGAAAGAAAAGAAAAAGGAAGTGGTCTTTCGGAGAAGATTTTGGGAGTCAGGTGACAATATCGCTGCTGGGATCATAAGGACCCTGTAGGAAATATGCCTGGAGAGAGGTTCTGTGGCTCAGTCCTAGTACACTATAATGCAATGACTGTGCATGCTTGTCCAACTGTAGCTCCTGAGATATGTGGTAGGAAAGGAGAACCTCCTTATTTTGTTTCAGTACATTCTAACTAGCACTGGGAGTGTATTTTGAGATCTGCTGTTCTCTGAAGTAGGATCAGTGAGTTCATAGTGGTGTTCTCGTGGGCAAGGCGAGGCACTAGGTTACATCCTATGTATTCATCCCTGAGCCTTGCTGACCTTCCCATGCCTTCAGCCAGGAAGGCTGAATGCAGAGAGCAATTCTAGGTCTCTTTCTGAACTGTCCAGTTAGTTTACTGCAAGTAGCGTGGCCATGGTAGGCCCTTTTCTTGCACTACTGCTGTAGATCAATTAAGACTCTGCAAACCACTCTGTAAGAAGACAGTGGGTGGCATAATATTGAATAATTTTGTTTTTATCAGACTCATCACATTCATAACAACTAAAAGCACAGCAGAAGCATCTGTATCATTACTGCTTCAGATGATATCATTTTAGCCCCAAGGATATGCAGGGCTTTATTCATGAACTTACATTACAGACAAGGTAAAACCTTGACAAACTAGTGCACTGAGCTGAACCTGAGTGTAGCATATATCACAATACAGGGCACTAAAAATTACTGTATGTGTAATTTGTGTTCTTTAAATTAGACTAGACAAATTCAAAATGAACCAAAATTTTCTTTTCAAAGTTGTCAAACTCTCTCCCCTTACAAAAGGGCAACCCAAAATCTAAAAAACTCCTTTTAAACAGTGAATTATACATTTAGACAACAGACATCAGTGCCCCCAGCAATTACAGCTATAAATTAATTATCTGTCCCTTTGTTTCCTGGTACTACTATCCAAATTATATTTGATGGATTATATTGAATGCTGCTACTGGCACACAGAAAGCTTTTTAAATAGGTTCGCTTTTACTATACCTGTATTGCTTAGCTCTGCTAGTTTTTCCACATTTTGCCCAAGACATTTTTATGGTATTGGCCAGACTAAAGCTGCTCTTAATATCCAGAGAAAAACATTAGAATTACTGAAGTCTGCAATAAATTTCTGAATTGCTTTTGTTACTGAAAAAGCATACTTTCTTCATTTGATTTATTACAACAAAAATCAAACGGAATCTCTAAGTATTCCTTAGATCAGACATATGCAATTTGTTATAAGAACTCTACTTATCACACTTTTGCACTACACTCTGTTGATGTAACTGTAAAATCAACTTAACCATGTTATTACTTGTTGTATATAGCCCACAATCTCACAGTGATCACACTGGTAGGTGGCTGATTTTTAGTACTGGAGAGTGACAAACTGTTCATTAAAAACTAAATTTAATGTTCCCTTGGATATGAGCAATAGAAAAACACAGCTACTCAACAGTTCCTAGCAGTCCCTAATAGAGGGTCATATTTCTTTTCTCTGATGCTTTCAGAATGGAGGAAACTTTACTAGTGAAGCATCAGCCTATGTGCTACTGCCCACAGAAACAATTAGCAATCAGACATTACTCACTGGTAGCAATGGTTACTGATTCCTCACTGGTACTCCAACTGTTATCTTTGAAAATCTTAAGATAATGTACTTTCTCCCTTTTTAGGAGACTGAAGCAATGCATTTTGATTAGATAATACATGCTGTGAGGAAGACATGGCAGTGACAGATTACAGAAGAACGGAAAGCTGACTAAGGATGACATGTTGAGTCTCATGCAGCGATGCTTACATTCCTTCTTGGCCTACCTTGGCATCCACCTTTCTTACTACTGGTCCATTTACTTACTCTAACGCAATAGTGGTTATGTTTCTTTCCATTTTTATTGTCAGTCTTCACTGACCTCAGCTATTTATCTTGTTCTTTTTTCCCCCATAGATACATTCATTGATCTCTAAGAGCATAACACCGACCTAATTCTTTTGAGTTTTAGTACAGCTTGACTGGTGCATTCAGACTAGTAACCATGGAAGCTGTATTTTAATGTCATCTCCCTTTGGTGTAGCACAATCTTCTAAAGCATCCCTATATGCAAGTTGGCACATCCTGTCTAGAAAGGTGGACTACTCGACAGCTGAAAAAGTGGATCATGTTCAGATGGAAGGGTTTACTGGTGTGTACTCTACTACTCATTACAAGAGGGGTTCCTTGGGTGTCTACCCTGAGACATACTCTGTTTCGTATCTGTACCAAGGACACAGAATGGGCCCTTACCAAGTTTCCAATGCCAGGATAGGTGAGGCAAATTTCTTGCTCCAGGGCAGGATTTCCATTCAGATGTACCTCGATATGCTACAGGCATGGGCTGGCAGAACTTTATGAAATTTGATGAGGACAAATACACAGTCCTGCAGTACAGGCTGGGGACTGACTGGCTGGATGACAAGGACTTGGGGGTCCAGGTGGGCAGCAAGCTCAGTATGGGTCCCCAGCAGTCACTGGTGGCAATGAAGGCCAACAGGAGACTGGGCTGTATCAGCAAGAGCCAAGTCTGCAGATAGAGGGAAATGATTCCTCCCCTTCACTCAGCACTTGTTAGATCCCGTGAGGAATACTCTGTCCACAATGAGCCCTGCACTACAACCTTGTTGATAAATTGGATCAGAGAAATCAGAAGGCCTCCAAGATGGTCAGGAGCTGAAGCACATAACCTGAGAGAGAAGCTGAGGGAATTGGGCTTGTCTAGCTTGGAAAAGAGATGTCTTATGAGGCCCCACCAGCACCCTTCTAATACCCACTGAAAAGATGAAGGCCACCTCTTTAATGAGGTGTGAGGTGGGAAGACAAGAGAAGACAGGATGGGAAGAGATGTTCCCAAAGTTGTTGCCATCAACTAATTGCTCCGAATTTAGTGTTAATCCTGCTGAGTGGGAGGTTGGACCAGGTGACCTCCTGAGATTCCTTCCAATCTAAATGACTAAATATTGTGCTAATTGTCAGTCCTCTGTTTTATCAGGTCAAAAATAAAACAACTTACCAACCAAAACGACAAGTCTGTATTTGTCATTAGGTTGTCGTCTATATTTTGCAACTTCTTCATAGGTTGGGATATCTGCTGTATCGTACTGATCACTCTTCTTGCACTCATACATAGACTTGTTTGTTTTTTTATCTTTTCTGCTAAGACGAAAGCTTCTTCTAAAACCAGCTGCAATAAGAACAGGGTTTTTTCAAAGTAAGAAATAAGGCTTCTCAAAACATTTGAAAACAGTCTCTTCCAAACATTCAAGGACTGGAGCATGGAATAAAAAATGTATTATATGTTTAATATGCCAGGTCGTTAGAATAACATTGCCCATGTTTTTAAACTATATTAGGTACCTATTTAAACTGTAAAATTAACATTTCCAATAAAAGCATAACTGTTGCAACAAAAAGCTGTAAAATGTAATTGCAATAATTTGTAAACATATTTAGATAGTTTAAATAATTTGAGTATCTTATAAATTAGTATACATACACAAGGAAATTCATGCAATCTGGACTCTCATACTACACATAATGCAGGTCTATTAAATCACCATGGCATACAGACATCAAATAAAACATATGATAGAAGCACATCTGGTGGTTGAAAGGGTTAACGAGAATTAACTCCTTGAACAATTCTGTTGTGCTTAGTTCCATGCTGATAGTATATAAAAAAGTGCACAAAACCTTTCCGAAATATGTTCATAAGTAAACCCAAACACTCTTAGTCAAATTCCAAAATACTAGGAAAATCTTAGACAATACAGTACCCATATTATGAAATTAAAAGTTAATATTGCTATTAAATCTGTATTTACAAGGCATCACCATTAGTGTGACATCTACAGTGCCTATCTAGAAGACTTGAAATTTCACATAGCTTCTAAGGAAACAATCATAGGCATTTTCAAGCAGAACATCACAAAAACACTCTTATACACTATATTTTAAAAACTAATTTACTCTTCTGTTAATGATTACCTTAGATTTTTCAAATAAATCTGTTACATTGCATTACATTACATTTTACTAGTATCTCTATGGCACCATTTTTGTTCCAGAAGGAACTAGAGGAACGACTGTAAAGGACTGCAAAGCTGATTTTGATTTCCCTATTCTATCAGGAATGGAGTAAAACACAAACTATACTTTAAATAGTAAAATAGTTTGTTTTGTTTCCCAGAACATTTCATAGGACAGTAAACACTCGTAAACTTATGGTTACCCCAGATTTTCAGCAACACATTTTCACAAACTTGCAATGGCACTTATGTTTAGGTGTTTGAGAAGTAACCATATTATGATTTCTTCTTCAAAGGTAGTATCGGGCAAGTTAAAGTCTCAGTTTTGCAAATATTTAGAACCACATCTGAAAAGAAACGCTACAAGGCTTAGTCTCAGGCTTATAATTTCTCACACAGTTCCACTGTGCATAAATTGTCACACAACCTGGATCACAGAGGATGTGGGCCAAGTTATTTAACTGATGTGAGCCCCTATACCTATGGGAATCCACAACACATGCATACACACAAAAAGTGAAGAAAAATTTGAGAATACCATGATGTCAATCCATTCATATTCAAAATGAAAACTGATGAAAATTCCATCCATGGGAAGGGCTCATGGCATTTTTAAGAGGTACAGTATGGTCTAGACTAAGTAGGAGATGGGCTGGCATAGAAAAGGGATCAAAATACAAGATATGAAAACATAATGAAATAAACTGAGTTTGTTATTATTCAAAGAAAACAAACACTGAAGTAACTGCAGTAAGAAACAGAAATGCCCTGTTGGAGAGCTTACACACCCACAAGAGGGCCTGGGAGATCTTGTCTGCCCCTAGGGTGAAGTCCATCATGACACGAGGACGTTCTCTTGCTCATTACTATACCTAACTTCATAGACAGTTATATAAAGAACAATTAAAAGTAACTTTAGCAATACAAACACATGAAGTGAGTTATAAGTTTCTCTGGGTTTTTTGTTGTGTTGTTGTTTTGTTTCAGGTTTTTGTTTGTTTGTTTGGGGGTTTTGTTGTTGTTGGTTTGGGGTTTTTTCTCCTGTCTAATCACTTTATGGAGGGGAAAAAAAAAAAAAGAGAAAAAATACAGAATAACTCCTCACCATTGACTGCTAAATGGCTTACAAAATAAAGAGTTTTGTCACAAACCCCAGAATCCGCATATCTGGAAAAGGTAAAAAGTAAGATCAAATGAAGATAAATCAATGGTCTCCATTACAGTTTGGTGTTGGTCTTACAAATACCAAGAGCTCTGTGCCCCTGAGCAGCTGTCTCAAATGCCATTACCAACAGCTTCTCAACCTCTGCTTACATGTTGAACCTTGCAATCTTTAGGAAAAATATTTTTTCTGCAAAATTTTCATATCATATCACTGCTGTTAGGTTTTAGTAAGGCCATTTGTAACTTGTTCCTCTTTTCTCCATCCAATTTATTCAGATTTCATTACTAAACTGCCAGGTGGTGGGTTATTTAAGAATTTTCATTCCTTTCATTCCTTCAGAAAGAAGAAAATCTTTCAGTGCTGTCTTCAGGCTGATTTTTCCCTTGTCACTTTTACAGACTGCAGAGAAAGCATCACAAAGACTCAGGTGACATCATTCCCATGGCTAACATGGGCTTCCTTGAATAAAACAATTGGTATTTCAATGACTGAAACTCACTGTTAAAATTAAAATAGTAATATTGTCCTGTATATTAAGAAGATTCAACAACAAGTTCAGCTAGGACTTAGACATTACAGAAAAGCTTATTAATTAAAAAGAACAAACTTGAGACAGAGATAACAGATGTCCAGTCTGCCTGACTTCTCTGTAGTGTGCTGGTGAAGATGCTCTGTAAAACTACTATTAAAAATCTGTGATATACTGATTGTTTCACCACTTTATGACCATTGCCAATTTGAAAGTTGTTTTTAACTGTTCCTCAAAGCCCATACAGAAACCCAAGAAAGCTTGCTTTTAAGGAGCATTCAAAAACAAGGAAAATGTACAGTTCAGAGAGAACGGGTGAGACTGTTTAAAATATATTCAACACTTCTATGATACTGCTGCAGCACTCCTGCAAACATTATTCTTCCTCTCTCACAGCTGCCATTATATCTCCTCTCATATGTGGCTTAACTTTACTGTGACCTTCAGAAGCTGTTTTGTAAAGAACTGTTAATAAATATATTCTACTGAATGTCTGCATTTATAATTGCATTCTATGTTGGGCAACTATGAGGGCACAAAAATATTGAGCTGAACTGAAACAATATTATATTTGCAAGGAATAAAAACATTTATGAAAAAGCAAAAAACATTCTGCTAATGTTTGCGTATTTTACAGTTCAGAAAAGATGAAAACCAAACTTCATATATTTAAATGAACATTAGAACATCATTAAAAATACAGTGAAAATTACTACAGAAAATCAAACCCAATACTGATATGCAATGGAAAAAACCCCATTTCTATAAAATTATTTATCTTAAAAGTAAATTTCTCTAAAAAACAAAAGGAAAAAGCATTGCTTGCCCAGAACATTTGATAATATAAGTGTTGACGAATATGGAAGGAGCTGCAGGCTACACTGTCTGAGGAATGTGGATATCAGCAGAGATTAACCTTAGCTGCCAAGTATGCAGACTAGAAAATAAAAGGGGAAAATTCTGTCACTTAAGTGACAGAGTATTCTGAACACTGAGAAGCTCGTACCAGCCCACTGGTTACAGCTACATGACTAGAACCTTACTGAACATGCAAACCCATAAACTACTGCCAGAAGGTAACAGATTTGGTGAAATAAGAGCAGCCTCTGGGAAGAAAATATTAAGAACAAATGTTCTCAAACTACTCTTCAAAACTTGTAACACTTCTCAACATAAAATAAAAATAAAAAATCATTATTCATAAACTTAATTAAGGCCCAACAGCAATCTAAAAGAAACTACGTAGATCTCTAAGAATGAAATAAAAAAACTCTAGCAGAAAAGTGTGATTATTCTTTTAACCACTAGCAGCATACATTTGGTCATCTTAGAACAACATCCTTACACTTACATGGAGAAATCCACTTGGGCCTCACACAGAAATCCAAACTGAAAACAGGCAATGTGTGAACCTGTTTTCCCTTAGAATATTTTAAAACAATGCTGATGAAAAGCACGGTGGTTATTTAGATTTAATTACATAATTCTGAAGAAGTAGATTGCAACTATGTTGTGTAAATTTAAATCCAAATATATTCATCGAAGTAGAAAGGTAATTTCTCAAAGTCAGAGAAATTACACTAACAGGAAATAATATAATCTAAATTTACCTAGGGTTCATAAATTCACACATAAAGTTCCAGAATGCTATAAAGCACTTACACGTGCTTTTGTTAATTTTCATTCATTAAAGTAAGTGCTTCAGTACATGTTCAAATTACATCTATTCTTCACTGAATTTAGTTTAATCTTACATAATTTAGAGTGAACAAATGTTATGTAATTGTAAATGCATTTATGAGCACTTTCTGTATTCATACCACTTACAAATGTAAGTTTGGTACCATGGTCATTATCTAGGTTTGTATGAACATGGTATTTTTACTAGATATTTCTGGATTTTTTTCCCCCCAAATATTGGGATTTTTTTATACTGGCTCGTATACTGAGTATTTCTATTGTTACACAGGAACTGCACAAACACAGAGCAGACTTCTTACTCTGTTTGCTTCTGGACTGATTCCCAGCTTGCACATTTAGACAGGGTTAATAAAAATTTAGATTATGTCTGGAGTTTTAAGGTGAAATTGAGAATAGTAAACAGATGATATTCATCTATATTTACTGTATGTTCATAAAGGTTCAAGTAACATAACTAGAATTTAAGCTTGGCAAAGACAAACTTCTAACATTCTCCCCAGCAATTCCTCAGGAAATTACAGCAGAAACATACGATACTATACTGTGACTTAAATATTAGAATTTGGTGAAAAATCATTAAATTTATCTGAGTCTCTTTAGAGGAGAGGGTTCAAATTCAAAGCAGCATAACCTTGGACATAACAGATCTGGACCCCAAATGGTACAGACATTTTGCTTTCTGAACACTGTCTCTTCTTCTACTCTTCATAACCACCTCATACATGTCTAAAGTACACATGCTTGCTGAGAAGGTCCTATCTTCACAGAATAACCTGGTTAACAGACTGAAATGCCAGAGCCATCTATATCTATATCTATATCTATATCTATACCTATCTATACCTATATACAGAGCCCCGAACCCCTAATGAGCCATAAGATCAAGTGGAAATTCAGTAATTGACACTAGAATTATTGTAGTTCACTTGATTTGATTACATACTATCAAGAGCAGCATGAAACATGACTCAGTCATTTTGGTTTTCAGGAAGCAACTGATTTTAGAATTTTGAGATATGAATGATTTACCATACTTAGCTTACCTCACAGTAACCGTCCAAGGTCAACTCCTTCATCAGTGATGAAGCTACTTCAGTCTACCTTGCTCTTGTAACAGGTTACAACAAACAGGCAGTTTCTCACATGTCACTAAAACACCCTGAACTTGTTGTTCTGATTCAAGCCCCTCAGTGACACTGTTTTAGGTTTTGTTTTCAGTGTAGTATGTTTAATCAAGGCTTTATGTTGTAATGATGAGATTTGCCTAGAAATTGTTAGTCAAGGAGTGCTGTAAGTGCCTACCATACACATTCAGAAACATTCAGATGCTCACTTCAAAAAACAGGGGTGCAAAACACAGGTGGACATTCTCAATCAGTTGTTTTCAAGAGTCGTATTTGGTTTTCCACTATCCCAAAAAGCAACAGGCAGGGGAAAAATATATCTTTGAAGGCCTTTGCTACTCTTTGGGATTTAGGGAATATATTCTCAGATCAGTGGAAAAGAAAGAGGCCTTCCTAAGCAGGAAGGTGGACTGCAGCAGTTAGATATGGTATTGGCTCCCATTACATGACAGAGAGTTTACGAAGTGTCTTTGCATAGGATGCCTTTACCTTATAGACTATCCAAGTTTTAAACCTTGCACAGTACATAAGTAAGAGTTCTATGTCCTCTCTGCAGCTGGTCAGCAAGTTTTTTCATATTATTACACTTTAAGCAGTGGCATTTGTCCAGCCCAGAAAGTTATTCCACAGAAGTTTGTTCTTTAAGAAAATACAACTGAAAAATTATTTAAGAGAAAAGCAACTCTAAATATGTCTGAATAGGATTGGGCTCCTAATGGTTTGTGAAATAAGAAGACACTGGAGTGCATGAGACAGTTTGAGTTACAAATCACTGTGTCCTGTTACCATCTGGAAAAGAACGGTAACATCAACTCTCAAAGGCCTACCTGTCTGATCTTCAGATACAATAATTTTTAATGAACAATTCTTAGTGAAGAGCTCCAAGGAACCTCTGATTTCTAAACCAAATAGCTACTTATTCACAACCAGTGAATATATTTGTGTCCTTACCCCAAAACCGGTCATAACGTTAGTTTTTGTGTCTTCTGACTCTCCTCTCCAACATCTCACTTCCAAAAGCACACACTCAGCATGAGAAGGCTGAAGGTACCATCTCTGGACTGGTGGCAGCACATCACTATATGAAAGCTCTCAAGAGAGGAATCATTGGCAGAACTGTACAGCAATTCTCCAATACTTTTTGTAAAGTTTTGCCTAAGTAAACTACACCCCATCTTTTTGTTCTTTGCACATAGGACAATGGTAGCTTCTTCCTCAAGACACCTCCTTCCTAGATGACCAAGTCTTTTTGGTAACAGTAGACCAAAGTGTTTCACTGAAAAAGGCTACAGCACCATGAAAAGATGGATTCTGTTTTGCCACCTTCATTCTCAAATAAAGCAACAGCCCACTAAGATCTGATTGCAAATTCATGTATAGTTTCATCCTAAGAATTCATGAAATCTGTATTTGCACACGGGAAGAAAAGACAGGGTGATGTCTTTCTTGTTTCAAAGAGATGATTTGATAAGGAAAATGCAATTCATTTGCAATCACATCCAAAGTATCATTTTCCAAACATACTCAATATCTCAATAAAATTACAATTCAACATTAATTTAGTTGATTAATTAACAAAGGTAAGAAGTTTATTTTCAGCCTGATCAGATAACCACGAGTTCCACAAACATGTGATGAAATTATACCACACAGGTTTTGTAAAAAGGTTAAAGTTCTTTCAATGATATTTTTTGTGTGTGCCTGATGTTTTTTATATACCACATTTAAAACCACTGAAGTGCAATATGAAAACCATCTCTAATTTACAGTTCTGGTCTAGGCTGTTTCATTGAACCCAGTGGCTTGGATGTACTAAAGCACGTTGACAAGTTTCTTCCCACTCCTCTTGTAGTAGGAGGATGAAAGTCTTGGGAAAAGGGCTGATTGCCACAAAATCTGCTCCAGTCAGCCTTCAGCTGGCAGGAATTCTGGACAGTTTCAACTAAAATATTTTTACATAGCTTTTAAAATGGCACAAATTAAAAAGTTGAAACATATCATGGAACATTCACCTTTTTAAATGTTACTGTTGTTTGAAATTTGGAATCTTGAAGCTAAAGCCAACAGACTTGTTCCCTTCCTCTTCCCTGCTCCCCGCAATGATACATAGAGCTCAGTTTTAAAACTTAGATTTAAGCTATTGAGTTATTATGACATTATATTTTGTAATGTGGAAAATGAACTGATGCCTGCAAATTTGCTCTGAATTACTGAATCCTCCCAAAATGGTTAGATAGACATGTACAAAGAAAAAAATGTGTAAGCAAAACTTGAATAAAACCTTGAAAGGGTCTTTAAAGAATAACTCAAACTTTTCATGATACAGTAACCTTTCTGTTTTATTAAACACATTGCTTGCTACAGGTACTTTAAACATTTTCCCCAAATTTATATATGTATTTTATTTTGACTTTAAAATCAAACCAGTATTTTAGTAGCCTATGTTTAACTAGATAAAGGCATACACTACATAAACCCTTTATGTCAAATCCAATGAGCCATGTTTAAAACCTTAATATTCATGCATTTTTCATGCAGAGTAAGGACATTTGTATGCAGATTACCCCCAAAAGCAAAGTGGACACAGTAGTTCCAGGGAAAAGAAGCTGAAAGAAAGGAACAAAATTGTCTTTTGAAACCAACTGCTCACCTAGATAGGATCCACTGTTGTGACCAGCACATTCAGCATCTTCTGGACGAAGGGTAAAAGCATACAGAATAAGAGCCAAGAAATAAAGCAGAATAGTTAGAAGCCCAGCAAAAAATACAGAAGAAATTACTTTAAAAATGACAACTGTACAAAGCGTAGCATTAAAAAGCCTTCAATAAGCCATTTTCTTAAAAAACATAAAACAATATTTATTGTTTTATATTTTAGCTGGAGATATTCTTGGATTTTGCAGCATGCACACTGATCTTTTTACCTTCTCAAGCAAAAGTTGTGATGACAACAAACATTCTAAAAAGGATTCTAACACTGTATTATTCACATTTTATCAGTTAATAGAAAATATGCCACTTGAAAGAAAGTAAAACGATTTGATGTAAATCAAGCTTTTTTGTAAATTATACATTATCAGACTTTGGCTCACTGGATTAGACAGAAAGGTTTTTGATCAAAAACACATCCTCTCATTTGATATAAAATAGCTATAATGTATATTTTTACATGCCAGAGGCCCTTTGATCAAAAATATGAGCTACAATTTCTAATGCCTTTATAAACAAAAGCCTCTTAAGTAAAAAAAAAATACAAGAGATCAGCTGCTATTACTTTAACATATGCTGCAAGCATAACAGTAACCAGCTACACTCATAGGGAAGACAGTAACGATGATACTACATAGATGAACTTTCTACCATCTCAGAGAAACAGTTTGTCAGTATTAATTAGAAATGCAAGACCTCTCAATGGCCATGTAATTAAGTCATAACCATCTCTTTCCATCCCAGCCCCCCCAAGTGTTGCTAATGTTATTTAATCATACTACTTTTCTATGCATATCTTGCAGAAGGTTCAAGAGAGAGAAAGCAGTTTAAAACAATAGTTCAAATTACTGATTATTACGTGAAGCAACCAGGATATTTTTATCTACTTAAAAAGATGATTCAATATACTTGGTGGCAATATAAAAGTGTTATACGTATAACATCTCTTAGAAACATTGGACTATATTCAATTTAATTCTAAACACATGTTCTCTAAATAAAATTATTGGGCTATGCAGGGAAACTTTTGTACATGTACCTTCAATTTCCTCTGAGAAGCACAAAGGAAAAATAGGAAAGGAAATCATTAAATGGAGTGAAAATATAACCTAAGAAAGAAAAGTTAAATCGAAGAAGAAAAATGCACCTACCACACTCAACCGCTTCCTCATCTTAGAACAGCCAAAAAAACAAAGTAGTATTGTTTAATACTTCATAAATAGGAAAAAATTCAGCTATGTAAGCTACTCTCAAATCCTCTTGACAGCATCTATTATATTGAGGCATATACCAAAATACCAGTACTGAGTTTAACTTTCATGTTTAACTACACTCAGTTAGAAAAGAACCTAAAAAGGCACTGAAATACTGTGTGCACTTTAAATTTCCTCTATGAGATTCTTCCACTATTCATTTGGTAGCAATGACCTTACCCAGTTGGCATGAAAAATCTCTTGGTATTAAATGCAAAGTTTGTTAATTCCAATTAATCAGTCCTAGCCTAGAATTTCTAAGTATCACTACCACGAACATGATCTCAGCATTTTTCTGCACTTATAGTAACAGCTGGTACTGCCCTTGGAGATGGATTTCTGAGAGGTTTTTTGGTTTTGGCTTTTATTTTTATTTTATTTTGAAAATCTACAATTGCAGCTGGAAACGTGCTGAAAGAATTTATATACTCTTGTAATTTTTTCTCCGTCAATATCCTAATATAATAGATCTACTTAAGTCTTTCTGCTTACTTATCTGCTGCCCTGAGAGTAGATGTAGTAGTATATCTTTGGGCTTTTACAGAAAAGCAAGATAAATAAATATAATGAATTTTTTGTTCACCAATATAGTCTATACTAAGGTCCAGATTTATACAGAGATTTCAGAATCTACATCTCATTCAAATTTCCTTTAGAATTTGGATAAGTATGCCTAAAATGTAAATATTTTAAAGACTTTCCTCAGTGTCTTTGCTCAGAATGACGATATGAAAGAGGTCTTCTCATTTCATGTCATGAAATGGGTAAAAGAGTCTCTTCAGCCATGGGAAAAACACTGTTTTGTAGAATCATTTCTTGGTACCTTTTTTCTTAAGGAGTTACACTGTAAAACACTAATTTGGAAGACTTTGCTGAATCTTATTTAAAGATTATTTTTACCCTCAAGGTGACCATATGGTTTAAGTAGGCTGGGAAGTCCTCTAAGGTGAACACTGCTTGGTTGGCCACATCTGGTGCCTTAAAAGAATGACGACAGCTTTGTGACTTGAGAATGAAAGCACCGGATCCATTTTCCTCTCTTGACTTAAAAGCTCCCAGTCCTTGACAGATGCCCTAAAGCTGGATCTAGGGTGGCAGGCTGGCTTTCTAGAACAACTCCCTTCTCCTTCTCTGTGCTGAGAGACCTTTTATGTATCCTGATATGTACAAGTTTTTCTATATTTCCATTTCCATGACTTTCAATAGACTGCAACGTATCTCCTGAAAACAAGTCGCTAATACTCAAAACCAGTTCACATTAGCAGATTTAATTTAAAAGTCTCCTGAATTGAACATAAAAAACTGGACCAGAAGAAAAACAGATCCATATGTACAGACACACACATGTACAGAGGTCTGTATGGGTATACACTCGCTCAACCCTGACCACTGCAGACTCACAGGAGTCCTGCAGGTGTGGTGGATGGTGGAGTTACAGCAGCAGGGCTGAGATCAGCTGAGGGAAACTCAGGCTCCTGAGCTGGCCCCTGTTAGGAAAGGGAATGGTTTTATCCATAAAGGAATGTTAGGATTCCAAGGGGAGCCACAGCTGACCACAGGGAGCACAAGCCAAAATGTCTACAAGCTGAGGTTTAATGCTGAGATAAAGTGAAGGAGTTCTGAACTTTTTGTATTTTGTTAAAAATCTTCTTTCTTAATACTGCTCTTGGCTTTCTTGGGCTACTCTTAAGGTTGACTGTTAACAACAGTCTGTAATGAACTGAAGTTGGAAAGCAGTGGGTTCTCACAGCTTAACGCAGCTATGAACAGTCATCAGCATGTATCTCCCAGCTTGAACGTTTTACAAGGAACTTTACCAGGGCTATTGCGTGTCCCTGGTAAAGTCAGAGGTTATTTGCCAGGAAACTTCGTATTGTGATTTACCATGAACTAATACAGCTCTGTGCACCCGGAGCAGTTGTACACGTGCAGCAAGTGTGTGCCCAAAGTTCCAAAGTTTAGAGATATGAAAAATTGGGACCAATATGGTTTCACTTAATTGAAGTGGGGTGAGAAAGGAAACAGAGGTCTAGAAGGGACAAATAAGAGACTAAAAGAGATCGAAGATCAAAGAGGAGAAAAGCTAATGGGAAGTAGAAAAACAAAAGCAATGACAAAATGAAAAAAACCCAAAACATAAGGCAACATAGAAAAAATAAAACAATGAGAAAAGAAGAAATACAATAAATTAAATGTATTGTGGTAAGAAGGGAGAGGAAGTTCCAAAGAAAATAGTCATAGAACAGGTTTATGAAACAACAACAAAGTTGTAACAAGACATAAATGGAAAAAAAGAAATAGGAAACACAAGTGCAATGGAAGCTTAGGAAGTAGGTGTTTTTATTCATTTTAGAAAGGATTCAGCATAGCCAATATGCTAAACTATAACAATGAAAACCAGTATCACATACACTTGTTTTGGTATGTATTTTAACTGAAATATAATCAAGATTTGGTTTGGGGGGCCTCACCTAAATTATACTACTTATGAAGCTCAAAACCAGGGCCACTTACAGGAACATTCTCAACTCCTTGGAACAGTCCAGCACCAGCTTAAGATTTTTAGTTTTTGTTGACTTTCTTTCAACAAAATTTCCATCAAAGAATTTTACTTAAATGTTTCTCAGTCTAAAATTAAGTCCAGCAGCTCTGTTCTAGTTTCTTATCAAAAACAAGTTGCATTATCCCTTAAATTATACTTCACTTTGGTAAGCAAAAAATTGTGATGTACAATGATCTGCATTACAGTGAATAAACACTCATGCCTCTTTAGTGATGAACAGCCCCACATAGCAATCAACATTTATACTGTTTTGCAGGTTTGTATCTTAAAGAGATTTGTAGATTGAATGATACATGTATTTTCATGCTATAGGAAACTTAAGATGATCTAATTTAATCCTCTCATAAAACCATCAGATAACAGTATCTCTAAGAAGACAATTCAGAAAATGAAGAAGGATAGTCTTGCAGTGAAGGACAGAGCAAGAGGTTATGAGATCTGTTTACACTTCTGTCTCATGTGACCTTGACTCAAATGTCATCCAGCTTCAGGTATCCTTAATTTCTCTGTGGTAGCAGGAAGTTGATATTTGTAAGGACAGGAGACTTTCTGAACAAAAAAACTAATGTGCTAATTTAACTCTTCAGGTCTGGATTATTTTTTGTTTTTACTCATAACTACCTGCAGGTGGGCAATCAAGTTTCAAATGTGAACACATAAAAATACTGAGAAGAAAGGCAGAGTTAAGATTGTGCAGCAATTGTAACAAGCTAAAGAGTCCTATACATTTATCCTAAATGTTTGGTCTTCAAATACAAGTGGTACAAAGCATTTATTCTTTTAGCCTGTTTAAATTCTTTTGTTGGCAGAACACAATCTTCAATTCACAAGACACTCAACTGTGGATAAACTGGGTTACATCTTGTTTGAATGAACACCATTTGGCTGCAGTTTAGTTTTTCCTCTTGCTCATACAATGCCAATCACATATGGTAAATCAAAATTGAAAGTAAAATGGGTTTTAAGCCTTAGAAAAACTATATGATGACCGTTTTGCCACAGTAAGTATTTACATTTAGCCTTAAATATATAGAACAAATGTATTTTCATGGAAAAGACATCTCTGAACAGCTCTGTCGTATATGCTACATACATATGCATATTTATATTAAACTATATACACAGAGTATGGATATACATATACACATATGTATGCACTGCACAAGTTAACAGACGTTACAGGCTATGCAAGTATAAAATATAAAGTTACCAGTAATTTTCATACCAGAGACAACACATACATAACAGAAGAATAAACACAGTAACCACTGTGAAAGCAAAATTATGCTGAAGGAATATAATGTCTTGGCCAATTACTGTAGTTTATGACAACTGCAGAATAGTATGTTATTTGGTTGTTATTCAAAGGAATTTTTTTCCTCAAAAAAACAGATGATCACTTTAGTCTACAAATTAAAGTAAGCTACACGTGCTTAACCAAGCCTGTTGGCAATGACTGTTACAGTCAGAGCATGAGTAGTCTTTGTATTCAAGTTAACAAACTGGGAGCTATTAAACAAATTAATTTTTCCCTGTATTGAGTCCCCTGTCATTCCAGCTTTGCCATCACGCAGTGACAGGAGAACTCACAGAGACAACTCTGGCTACAAAGTTGTGTCCAAGCTAAGGTGACCTCCTAAATCCAGGAAAGCTGTTAGGTATTATTGAGGATTAACAGGTGAGCACGTTTCTGCGGAGCTGGCATTCAGCAGTGGCTCAGGAGCTCAGATGCACAAAAGCTGATTGCATGCAGGCAGACACACCGACCATCCCTCCTTCTGTCCCACAGCTCCCTCACATCTGGTCAGGTGTACTGCACATCCACCATCCCAGCACGTGGAGGGTCACTCCTACTCACACAATCTCATGCATCTCTGTTCCTTTACTTTCATTGCATTTTCCCATTTTCTCTTCTATGCTGCTTGTTCCTGTAATTTTTTCCCCAGTATCATTTTCCCCACAGTTTTAATGCACAATGCTGCTTTTTGCTGAAAAGTCATTGCTGTTAAGTATTGGAAAAGAATGCTGAAAATGCTTCAGTGGTTTGTTATCCCTCCATCGTTTGTGCACTAACCCTGAGTCTGGGAATTAACATATGAATCTTAACAGCAGGTCAGAACATCTAACTACCACTTATCTCATGCTTTTAAAACTTACCAATACTACCGCTGAACTTACTAAGGTTTTTTACCAATAACAGCAAAACAAATCAGGTCAGAGTTCCTGTTAGTAATCTTTGCATTCACCATTTCAAAAACTTTAACAAAACAAATATATTAGTGTTTTATTTAAACAGAATCAATAAACAACTGAACTACAGTGCAAATAATAACGATAGTAATGCTCCTCCACAATACTGTTAATTGCATTAATCTAATAATTTCAAAGCCCATCCTCTGTGGGGTTTTGCCTAACAGGGTTTATGGGCAGCTTTTGTCCATCTGTTCTTCCATTGCTCTTGCTGCAATACTCTCTCCTTTTCTTTATCCTCAATAAAAAATTTCACTTCCTCCCTTTTACCTTTGCTTTTTTTTTATTCCTACTTTTTCTGCATCTTCCTCTCAATGTAAAACCATCTCTTGTCAGTGCAGACTCCACCTATATTATCAGTTTCCTTCAACCTTACTCCCAGATACCATCAAACTGTGCACCTTCCCTGTTTGCAAATGGAAAAGTGTGATTTCATTTACCTTTCAATATGGAGTGTACACTGTTCTGCCCCCTCCTCCAGTGTACACGACATGTTAAATGTTTTTCACTTTAATGGGTACAGTGATTCTGTTTTATCTTTAGAGAAAAGGGCTAAATGCTGGGAGAGATGTGTGTTTACAGATAGACACAGTTGACCTGGCTATTAAAGTGAAAATAAAATTTGGCATTTCCATTATAAACTGATCCTTTTAATAACTTAGAACTAGGCTGTATTTCTGGTTTTTTTCAGTGCAAATAATTCTTGCTGTAAAAGTTCTGTGGAAAGCATTCTCTCCTTCCTCAGTAAGTGTATGCATATGAGCACCACCAAGAAAGCCCACCTTTATTTTGCTTCCAAATTTATGATACACAAATATGTGTACAGATTAGCAACTCTACACAACATGCATTGCTATGCTGAAAAGAGTAAAAAATTCAAAACAGGAAACAAAAAGAAAGCTTCCCCAAAGTAATCCAATCTTACAGGTTTTGAAACATACTTAATTATCAAAGCAACTCCTGATAGATCTTAATGTTACTTTAAATACAGTCACTGACTAGGTTTCAGAGAGGTCTTTCTCTAGACAAATGCAACAGTTCTTTCCAGTTCCAGAACTGACTTAAGAAGGGAGGATAAAAAGAAGTTGTAGGACACTTCTCATATGTTATATGATTTTGACTAGTTTTTAGATTAATTTTCAAGTATAAAGACACTACTACCCTGGAAGCCCACCTAAGAAACCAGAGATGACTCACATTTTTTGAGGTATCCAAGAAAATAGAATACTTTATCTTGATTCTCCCTATTAAAAACACAGGTATGTGCCCAGGTTTCTTCCTTGCTACAAAACACAGGAACTGGTAATGAGTTGACTGAGCAGAGCAGGCCAACATCCACTGCTAAATATCATGTCTCAAGAAAGCTTCCTAGTGCAACTCTCAGTCCTGTCAGGAAAGGGACTTCTATTAGCAGCTCTGTTAAGTCAACAAGTTTTTGTTGTTTTTGGAAGGCATAAAAACATCAGCTGGCGAACTGCCCTTTCCCTTCAAACTGTTAAGGAAATTCAGGTCACTTGGTTGGATGGGATTAACTGCAATAGCAAGCAGCCTCTCAATACACAGCTAGTTCAGGATGATCCACAGAACATGTTTCCCTACACAATTACCCTTCCAAACCCTGGAGAACCCTATACAAGCTGAAGGCCTGTAGTACAGGATTAAAAAATAATCTGATGAAATCAAGCATCCCCAGTTTCCCACCTTTGTATACAGGGCAATAATCATTGGGCCACACGGCATATTACAGAAAAGGGCTAAGAAAACCAACCTTTCCAGTTTTCTGTTCACCATGTTACCTTCCTCACATGTTTGCAATACTGACAGAATGCTGTTTGCTCAGCTGAGCAACTTACAATTTTGCAGCATCTCCCAGTTTTGGCAAGATTCTGCACATATACAGACATGGCTTCCACATCTCACAGCTTCACTGCTGCACGTGGTAACATCAAAAAGCTGACTAACTTTAGAAAGACCACAAAGGCAAGGAGTTTCCCAGCTTATGTGGAATCTTCCTGAAAATCCAAGCAAGTGGAAGGTTTTCCTGAGAGCAACTCGAGCAACATCTGAGTCACAACATTATTTCTAGAATTGAATTCTGATCTTTAAAAAGGCCTTCTCTATCTGAAGGATCTGAATTCCCTCCCATCACTAAAAACATCTTTAGTCTTTGAATGAAGGGATGAACCTCTGCTCAGAACAGCACTTCTTCACTTCCCATGGAAATCCAGCAGATATAGCAGCAGACTGTCTTAAGAAATGGGAAGAGGAAGAAAGACAAACCTATATTACTCTGCAGTCTTTCCTCCTTCAAGAGGCACCACTGACTTCTACGTGGCATTTAGCTGGAACTTGCTTTGTTCAAAGGAATTCCAAAAGAGAGCAATAATAGGCATCCTCCTTGACCCTAATGTTCTGTCACGTTTTAAAGGAAAGGGGAGGAGGAGACAAATTCTTCTCCCCCATTTAAGCTCGTTAAGGCAAAGTCAGTGAAAATAGCAGAGACAACAGTAGACATTGTACTTCTTTGGGTTGCAATTTTGGCAACTCCTCATCAAGTTCAGGCTGCCTATTTGGAAGGGTGAGATGCATCTTGTAAAACCTTTCATTTGAAGGTCACTAGAAAGATGCAGTCCATTACAAAAGGATTCATGCAGTGTTGCTGCAGCAGCTGATTTACCTCTTCAAAAGCACCAGTGCCACCTTAATTGAAGGCTCTTGTTGAGGATATTATCCAGATTCAAGAACAGTGGGCAGAGAGAAATAGCTATACCCTGGGATCAGAATCTTTTCCAAAACTGGGGCAGAGCAACTTGACCTAGAACCTAGAAAAACAACAGATTTACTACAATCTGGAGGAGCTCCTCTTTGTTTCTAAGGTCCATGTATATTAGAAAAGCTATAGTGCAATTATAAAGTCTGTTACTGTAATTACAAAGCTAATCAAGGCCTATGGAGTTAACAGTAGCATTAGGGCACAAAATCAGACAGTGAAATGGAATAAAAGATAGAAAATGCAGATTATTAGACAAATAACAGTAATTGTCAAGATTCAGAACACAACAGCCATAGCAAGAAGTTAGGAAAATCATAATAGAAACCTTGTTGAGGAGTTTTAAAGTGAAAAACATTTAGTTTTGCACTTAGTGTGCCAGCATCCACTGTTTGCCATAGTATCCATACTTTTTGTTTCAATGTTAGAGAATAAAAGGTGGTTGGAAATTTTAGACCACTTTCTGAATGCTTCTGGTGAACTCACAAACATGTTTGTATTTAAGATTTAGATCCTACTGAAGCGTGATAGTTTCTTACATTGCTCACTTTGTTATAAGTCTGTACAACTGAAAGAAATAACAGGTCAAGTAAAATATGCAATAATACTTAAAACAGATGCTGATGTAAATTCCAGTCAAGAGAAAATATTTGTTTCGATGTATGCACTTTCTTAGAGCTTATTTTTCTTACATTGTGCAACTACTGTATCTAAAAGCAGAGACTTTTAAGAATTAATTTGTTTAAAAACGAGTAAGAACTGATTCTGTGAATGTGTATCAATGAACTGAATGTCCTGACTTTTAAAAATTCTGCTGTTTCACAGGACACAAAAAATCACCAACTACATGGGGGAGAGAAGGAGAGACTATCAGATCTTTTATCTTACTCTCAATACAAATTTCTTTGTGTTGATGCAGTCCAAATCATATAAACTGTTGAGCCAATTCTGTACTATTTCAACAGGAAAACAACACTCTTCAATCTTTGAAATAACATATATCAAAATATTAATTGAGCTCAGAGCTTCAAAACCAAGCCAGAGGGCTGGGGAAAAGTTGTTAGCTGCATTTAAAGGTTTTAATTTCAGCATTTGTGTTTATTTTCCTACTGATACAATGTGACCAAGAAGCTATTGTGCCCAGGAGAAATGCATCCTGTAGTCACAGGGCTCAAAGAAACTGCTACTTTATAAGGTTAGATATCTGGAGTATTATTTCTATTCTAGGTTCACAGACTTACATGATTTTCTGTTGGAAATTTTCAGTGGCTGAATCTGCACTTCTGGTCTTCTTAGTGCAAATCTCCTATAAAATGGGAGGTGGTGGGGGAAAGACACAAACTCCTCAGTTTTCACTGTAAGTTTGGGATTAATAAACACTTAACATCATGAGACTACTGCAAAATATCCAGAAGATTTTATATGAAATTAACTTAAAACAATGCAATCTATTCACAATCTAAAAAAATTAAATCTTTGGGCTCAAATTTCTGTAAGCTCTCCAAAACCTGCTGCAGTTCTTATTCCTGCATAGCACATCAGTTTGAATACAGATACTGATGTGCTATTTTCCATATGGTTTTTCTTCATTTTGGATCAGTGTTATCCTATCAGTTTTTGTCATTATTAACTCTAGCCAGAGAAATAAGGAAATCCAAAGTATTTCTGCATGTTTCCAAGTTCAGTTGTCTTGCTGCAAATGCATGTTTATCATACCCATGTAATCTATGAGCATTACACATGCCAGCTATGCTAAACTAACAACTCAGCAAATTAGTCTCTTCTCACAAAAAGTAATGAAATTATGCTTCTCAGTAGCTCACCTCTCCTGGAATTGCTTTGAAGGGATCAAGCCTGCTCTGGGATTGGCATCACCTTCGTGTTTGGCCTGCCACCAGGTTGCATCATCCTGGCTCATGATCTGAAGGATATCTCCTTTTCTGAAAGCAAGTCCAGCTTCTTTACAAGGAATTGCTTTATCCTCATTAGGGTCATAGTCAAATAGGGCTCTGATAAACATCTGAAACAAACCATGTTTTATCTTTAGAATCAAAATATTAAACGCAATCCAAAGATATGTCCCTTTTCTGTTTCTACAGTTCAAAACCATTAAACTAAAACAATGTAAACATTTACTGCTGTAAAACATCCTTATGGATGTGTAACATTGGAAGTTCATACGGGAACGTTCAATTCATTGCTTCTGCAGCTGCAGCCTCAATGGAGCAAAGGCTCTATGATTCAAGGCAAGCAGGACTTTGCAGGTGCAGACTGTGCCCATGTGAGGAACAGAAGAGAAGGTACTTTGGAACCAAGATTCTACCAAGTGTCTTCTACTTGTGGACAATGGAAGAAAAGGAGTACTTGGGAGCAAGCCAGGTCCTCGCAGAAGATGGAAGATTACCTGTGTCAACTTCACAGCTGTAGAGCTTGGGCTTAGGAACAATGTTACGCCCACTCATAAATTCAGCACATGCCTAATGAATTGTACAGTGCTACACACTGTCACATTACAAAAATTGAGTCCAGAGGCATAAATCATTCCCATTCTTCTGTCATCCAAGCAAACAATACATATCCTCAGCCTAACAGTTACTAAAATAGTCTTGATTACCTTGCCTTCCTTCATTGGCATTTCTTCCTTCACACTGGGTATAATTTTAAATGTAATTGCTCCTTGCGACTGGGCCTGGTGAACATTTGAAAAGAAAATGCACTGAGAATTTAAAAGAAAACTTAAAGAAATTCAAACTGATTTTAAAATACTCAAATATGCTCTCCCAAGCATGGTCCACGGAGTTTGACAACTTCACTAAAGCAAACTTCGCCTTACAAAAGCACTTGAAACACTTGGCTTTATTTGCTTCATTGGTGGGCAGAGACGGACTGTTAAAAACTGGGGCCTGCACAGTTCAGAGGTCCCAGTTCTGCACTGAAAGCAGGGGAAAATGCTACAGCTAAAATGTATGCATATTAGAAGCAAGTGCTGGACTCCTGGCACAGTTTGGACATCCCTGGAAAAATCGAACTAACATTTCATTTTTCAAAATAAAAAAAGATAGAAAAATTCAAACAGGCTTGTGCCATATTTATCATATAGAGCTATTGGGGGGGATTTATTCTCTTGGCAACTTCAAGAAACTAGAAAAGAAAAACATATTTGAATATACTACGTGTACTAAATGGAAAAAAAGCCCTCCACTATAAATCTTAAAACAAGTTACCCATCATCAACCACCTCATCCATTCATCTTTCCTATATCCCACTTAAAGTGTGTCTGGCTGCATTTTACTTATTAACCACAATATATTACCATTGCCTCAGTGACACTTTGCTATTGAAGGAAGTGCTAATCAGTTGGAGCCTCTGCTACTATTGCATGCAGCCGACAAGTTTCATAAAACTCGCCGAGTGCAACAGACAGCCAACGATTTAAGCAAAATGGAAACAGGCCTGTCCACTACCAAGTGAGACATAACTTCTGCCGGCGTGTCTGCGCTCCCAGAGCTCACTGTTTGACAAGCAGCAGCCAAGTTCTTATTTCACCCGCCGTAGGACTGGAATCAATAATTTTGTTACTTTTGAAACAAGCTCTAACTAGCTTTTGATGTTTATACTGTACCTCGAAGGGCTAGATGGGGAAATTATTCACACCTTTTCTTGTGGTGGTGTGTTTCTGGACATTTTTTAAATATTAATTTTTGCAGGAAAATATAGTTGTGTAGCGAACACGAAACCATATAGTAAGTATGAACATCAGCAGGCTAACACTTGAAATGAATCATTTTGCTTACTGAACTGTGAGACAGTTACTCCATTCAGCAGGACAGCAAGGTATTTATGTATGCAGAAATGCCTACTGCATAAATAAAAGAGCTGTCGTGACCCTCATCGGTTTCTTTATGTAAAAATATTAAGTATTTCTGAAAAAGTCTGAATTACTTAATTTGCAATAGTGTTTCATAAGTCAGTAATGAGCCTCACTTTAGAAACTGTGCAGTTCAGAGGAGCGCAAACAGAATAATACATAGCTATATAATGCAAATAAATGTCAAATAAAATCTCAATAAACCAGTTATATAGTCTATCTAGTACATGTATTAGGAATTAACTGTCACATGGAGTGAATGTGTTATTAATGAACACATTTAAAATAGTCTGAATTCAACAGATCAGGGTGGGCCTTAAAAACTGTACATTATACACTGAAGTCTGCAACATTCTACAACATATTTATAGCCATATTACTGCATTTAACTCTTTACAAGTAATCCATAATTGCATATATATTTAATGAGTAGGAAATTGCTCTTCAGGAGAAGGTTTGTAAATAAGGGCACTGGAAGAAAAGACATTGTATTAGAATAATATATATATCATTATATATAACATATATATTTTTTTCTAAGAAATAAAGTAGAAATCATAAGTCTAATTACTTTTTCTTCACTCTCCTAAATTAATCTTAAAATGTTTGGTATTTACCAAAATGTGTATTATTTCTTCAGGTTTTTTATCATCTACAGGAATACCATTGACTTCCCTCAGTTCATCACCAACGTGAATAAGACCTACAGAAGAAAAAGAGGATTTGTGAAACTGTAGCTATGTATTATATAAAACCTGCCATTAACATTCAGTTTGCTTCTCCCTTGTTCATACACTTTAAGCTCTAACTGAAAAGGGGGAATATATGGTGAACAAAACAGCTACTGTCCTCCCAGGTAAGTTGGGAGATGGTTCGTTTACTCATCTCCCTTTCTCCTAAAAATTAGTATCATTTTTCTACAACTTCTCTGGCCGTCTATGGGGAAGTTTGAAAAATGTCTGTGCCAACTCTTTTTCTTCTCATACTACTTTCTTACTGCTACACAGCTGCAAGTACTGCAAAGATTACTTAGGCTGTGAGTTCTAAATTGTGGCACAAATGCTTGCTAATTTATCAATATATCTATTTCTGTATCTATATTTACTCCATTACCCCATTTAAGAGTAAAACACAGCTGTCCTAGATTCTCTTCAGGGAAAGAGGCTCTTTAGTGTGTAATTCAGGGCTTCTTGCAGACACCGAGCATCCCAAACTAAACAACAGCAGTCAAGGATGTGCTGTTACTTTGAGAACTACCAGCTGAAACTCCAAGCGGATGTCCTAATATAAAATAATGCCAGCACCCTGAGTTTCTCCATCAGCAGGTTGTAACCATGGCATACCCCATCATGGTGTGATTCTTGGGATGTCTGGCATAGAGACAGGAGTTGGACTCGATGATCCTGATAAGTTCCTTACAACTCAGCATATTCTATGATTTCTAAGTGGATGTCTTCAATGGGAACAAACCATGATATATCTAAAAAATCCCGCTGTATCTGCTAACTCAAAGACACCTCATTGCAACTGAACTGGGGGAAAAAATCAGCATGAATACCAGTGTTGAAATATCATTTTGCAAAAGTGTCCAGAGCCAAAATACTTCTGTTTTTGATAGTATTTAATTGATGTATTCAATTTCTACAAAACATGCCATTTTATCTCATCTTGTTCAGATGAGCAGCAACACCTTACCACTTCTATCTGCAGCTCCTCCACGCATTATCCTGGCCACCACAATTGCACCAGTCTGTTCATCCCTTTTAATGGTAGCTCCCTTGGGTGAAATAAAAAAAGTTAAAAAAAAGTTATTTGGTTAATCTCACCAAAATTTTAATATACTACACTAAAAACCATTTGCTATGTATAACTGTAAAAAGCTGACATTGTATTAGTATGTGAATAAGCCAGGAACAATACTTGCTCATGAAAACAATATACAAAATACGTTGCTTTATAACTATCCTCTTAATATGTCCTTTCTTTTCCATTCAGAAGTAACTCATGCATTCTGTGAGTACACAGCTTTTAAAAAAAAAAAAAAAGATGGAAAAAGTTCGCTTTTCAACTTAATGTTAAGTGCAGCGCACCTTACTTGAGTCTGCTGCTAAAATTGTATTAAACTACTGCTGAAAATTTGTAAATCGTTGTTCCTACGTTAAAATAGGCCACATTACAAACTATGGGTACATAAAATGTATCTGTGTTCACAACTGTTGCACTTTATGCTCAGAACTGCCTGTGCACCCACTGATGATCATTTTGCTTTACAATAAACAAACACGAATTTGAGAAATGCCTCTGTATGTTGGGGCTCACCTGGAACACTCACAGGACAGAAATGCAGAGGAGGGGAACATTTCCTGAGTTAGTCATGACTGTTTTCATACATTACACAAACACAGCGCAAGGCATGGAGGTAAAATAACATTGTGTAGGTAAAGTAGGTACTGTTCTGTATTTGTTTAGATTAAACATGAATATCATGTTTATCACTACTTCAATTTTTAAGTCCTTCAGGAACATAAAGCTGAAAAATGTACAAATGAATAACAGGGCTGAGATTTCTCTAGAGTTACAGATTTTACTGACTGCAAATAAACTTGTTTCCCTTTCCCTCTCCCTCAAAGATGGAAATACAGAAAAAGTCATTAAGACAAAAAATGGCAGATTAATCTATACTTTTTATATGCCAGTTGCATTTATTGCTAATAGAGAAAAATTAAAACAGTCACCACACAATATTCACCCTGGCTGAAACTTTAACAGTAATCAGCACTCCACAGCTGACGTGCTGTATTTGTGCATTTCATTTTACATCTTACATTTATTAGTATGAAATTCTATCCATAAGCGAAGTAATTTTGCAAACTGCCAGCCTTATGTATTATTACATAATTATATCAGTAAGACATTTGTTTGCATTACAGTTTCAAAGTAATCTGAGTTTCAAAAATAAAGATTTAGCTGCAGATAATCTCACTTCAAAAACTCATTATTAGACTTCTGTGCAAGAAGAATGCATTTTTATAATTTATAAATTGTATATTAACACCTCTAGCTTATAGCTCCATATTAAGTTCTGACCTTGCAGCAACAGCTACTAATTTAAAGTTTATTATTAATATCTGAAAAGTTCTATTCGTTTAAAAGTCAAAAGCTTTTTTTTCCCCTGAATATATCCATCAAAAAGAAAAAAAAAAGCAGCATTGCGATGTTAGAGGTAAATATAAGTACAGGGCATTTCCATTACACTGTCTGCATAAAACAAAGGCTCTCCTAACTAATCTGGGAGAAGCCTTGATCAGAAAGGCTTTACGCCTTTTACCCAGAGGTCAACACCAAGAAATGCCACCAAATACAAAAGGCAAGTGATGACTGACAGCCCTCCACTGTGATCACCCCGACACCCCAGCCCAGCGCTGATGCCTGGGAAGCAGTTCTTCACTTCGCCAGCTTTTTTAGACAGACCCTAGGAAAAAACTGGGTGCAATCGAAGCCCACAGGATTGACCCAGACAGCATCTGGAAGTAACAATAAGGCTCTTGTCCAAGTGGAATAGTCACTTCATGCTCCATGTGATTATCACTACTGGCACAAAATGAATTTTCCTAGCACAGATTAACTGATCTGAAAGATAGCCTGGTGAAGATAACAGCTAAATTGGAATTTTCAAACAAAGGACAAAATCAAGTTCAAAATTACAGGGAAATTATTTAACCCGACTTTGCTCACTGTCAGTAATTCCTCTATGGCAAACCCAAAGTGAATGGGCAGGTCCATGAAAAACACTATTTGAGTTTATGTATTTTGCTGTACCTATAGTACCCAAATTAAAAAGAGGGGTTCCTAAAATTCCACTTCCCTCCCAGTTTAGCACTCTTAAAAAGAAATCATCAAACACAAATGGATTTTTTTTTGAAAACCCAACGAGTTGATTTTCTGAAAAAGCAGCTTCTCTTGTACTGCTGCCAGCCCTGCTTAAAGTATGAGGTACACATAATCTGGCAAGAAATTCTCCTCATAAGATGTTCAGCTCCAGTACTTTCAGTTACATGTGCAGTGCAGCTCCTCATTTAGAGCTTTAAAAATGGAAGAAGGTTAGACTGGACCTTGAGAGCTGGAAAATATTTTCAGTGTTGTGAGCCAAAAGTGTAAGTTACCCTAAATGAGACATATACAGATGTAATAGCATAGCTCAGTTTAAAATACTTTTAAAGAGAAAAATAAGGAGTTTGGGAGCCATATGGTGATCAGACTGAGAAAATGCTTAAAGGTATGCCATGCAAAAGCACTAAAAATAATACAAGCTCCTTCAGCAAGGCTCTCTCACTGCTTTTTGGTTGCCTTTTTTTTTTTTCCCATTTTTAGTGTAGTACCACTGATTGGTAAGCATCTCTCAGGGTTTCACAGATGTGAGCTTTATTAGTTCATCCATTTATATGCTGGTTCCAGAAGATAAACATTGTAAGTCTCTATTTTTAAAGAAAGAAATATTAGCCTGTAAAATAAATTACTAATAAGAGCATTCAAAAATATTTGAAAATTTGAAAATATTACACCAGTAATATTATCGCATACCTTCCTGTTAAACAAAAGCACATGCAGATGTTGAATGCAAGCAAGTACTCCAATAAGCCTTATTTTAATTCATTCTCTATTGAAAATGCAAATATCAGTTACCTATCTTTACAGAGTTATTTAAAAGTTGATGCCCACTTACATGTAGGCTGTGTACACTAAAGCTGACCCTACACCCAAATTAATCCCACCTAAAAAACAGTTGGCTTCATCCACTAATGAGAACTGAGCTACGGGGACAAAGTGAAAGGCAAGTGAAAGCTGTAGAATCTGCATGGGCAGAACATGTAGATGAGTCTTTTAAATCACCACAATTCATTTCACCCAAGTTCAGCTACGGAAATCAGTTACGTGGTCCAAGATAGGTGTCCAAGCTACTCCTATACTTCATGAAAACCGATAGGCAGCTCTGGAGAATGAATCATCCTTTCATTAAGTCAGGCACCTGAAATAGATGGCATGGTCCATTCTCTGGAGCTGCCTATTTTTCTCTTAGCTAAAGACATGGAATGGTATAGAGGTTAGTTTCCAAATGGCTAGATTTATGAGACTTTCCACTGTGCCTTTTGCAACTGGACTTCTCTATCTTGCATTGGCCTTTTTAGCCATCAGCACTTTTGCAGTAAGCGTGGGTAGAGTCCTACTCAAATCTTCGTTCGTGAAGCCTAGCCATGACACTCAGATTTATGTGAAATTATCTGTGTGATGAAGAAGCAACCATCTTAATGTGAAGAAGCATCCTATTCAGAGTAACAGCTGTAACGAACCTGGAATATCATTTGGGAGCTGGAAGTAGTGAGAGGCCAGGAACTGAACTCCTAGTAGTGTGGCTGAGCATCTCAGATATCAGGACTTCTAAGCAGGAACAGGGCTATGGATGAAAATGTCTTGGGGAAGTAGGCATAAGTAAAAACTCTTCAAGCTACCAGATAAAAAACCATAAATTTCTGATAAAAAGCTATAATTATAGCCAGGTGAATTTTGGATTTCCTCTGAAAAGAGATGTTTCTACTTCTCTTTATGTAAGGTTCAGAGATGTTCCAAATTTCTTCGTTAAAATAAAACCTCATAACACAATTTCACCTAGCCTGAGGGAGACACTGCTAGAACAGCATTTGCTAATAGATCAAATCAAATACTGTGGAAGGATTAACAAGTTTAAAACATCTCTTCCAAAATACTGGGGGAAAGTTCAGCACTGAATTCTGAACTGATGAAATCTGGCAAACAGAAGGCCCTCCCACAAACCATGTGTTTCCTTCTCTTTTGAAATGATTACTCCTGGGAACTCAGGCTTCATTCATATATGATTAACACTGGCTCAGAACACCAGTGAGGTGCTTAACTCGAAGAAAAGCACGAACAAGTACAAGGAATGTGGTGCAGTTTTATATAAAAATGGTCACTAGATATATTCCAAAGAAGTTAAGAGAGTGACTTATTTGCTTCACAGTGAGTACTGTTGAAAGTCATCCAAAGGAAATGCAATTCAGAATGTCCAGGGTGTGCACCGGACATAAAGCTCACAGCTTTGCACGGAAACAATCTCTGCTGCTTGGGTACAAATGGAGTATGGGACTGTGTCTGAAGGGAAGAAAAAGTTCAAAGAGCTCGGTATCTTCAAGTCAAGAAACCAGACAATCTCTATCCCTGTAAAAAACATCATATGGTACCTCCAATCTCAAGTTCAGTTGCTTCAGGTAGAATTCTGATATAATGCTGCAAGTGGAAGTAAGGCTTTTTGACTGGAGAGTAGTGAATAGATAAACCAAACAACTAGAGACTCTTTGATGTGTACTAAGAATATGCAAGACTTTAGAGCAAGTTCTGAAGGAAAAGCCATTAAAAGGACATGGAAATAAATAGAAAATGAAATTGTAAAGTAAAACATAGACCATAGCACATCCTTTCTTTAGTAAAAGAATTTTGGGAAGCATAAATTCAGTAGACCTAATATAGTTAAAACATGTCTATTTATTCTGCCATGCTATATTTTGGTGAGACCTTATCTGAATTACTATCCATGTTTCTTCTCACCCTCACCTAAGGCGAAAAAAATCTAGGAAAGACAAAGACACAACTAATAGGTTTGTTATGTATTTTGTGGTGATGGTGTCATAATAAGTCACTATAAATCTACCACAAAGAAATTAATGTTTGACATGAACATGAATAGTTGTTCAAATGGATTAAAGGTGAGTTAGTGAAGAGAAGGAGGACACTATACACTTTTCCTTGAACTCTTCTTGGAGAACAAGTAACACAACTCAACATAAGCTCTTTTCCAGTGAAAATAAAACATCAAGATAGGCTGAGGATCTGAAAAGATCACAAATAAACCTTTCCCATACAGATAAGGTACAACCTTAGAAATGCTAGTTAAAGGACAGCTTTTGGAAGTCATTCAGGCCAATCTCCTGCTCAGGGCAGGACTACTGCCAGCCCAGCCCAGCCACTGCTTTATGGAATATGTTGGAGATTCCACACGTTCAGTTAGTCTGCACCACTGCTGAGCTTCCCACCTAATGAAATACTTATGTTAATTCTTCATTTAAACCTCCCAGGGCTGCAACTTGTGGCCATTGCCCAGTGTTTTAGCATCTCTCACTGCTGAGGAGTTTGACTTTACTGTCCTCTGGAGCTTCTCCCTATCAGGTTAGTTGTAGGCTGCAATTAGCTCAAGCCCTTTGCCTCCTCCTAGTAATAGGTCTATGCCAGATTCCTTTATAAGGCTGTTTTCGCCTTGGTAAATAAACAAAGAAGTCTTAAACTGAAGAAATTAATGTTTGGAACTTACTCTTTATTGCAGGCTTTGTTTATTGTTTATTGTAGGGTTAGGAAACTATTTTCAGCTGTAACAGAGTTCATGAAATATGTACTTGTAAAATATCTAAAAAACCTTCTCTGTTACCTCCTTAGCAGAAGAGTTGTGTTAAGTGTGGATGTACCTTTTAAGGGAATGTACTGGTTTTGGCTGGGATAGGGTTAATTTTCTTCATGATAGTTCATATGGTGCTGTGTTTTAGATTTGTGATAGACAGTGTGGATAACCCAGGGACGATTCAGCTATTGCTGAGTAGTGCTCACACACTCAAGGCCTTTCCTGCTCCTCACCCCACTAGTGAGGAGGCTGAGGGTGCACAGTGCACAAGCAGTTGCGGGGGGACACATCTGGGACAGCCAACCCCACCTGATCAAGGAGATACCGTACACCATATACTGTCATCCTCAGCAATAAAACCGGGGGAAGCAAGAGGAAGGGAGGATGTTTGGAGCGATGCTGGTTTTCTTTCCAAGAAATGGTTACAAGCTGCTGAAGCCCTGCCCTCCTAGGGACGGCTGAACACCTGCCTGCCCATGGGAAGTGGTGAATGAATTCCTTCCTTCAGTTTGCTCGCACATGAAGCTTTTGCGTTACCTATTAAACTGTTTACCTCAACCCACCAGTTTTCTCATGTTCATCCTTCCGATTCTCTCCCCCATCCCACTGGGGAAGGTGAGTGGGGCTGAGCGGGGCTGAGCTGCAGGCTGGGGTTAAACAGACACACAGGTACCTGGAAGAGCTCAGTGTCCCACAGGAGTGAATGGGCAAGAGTGGAAGAGGAGCAACAGTACAAAGATAACCTTTAGCTTAGGCAATTCTGTGCATCCCTTTAAGAGAGTTTAAAATCTCAAAAGCCAATAAACAATTTCATATACATTTTTAGAAAATCTCTCAGTTTTGCTTTAAAAGTTACAATTATCCAATCCATTTTGGGATACTATTAACATAGTATTCAACTCAAAAGTATTAGTAATGAATCATGTTTGTAATATGAAACTACGTAAATAAAGATTTTATTAAGCTTTTTCTGACAAATTAGGAAAAAAGAGTGTTTTCATTAATACTAAAAATAAGATGCTCAATTAGGCCTCATTTCATACTGTATGTTCGAATTTCCACACATCTTTCAGAATGACTAATCTTGCTGATACTAAATAGTAAAGCAAGTTTGTTTTCTTCCTCAAACAATTTCTTTGATGAAAAAAATAAAAAGCTTAAAGCCTTGATTTAAATATTTTGGGGAAAGTATTTAGTATGTTAAAACAGTAAAAACTCTCCATATGGTCAAACTTGTAATTATGCCCACAGTCACCTACAGTCAGTCAGTATGAAAATTTATTTCTTGTTTACTGATGCCAGAAATCCTTCAAGAATTAGAGTGACAATAAGGGACAAGCTACTCCTGTATGTGAAACAGAGGCATTGCTCTCCCACCGTCATCTCAAGTACAAAATGATGACCTTCTCAAAGTAACTTTGCAGATATTTCCCCAGGATTGCTATCCATTAAAACAAATATCCAGCATAACATAAAACAAAGCTCTCACTGGTTTGTAGGAGTAAAAGAATATAGCTAAATTTTATACAAGATGACTCCCACTCTACAGCAAATAAAAATAACCAAATCAGTAAAGCATTTTAATATTCTTGTAATACAACCTAGGGTTAGTCCTTTCATTTTTCCAGATATCCCCATGAAGATATTAACTTTCTAGTATTCATAATGCAAAGTACAACAACAGACATCTTAAATTTGCCCAGATTTCAATTCAAGTATTTTAAAATATGTTTTTATGCTTTCTTTTCAGTGTATTGAAAGGTCACATTTTTTTACATGAATGCTAACAGGCACAGTTCAGAACACAGGTCAAGATTTCTTTGGGGATTCATTCTCCGTCTCTCATTTTAAACTAAGTTCATGATTCAAACTCAAGATAAAAGACAAATATGTTATTGATCTAAATGTGCAGACTGGCTCACATACATAGTGCTTAAACACTGTGAATGAACAAAATCTTATTATTCATTTCATATGCTTTACTAATAATGATTGCAAATGGAAGTCACAAGTGTATTACTCAATGTTATGAATAACATGTTTAATGTCTGTCTATCCACATTTCAAGTTAATGTCACCCACTCACATTCGTAATCTGAGCGCTCCCCACCCTGCACACAAACACAAAACCCCAAACCAAAAGACAGGGTTACCTACCAATGGCTCCCGGTTTTTGACGAGCCTGATTATTTTAACTGAATCTTCTTCTTCATCAATATCATCAGGCATGGGGGGCAAGACAGGATCATAGTTCTTCTGAGCAACAGTATCATGTACAGACAGCAAAGCCTGGAAACATTAATAGTATATTATTTGGCATCTGAAAAGTTTAGGGAGGGCAAAGCAGAGGATAATATTTATAGCCTGACTCTACTATTGCCTGTAGATTGAACAAAATTCTTTTATACAGTTTTAACACTTTTCAAACTGATGAAACAACTCCATAAAATATATGCTTTCATATATACAATGTATGCAGCAGTAAATTGTGGATGGGGAACACTGTCTTCATACACAAAAATATCACGTGCTTTGCACATTAGCTTGAAATTATACAAGAATTATGAGCAGGAGGAAACCTAAGTCTCCAGAAGTAAGAAAATAATTATACTTGTCCTAAATAAAAAGTTTCTTCGATATAGTAGGCAGTCCTATCCAGGACTTCTGTTCAAGCACGAGATACACGACATGAAGCTGTTGCCCAAGCATTTCCTTCACAGGAGCTCTGGAAGCTTCCCTGGTTACTGGATCCCTTTCATACTAGCTCCCTTTCATATAAGCCTCAAATTATCTTAGGAGTTTTTAATTTATTATGGAATTCGTGATTGAGAAATATTCTGCTGAAGAAGATTGGATTTAGGCAGGTGTTTATCAACCACCTGTTGCATGTCCTTCCTCCTTTCTTTCTCTGTTGCTTCTCCAGTTCACGCATAGCTTGGACAACAGATTTTTCAAAGAAAAGCCTAAAAAAGACTGACAAAAGGTTCTATCTTAAAAATAAGGTAATTTATGATCTTTCAGAAAATAAAAAATCTTGAAAGGCAATGGAAAATAGAAAGCTCATTCTCCAAATACTCAAAAAAAAAAAATCCTCACTGATAATATGAAATTCGCAGCTTTTTCCAGATACAGAACTCTTAAAATTCTTTTCTATTTTTAAAAGACTCCATTATTTGTAATATCTTTTAAACTGGTGAAAAAGGGTTACATAATGCTTTTACCTTTGTAGAGAAAACTGTGCATTGTACCAAAATAACAGCAACAGTCACACATGTAATTCTATCTACTGCTTTCAATTGCTTCTGTTTTCAAATAGTTGCCTCTAAATACTTGGATATTTTTCCCAGGAGTTATTATTACAAAAGTTGTAGTTTGAACAGCAGAAGTAATTTGCAAATTGATAAACCTTCACAACAATAAAATAAAGCATGTTTGAAAATGTCGAAATGTTTAGGATGAAGCAGAACACATCAGTGTTGTTGGCATGAATGACACTAGAAGGCGTTATATCAATGACTGCAATAATTGATCAATTATAACAATTACAATAATGATTATGAAGAAACTCCTTAATAAAGACCAGAAAACGGTTACATTTCTCTGACACCAGTTTACTTGCTACTTAATAATAGGCACACAATATTTGACTGAGTACATGAATGATCAGAAACTGTATGTTCTCAAGGTTAATGCAAATCTTTTATAAAAGCATGACACTTCCATTATGCTACTCCAGGATTTTTTTATGAATGAAGGATACTGTAACAACAGAAAACAATGTCCAGGCATTGCTACAAGCTATCATGTCAAAAGCTGAAGGCAAAGAGCATATGGTAATCTTGAAATTCTGAAGTTTAAATTTAAAGTTAGGGCTTCAACAAAATAAACACAGTCGAAAATCATGCCTGCTTCATGATAAATTTTTATTGTTCTGCTGATTTTTATATTGTATAATTCAATAAAAATACTTCAACACACTAATTATTTCTGGTCTTCTTTCCAATACACAGTTATGAATTTGTACTACTTACCATCAGAAATTCCCATCTCACTCCAACCAAAGACAAGTTTTTCTTTAGATCTGAGCTAAAAACCTCAGGCTAGCAATTACGGAACCTCCTGGAAATGTTTATTGTGAAGTATTACACATGTAAAAGCCATGCAATCACATGCAGCCATCTTAAGATGTATGTGAAATCTCAAAGATATACTAAAACAAAAGTAGTGTTTGCTTTTACTTCAGGCTATTTACAGTTAAGACTTCTAAAACTCTGCAATTACGTTTTTCCACATAAAGCAAGGGCACATTAATGGACTGGTTCAATTTAATGAGGTTCTATATTGCAGTTTAAAAACAATCAGGCAGATAGAGAAAACAGATGAAAATAATCTAAATTACCATTTTCAGAGTAAAAGGCAGCCACTTAAAACATGTTCAAAAGAACTTAACCTTAACAATGAAATTCGCAAAACAGATTCTGTCCACTACTCCACTGAATTATGCCACCAGTGTTAATAAGATACTTCCCTGCTCTGACTGCCAGTTTAGGCTCCTGGACACCCCACGCAGAACAAGGATGCATCCCGAGCATTATAAACCAATGCCAATCAATGTCTCGTATTTATGATGCTTTTCTTCACTCACAATGTGACTGGAACTTATCAACCCATCCCCGTATTAAACCACAGTGTGCTACAGTTTGCAATGCAAAATCTTTTCTCCAAACTCCAGCCCTACGTTAGCTCAGTGCAAAGATACATATTTTAGATAATGTGCCTTTTCTCAGACTTTCAGAAGAGGTTCTGTCATCACAATTTGTTTGTGCTGCACACTGAACATGCTTGTCTTCCATCACTGCTTCTTCTGCCACACTGTCCACTGTAGTTGCTCTTGAAATAGTCATCAGCACAGACTTTGTGCAATAACTAATTTGGAAACAAAACTTGAAAATGCATTTTGATTTCACATAATGTATTCAACTAGAAGTTATCAGAGCCTGTCCTCGAGAGCACTTCTGTATGTTTTGAACATATGAAGAAACAACTGTATTCAGAGAGTAAAGTGACATTTCTTCAGCAGTGTCTTTGTACCATTCCATTAATATAATGTGCGCTTAGTCCAAAAAACTATGTATCAGACTAGACTTGTATAGAAAAGTTTGGGACTTTTTAAAAAGTAAACAAATTCCAAGTGCCAAGATCCTAAGATAATCCTAAAATGATCAAGATTTACCCAGAATAACTTTGCAGTGAATGCACAAGGCAATGCAAAGGTAGCAGTGTTCTCTTTTTGTACATAAGAAGTGATCAACTTCTTAATTTCCATGATACTAATTTTTTACCTGTCAAAAAAAAATGCTAGAAGTGCAGATCAATTACTAGTTTTTTTAATGTTTTGGTTTTGTTTTCAAATACACTGCTCTTTGGAACTGTGCACACTGGATCCAAGATTTGGGTCATGTATATTTAAGCACCTCTGGAGAAAAAGATTTTATTTCAGTTCTAAGTTCTATACTTATGATTCACTAATGTAAACATGGTCCATATTTAGAACTTGAAAGAAGGTATGATTCAAGCCCCTGCACTACCTAAATATAAATATTGATGTTCAGCTAAATTCTTAGACATGATCTAGCTGGAAACGAATACTTTCATCAAACCTCTGAAATGTCTAATAACTAGTGCTTATTTTTCATATTAAAACCATCGCTGATCATTTCACAGTTTATAAATTGAAATTTTACACTATCAACTTACACAAAGAAAATCTGACATTGGAAACATTCTAATTTTTTTTTCTCAAACTGTTCTGAAACTTTAAATGTTTATTTAAATTGAGACTGTTATTAATGAAAACAGTTCTACATTTTGAAAAGTGTGTATTACTTACCTACACTGACTATGTTTTTGCTCCTCTAAAACAACGACAAATGTTACAATATTTTTTGCTTCTGTTTATGTTTTGAGATGTGTAAGAGCAACAATACACCAAGTAGCCCCTGGCTCATGAACACAGCTCCTTATGTTTTTTAATTCTCATTATTAAAAGAAATCTCCATTTGAGCTTTGGTTTTCACAGGTATTTTGCATTGAGTAGTCTACAAAAACATTTCAGAAAATAGTAAGTTAAGGAAGCAAGACAGAATGGGCAAAGAAACAAAAGCAGCCTCTTTCTTAATAGTACTTGGTAAAAACAAGATTAAAAATTTAAGTCGTGAATAGTCATCAACAGAAAATTTGTAGAGACTCAAACCAACCTTCATGAAAGCCAACAGCTGCAGCAGACTGTGACACTGCCAACTCAGCAGCTGGTGACTGTGCCTACAGAGCAGATCACTGCCCTGGCAGCACAGTCAGCAGAATGGAACAAAATGGCCCATGACTTTGGTGTCCCAGTCCACAACTTGGATCATTAGCACCAGCCACCTCCTCTGGCAGTTCAGCTTGAACTCCATCAGGTGAGACACAGGCATTTTCCCACTTCTTTGCTTTGCCATGGTGCCAGTAACTACCACTAAGGCTGGCACAGAGAAGTTTCACTGGAGGAGAAAAGTAACTTCAGCAGCAGCCACAGCAATGTGCCCTGAATTCACTTGGCAGAGCTCATCCTCCGGAGAGCTCTAGCCATAATATGTTTTCTTTTGTGATAAGGTTACAGATGAAATAAAAAAAGACAAGATGAAAATGCTGGTTGAGAAAATTATTCAAAGTTGGAAAGTTTAGTTTATGAGTAACTTGCATAAAATTAAAGTCAACTCATCCAGCAACAGGCATCAATGAAGAAAAGCTGAAAGAGCTGGGAGGAAACTGAACCCACTGAAGGAAAGACCGTCAAGAGCATCAGAATGGAAGGAGATACACAGGAGTCATAAAAGTCAAACATGTGCAGGAATTTAGAAAGCAGGAGAATAAACCAGCAGAAAGCTGAAGCATGATGGTGATGGCATACAGAATGCAGGCACAGAAAACAATGTGACTTGAGAACAGTTTGGAGAGGAAAGGGATAAAAATATAAAGTTTCAGAATCAAGCTATACATTTAAGAACAACTGTTAAGCAGCACAAAATTAACAGGGAAAAAGGGAGATAAGAAGTTAGATAAGGCGTGGGGGAACAACCTTTCTTCTACAGGAGGATTAGCCTTTAAACCTGCTATCTTGAGTACATGACTTTACATGGAGGTACTAATTCTGTTCCCCATCAAATGGGTGGTAAAACAGCCCTCAGAAATCAGCAGCACGTGGCAGTCTCTAATTACCAACACTGCCTGCTAAGGGAGTAGGTGCAACCCTAATCCTGCAAAATATGGGTTAACAAGGTAACAAGAAAGGCAGGTGAGGCATCTTAACTAACAGATAAGAACAACCACATTAGCTGAATTTGCCAGCCTGGCTAAAGCATGAAGCATAATCTAGAAGCAGAAGCAAGCAATAAAACTACAGGCAGTAGAAACTCTGTTGTGCGGTTGAAGTGGCCAGAGAATGGCTGGGCTAACAGCAAACTGAATATTTTTGGGGGGCAGCAGAAGCAGCGAGGGAGGATACAAGCTACAGTAATCAGTATCTAGCAGAGATTACTTCTGATGCTGCACTAACCTAATCACTTTCTGTGCTACACAAAATTCCCAAGTTAAATACATACAGTACATACTGTTAAAGAAATCAGTTTACTGCCATTACATCAGTTTGCTTTTGCTACTGAGGATCACTTACATTATTTGATCAACATAAGCAAAAAACCTTTGGCAATGATGGTAAGAAAAATTAAATAAGGTCCTTTAAATGAAGCACTATTTTCTGTTCATGATCAGAAAACCAATGGATGTACTAATTAATAGGCAAAAAATCTGGGTTAATTTACTTCTTTTAATCCTTAAAATGATATATTTTTCCTATACATTCTTTATAAAATACCCAGAGATGGTACATTGTATGAGAAGACAGCAGTTATGTATGTACAAAAGAGAAAATAACATTCCATGTTTGCAACTGTCCCATCTGTACTTAAACCAGAGTTGCCCTCTAGTTCGAGCTTGTCCAGCTGGCAATTAAATCCCTTTCCCTTCCAATCTGACTGATGCAGCTGGGTCACAGTAGGGATTCAAAGTATTTAAAATACATACTATACATATGTGGTTTCGAGTTCTTAATATCTACTCTAGATTAATGTTCTTAGCACAGCAACATCTCAGTTGGATCAATATTCAGTATATATTACTTTTTCCTCTTTACTGCAGTGGACTTTATTCATGACTATATGAACTTCCTTTCACAAAAGGGTAATTTCCTTGCCTGAAAATGCCGTCTCTTGATTTCAGATTCACCAGTCTGAACTGATGGGTTTACCTGCAGCTGGTAGCCAGACAGAAACAGCCAACAGAAAAATGAACTTTCTGCATCTTCAGACTCCCGCTTCCTCTGGCTCCATGTTCACAGCCCCGGGAGATGATTCCAAAGTCAAGCTGTTCTCAGTGTTCACAGAAACACGCAGTCCGTCCATCTGTGTCATCTGGTAAAGGTGTTAATATTCTTCCAGATGACAGCCCTGTGTTTTTTCTCAGTTGTGGATAACAGCAGAAAAAGCGCTGATTTTAAATCAATAGTGAAGAATTTGAACAGTCTGCTTTACATTCGCAACATGATTCATGTAGCTAAAGTGTCCTTGAAGCTTTAAACCCTATTTAAGTTACTTCCAAGAGCACAAATAGCTGGGTTTCAGAGTGGAAAATGCTGAGACAGGAGCACTCTTTCAGTATCTTGGCAATCCTTAATCAATTCCTTTTTTGAAGCAGCAGCAGCTTTGCAACAATATTAAGTGCCTGCAGTGGTAGTATGCACCTTTTCTTGGTTAAAAACCACCTGAAGACACTCCAAAGAAATTATATGAAAATATAAACTAAAGAAAACCAAAATCTGAGGTTGCAGTTGCCTTTTCTGAAAAAGTGTCTTTAGAACAATCCAGCCTTTGACATCACCGTGACGTCTAAAGTCTTTAAAAGCAAAAAAATTTATCGATCCGTAAGGTTAAGAATCTGAATAAACTTAATTCCTCCAGAAAATAATAACATATATTCACCTATGGTAAGGAGGTCTTAAATTCAGCCACAAAGTACTCCTACTACATGGGAACCTAACTAAAAACAAAGTAGAAAATGGGAGACTGAACAGAGAGTTCAAATTCAATATGGTCCAGCAATTGTGCAGGAACAGCATCATTGAAGGAAAAAGCAGCATAAAAAGATGACATCCAAAAAAGAGACTACTTGCTTCATATTATGCACTTTCTCCATTTTCACTAGTCTATTTTCTGTAGCTGAATGGAATTGCTACTTGAAAGGGATGTGACTTTATCTGTAGTGATTTCTTCCTTCTTCTACATTACCAGCTTTAGCAATACTGCCAACTTTTATGTGCTGTATCTGAATGCTACAGTTACATGTATGCAAGTCAACATTCTTAGGTGGCTGAGAGTCAGTTCCCTCATGTGGGAAAGTCACAAAGTCACAACACATATATATACATAACCAAAGAATTTATTTGATTTACTTTTCAAATTTTATATTTTATGCTGTCAACCTGCTTGGCTTCACTTTTGTTTATGATATCTATGACTTTGTTATATGCTGGCTGCTAGTGAGCATTCTCATATCCATGCATCTAAGATTGACAGACAAGCTCTCCATTGGACATCAGCTGAGCTATCACATGAGATGGATCAGAGAGCATGTCCAGAGTAATATGATGATTGTTACAAAATATATTCATGCAGTAATCTTCCACTGCCCCTATATCATTTATATCTATGCTTATGGTATGTTGTACATTGTTACATGTACGCTCTGTCAGTCCCTACTACAATAAGATGCACCACAACTGCTTCTCTGCCTGACAGATGTGAAAAATCAAGGCTTTTTTTGCTGTTTTTAAAAGGACTACTTTGCTATTATATTTTTATTTTACTTATTCCACCCCAGGAACATGAACATTCCAAAACTAAAGACAGCAACATATTCTGCCAGCACTCCCCACCCAAAAAGATTTTCTAGAAAAAACTTTTTTGAATTATGGGTGCAAGCAGAAATGGAAATCAGAAGTCAAGGTCTAAAGTTAAAAATAGTTAAGAATAAAATCGACTTTTCCTCTAACTGGCTTGCCAAAATGTGTGATGGTCAGTTTCCCAAAGTGGCAAATAGTTGAAAGACAGGAAACACTGGGCAGAAGGATCTCACTCATTTGCCAACAAAAGTCTCCTGTGCCCCAGCTTCATGGCTGGTATGCTCAGAACATCTGTGGGCTATCTATGAACTGTTATCAAACCATCAACGCTGTGGTCCTTGCTGATTGTTGCAGTAATTTGCATCTATTGCTCGGGGCGAAAATAAATATTTCTCTCTCTCTGTTGACATTTCACAGCACACCATGAAAAATCAAGCAGACTCTTGCAGGTTTACGAATTAATGGCATCTGATTTTGCAAGTGAGGATTATGTGGGTAACTTTTCAGTTGACATATGAAGTACCATGTACTCCAGCTCACCATATTAATATAGCTAAAGCAATTCGTTTAGTAAAATCTCTTAATGTAAGAGCACAATTCCTATAAACAGTGCTACCAATAAACAGACAACTGATGAGTAAATAGTTATAAATCACAGTAAATCCTGCTTCCTGGACAGATACTGTAGTTTGTGTTATCATTTGTGAGCATGAATATTTCATAAAGAGGAGGAGAACAGTGTCTCAGGTCATGTGCACAAGCAGAAAACATTGGTGCATCTGGGAAAACAGGTCTCTAACAGGACGGGGCCAAAAGGTCTTCCAAGTGCCTAGGATACAGTAGCAGCCTAAACGTAGCTCAGATGTTAACTGACCTGAAATTTGAGTTCCTCAGATGCAAAACCTGAACAGTTGTAGGCAAATCCCAACAATTTCCAGTGGAAAATGTTGACTTTGCAGAAAACACCTAGTTCAATGAAAAAGCCCTGATGGAAAATACCCAGCAGGTCTAAATACAAAGGAAATGTTGGAAAGAAAACAAAGTTTAGATTAAGATTCTTTTTTAATTACATGCTACGTGGAATGCTTCATGAACTTTTCAAAGCAAAAATGGATTTTGTTTTATATTATTATAGTGCAATATTTTCTTTCAGTGCTTTGGATGTTAAAGTTCTTGTAGAAAAAAGCCTGCAGTCTCCTGGACAGTAATTTAACTGTTGATTTTTGCCAGTGACTGCAGGGCAGCTTTAGAAGCTGATAAAGGCTTTAAATATTTGCTTTTTTAACAGAACAAGTAACACTTTGATCTGAACAGTCTATTAGGCCACTGTGCAAATCCAGTAAGCCTCAGATGGCAGGGATGGTGGTATCAGCAGTTGTTTATGAAATAAAGGCTAGAATTTACAAACCTCCCAGTAATACAAGAAAAACAGAGCAGGACAGGACAACATTAAAGGTATGCTTCAAGCTCAAAGAAGCACTGTTTCTTTGTTTAAAGAAACCTAATCAAACATAGGAAGCATTTATATGAAAAACAAAGTGCCCTGGTTTCATTATTTGCAGTTTTGGTTTTGTTTAACTCACAATTCTATTCTGAAGGAAAGCCAAAGAAATGAAATTAGATGAAAATATTTACAAATGTAAATTATTTTGTGAAAGTCAAATGTACCTCAAATGAGTTGCAAAGAAAAGAGCAAGCATAAACCCTATTTACAGTTCTCTGGTATATGCATCTTTGCCATCTGAAAGCATCAAAAAAAACCCCAAACTGAAAACAAACAATCTGTGTTTTCTCTGAACAGCAAGGTTCCCAGTCACACAAGAGCAGTTCTCCCTTCACTCTGCAAGTTATCTTAAAGTTACCTCCAAAATTCTGTTCATTCTATGGTAATGAAAGAGAAGACAAGAAAAATACGGTATGTCCACCTCTTGTTCCCTCTATGGCTACAGGTACAGTGCCCAAAGTGACCCAAACATTTTACATTTTGGTGCACCATGAGGCACTGAACTCATTCACAGTCCTGCCTGGTGCCCTTGCTTAGGTACCTGGTTTATGCTTCAGACTAGCAGCTGGCAAAACTTTCAGCACACATAAACAGAAGATAAACTCCACTGAAACAGGCAGAACCACCATTGGAAAAGCTTAATTTCCTCTGGGTCATAAAAGGTATAAACATCCTTCAGAATAGTTTTAGCATAGCAGCACTAGCTTTTGACATAATTATTGTTCTGCCCATTACACCAATGACCAAAAAGGACATATTTTATATTAATTTAAAACACACTGAATTTACCCTAATAGAGATTAACTTCAAATGGTAAATTGATTAGTTTGATATTCAATTATTGGAAGTGTAACTGCTGTTATAAACACAAAGTTAAGCGTGAACTAGATTTGAATAACATATCCCAAGCTTGTTTCAAAGTTAGTATAATTGGGACAACATTGTTTAATGGACTAAAAGATGGGTCCTTCTTTTATAGTCTTTTTTGTTTACACCCACACCAATAAAATAAGTGCCGAAAATGTTAATTCCTATAGTTATTTGTTTCAGTTTCTCAACTAATTTTAAAAATAAATAACAATTATGCTCTTGTGCTATGGCACTGTCCCAAAAAGAACACAGCCTTTTCCAGCTTGTTAGAAAAGGAACCGAAACCTACAGTTCAAGACAATTTTTAAATAAAAGTGGAGGAGAATTTGGAAGCTTTAAGGTCTTTCATTCTTAGCTTGATCATCTGTCATATGTACATCTCCTTTCTTACAGTCTTCTCCCTGGAGCTCTCCCCTGTTACTGCCAGAGTAACTCTAGTGACCCCTTCGCTTCTTCCCATTTCCAACCCTACTGACAGGTAAGGCCATTTTGCTAACTCGGTTGCGACATGTCCATTAAACATCAAGAATTAAACTCCCTTTTAGATATATTTTGTGTTAACGTCTTGAATCTTAAGTCTTCCAATTATATATTCCAATTTATACAACTGCATACCAATGGAAAATATTTTGTCTCAAGATAATGTAGCTATTAAAAAATTAAAAAAAAAAAGGCATAGTGGTCTCAATCAACAGCAGTAGAGAGTCATAAAAAAGCCTAATGCAGGGCTGGGAGTTGCACTTCAGTGATCCTTGTGGGTCCCTTCCAACTAAGGATATTCTATAATTCTATATCAAAGAGCTAATTTCTGGTCTGTTTAAAAATAAAATACTGTATTCAACTGGATTTGGGTTCTAAGGTATGGAAATACTGTTCTATTTCTTGAGACCCTTAGCAAGGTAAAGCTAGATTACAGAATGCAAACTCTAAGTCCTTATCCAGTGCTGGAAATTAAAAATACTAAGTGTGGCTGGCCTGTGTCCATGGGCCTTTGCAATTATATTTTAAATCTAGAACAGAAATGAAATGTCTAACACACAGTTAAACAAATCCACTTGATTTCCCAGAGCTACGTGCTCTGTTCTACTCCCAGAGTCCTGTTTTAATCAGAAAAGATAAACCACAACCATTATTAGTTCATTTAATCACGGTAAGTGATGCCACATTTGAGAACAGGAAAAAAACCCACTCAGTGTAACTGGATACTGCATACAGTTTAAGAAGACTAGAAATACCCAATTTTTTTTAGGTGTTTTTTTTTTTTCGAAAGAAAATGCACCTGACAAAACCTTGGAATTACTTTTAAGACATTTTGAAAATCTCACGTCTGATAAATACAACTGCCTCAGAGACATTAATTTCTTCTTTAAAACACTTCTCTGTGGATGAAAACCTGCACCACAAATTCATCAAAGCTTCACTCATCGGATGCAAACACTCAGTAATATATTCAATAAAGGAATTTTGTATAACAGAATTAAAATACAGAAATATTTATCTAATCAGACAGTTGCTGGAAACCTCTCCCAGCCTTTTTTGGCACATTAACCAAACCTGCAAAGTTATAATCACTTGCTAAACTTGTCCCTTTACACCATCAGACTTGTGAAGGCAGTAATGCAGTGCAGTAAACAAATCCTAACCATCCTTCACCATGCCATAAACATGAGAGGAGCTGTAGGAAAGTGGAAGCTCTCCCGGCTCCAGCTAACACTGCAGTTATAAACCAGGTCAGGAGAGGAAAGTTTTCCCCACAGAGTAACATATAGCCAGCTTCAGTCAATCCCAAATTAAGCCATATGTGTTTTTAGAGAAAGTCTATGGAACCTAATTGGAAAAGATGGATCAATTATCTCAAGTAATTTCAGATGTGTGAAAAAGAGTTGTTCTAGACAGGAATCCCAGCTATCTAGAATGAAACAAAGAAACCCTCTCTAGCCATCAACCTAATAATGAAGGGCTCAAAAAACTTATGTAATGTATGGCATAATCTCAGATACAACTGAACAGACTGAGGGCATCTTGGGGAGGAACTGGAAGTACTGAGTCTCAGAAACTTCCTTCTTTTCCTTCTCTGCCCAAGAGAGAGCAGGGGAAATCAACAGAAGAATCTCAACTACAGCCTCTCACTGGATGCAGTACACTCACCTGGTCACCATGATGCAGGAGGGAGCAGTGATAACTTACCTTCTCTCTGAGGCATGTTTGCCATGAGATGGCAGGTGGAGAAGACAATGGACACACACAAATATCTTGCCTACTGTCAGTTCTTTGCCTTACCTCACCCAAAAACCTGCAAGCTACGCAGGGCAGGGAAACATCTGTGCCTTGTGCAGGATTTGGCAGCTTGGCTACGCAAAGGGCTTGGTAGCCTGCAGCTGGCCACCTCCCCCAGCAGCCAAGAAACACATTTGCTAAGTCACTGCAGTTGTTCAGTCATTAAACCACACTGAGGGGAAGGCCCTTGTTTCCATGAAATCCTACTAAGATTATCACTTTGCATTGCACAGACACCAAGGAACAGACACTGAGAGTGAGAGAAAGCAAGAAGGAGAGAGGGAGAGATGCCGTTGTGGGAAATGAGTTCTCTTGAGACTCAAGCCACCACAGCTCCAGAAGCGTGAAGTACACATGGACAGTCACTAAGGAAAATACCGAGAGTGAAGTTTAGGATGTCTGCAATTTGATGCACCAACAAATCCTCTCCCAACAGACCACCGGCATTGCTCACCCCTTCAGAGAGAAACAGCTTGTAACTTTACAAACTGTGGAAAAACCAAATGTGCAAGAATCTTTAAAAAGCAGGCATAATTGATCTTTAAGATTCTGTAGCACTTTGAATATATCATAGTGTCTCCAGTTTTGAGATCAGTGTTTTACAGGTAATATAAAAATCCAACTGTTTTAAAAAGGGCTCCTTTCCACTCTGCAGTTTCCATCTAAACTTATCAACTACAGCATTTAATTACCATTGCAATATGTATCTAGAGCACTAAGGTCTTCCCTCTCTGAACAATTGAAAAAAAATGTGATACTGTGCATCAACAATGATACACAGGGGAAGTTCTGACTGGATATAAGGAAACATATAAGTTTTCAATAAGAGGAATTGGAAGAGGCTGCACAGAGCGTTTGTGGAATGTCTGTTCCCAGGCATTTCCAAGACCTGGTGGGAGAAAGCCCTGAGCAACCTGCTCTGAACTCGATGTTGACCCTGCTTTGAACACCACACTGAACCAGACAACCTCCTTTCAACCTCAGCAATTCCACAGTTCTGTAGTCTACTGTCAGATAAAAAGTATCAATTCCTCGAAATCACCACAGAGAACCCCGGGAATTTTGCAGAAAGTTTTCAAAATTAGATTTTTTAAAAAATATTATCCATCAGGAATTTTGTCCCAAGTACCAGGTTGCACTACTTATGCATGATGCAATTAAATTAATGTGACTGAAAACCTTCAAATAAAAGTACAGTTGTAATGAATTTATGAACCACATGCAAAATAAGTTAGCCAAAGGAAAAAAAATATCAAATATCTACTCTTTGGAATATCCTCTGCAAATAAGTGATGACCTTACAATTAATTCCTTTTCCAAGTATGAGTAACAGCATAATAACTTAACAGGCAACATTAAAAGTGTTTCTTGATAACAGATATTTCTGATTAACACTGTGTACCTTACTACAAGCACACACACACTCATTAAAGCAGACAAACCCCCAGCAGCCTGAGGAAGCAGATACAGAAAGCACTTTGCAGGTGCAACACATCCTCACCTTGAGATTGGGTTTTGCGAGGAGTTTCAACAGCTCTCTGATCTCACTGCTCAGTGGTTTGCTCTGCAGCTCCTCAGCCAGCTGGGTGAGAGATGGAATCGACACAAAGACCATTAGCAAAGCGTTGTTTTACCCAGTGCATCAGTGACAACCCCAAATCTATCTTGTTCAAGGTTACTGCTTTCCAGCGTGTTCAAACAGAAGCCAGCATGAAGTAAAACACCATCAATCACCGCGCTTCTGTTTCTGGCCCTCAGTGGACCAGATTTAAGCCAGGCCTTTTGGCTCAGTTTAACACAAGTAATCATTTCTGGCAAGGGTGCAGCCAGATCACATTCTGATTTATAGCAATGGGGGCAAATCCCAGCACTTCATTTAAGTGAATGGTCCTTTGCGTGCAGACAAAGAACTGCTTGTAAAAATGACTGGATCAAACTTTGACACTGTCTATAAAAAACAGTTTTGAATGAGGTGGTGAAATCCACACTGCTTCCAAAAACCCACAGTAGCTGTGCTGTTTAGGACTGGGATAAGAAAGCAAAGTGCCCCTACAGTGCAAGCAATCTGAACCTTTTATTATGTTTACACATACACTGGAAAGAGCTTGTTAAATGTGAAGCGGGTTAATCATAATATAGTTTATAACAGGTCATCAGCAATTCAAGCCCTTAAAATGCACAAACTATGTCCTAACAACAAGATCAGTAATTTATGTTTCGTTATACTATAAAATTGTGGCTTGGTGAACAATAGAGCAGCAGCTTAACATTTAATCCCATGGCTATTTGGCTCATGTCTTGGGTTTTTCTTATCACGACATTCTCAACTAATTTGGACTCAAGAGACATATTATACTGCAGGATTTCAGACTCAAATTATTTTTCCAGAAGAAGAAAAAGCTAAAATACATTTCACAACCTTGAACTTCAGTTTAAAATTCTGAAGCTACATGGCTCATAATCCAAAACGTGATTTCAGATAATCACTTATTTTCTTTGCATTAAATCAGTATCATAAAAATGTCTCAAAGCAAGATTGGCTATTTGCAGGAAGTAACTTCATTTGTTTAGCCTAATTTTAAATTGTACTTTCATTTTGTATAAATTTTCAAGATAAATGGGTAGACATATTTTGCATAAATGTATCTAATAGACAAATGTAGAAGCAATTATAGACATCAGACACGGTTTGAATACTTTTTTCCTAACCTTCAAATTAATACAGGTGTAACAACACTGAAACAAAAATTCATCACCTACAGTTCCACAGCTTTTTAAATATGATTCATAGCAAAAAATATCCACCAAGTATATCAGTGCTAATATTAACGATATTTTTGCCTTAATACTAAAAGGTTAGAAAACAATCTCTGTGGAAAAGGTCACAATGAAGTATTTTAGACACATAAAGCCAAGTACTGAGGTAATCTGAATGCAATCTAGTCTGCATGTTCTATGGAAAAGCTCTGCAAAGCTGAAAATATTCTGTGATAGCAATAACAGCAGGTATATGACACAGGTTACCCTTGGTTTTCTTTTCATTCTTTACCTTGTACTACTCATCACTAGAGAATAAAATCTATTCATTTGTGTTTCTCTGGTGAAGACTAATAACCACTCAGTAGGAATGATGGCTTCAGCATTTCTCTCATGAATTGTGCACAAGCATCTATTAACTCCAGCAGACCTGGCATTTGCTTTGGTGATGTAAATGCAAATGCAGGCACATCAGGTTGAGAACAGTGAGACACAGAAAGAGTATTTTGCTACTGCTTTAACAGACATTTTAGTATCTTAATTTAGAAAACTATTTCTTCAGAGATAAAATGGTTGCAAATTTGTTTTGCCTCATATAATTTATCTGGTTTTCCCAAATATTTCCATAAAAGTCTTGAGGCAAATATAACACCTAGTGATAGAAGAGGAGGAGAAAGACAAAGATTAATAAAGAAAGAGGAAGACAAAGTCATGTTGCCATGCTTCTATCAGGTTTAGACAGGATTTTTATTCGTTGTTGAAGTGCTGAGATTTGTGACAGCTACCAGCAGCAGTACAAGCTCCAGGGAATACTTGGGGCACACCATAATCGTGCCGATCACCTCCTATGCCAAACACTGCAGGAAAAGCTGCTTGAGAACCACCTCTATGATTCTTTGTTGAAGGAACCAGACCATTTCACCACATTCTTCTGCCACAACAGAGAGGGGAAGATATGGAGTGAAGCTCATGACATGGGGAGCACCAGGGCCTCGTCTTAAAGCCTCTGGAGAAGGTTCTGAAACTTCTGTTGCCAGAACAGTCTTTCTAATAACCTAGAGGCCTTGTTTGCTCTATATACCTATACTGCCAGTGATGTTTGGATCATCTGCATGGAATTGAGAGCCCTAAGTCGAAATAAGAGGCAAACAGAATCTCTGCTGGGAAATTCAGCCTATAAGTCCCTGAGGGTGAGAAGGGAGAAGGTATGACAGCTAAGAATATGTTTAGAAAAGCCTCACCACAACTGTTACTTCTAAAATTGCTTTAAAATACAACACATTAAACAGTTTTATTTATGATCACAGCACCTCAAATTTGGGCTTTAAATCAAACAGGAAATATCCCCTTGCGAATATCTCCTTCTTTAACTCTAGAACAGTTACTATAACTAGGAAGACAAAACATTAATTTAAAGCCTATTGAAATGAAAGTGTGTACCAGTGTGCTCTTAAATCCCTGAAGTTGACATCTAGTCAGACAAATATGCCAAAAACTGAATAGTGATTTAATCCTTCAACTTCATGAGTTTTGGAGTTATAAAGCCCACTACCACTACATAAATCTGGTTCCTCAAAGTTTGCTGATAACCATCAAAACATAAAAAACCCTGCAGTGTGGTAGCCTGATTTCAGCCACCAAAGGACATCTCACCCTAAGGGACAGTGCCCATAAAATCAGCTGTTCAGCTACACACAAGCAATGAAGAACCAGCGAGAGTATCTTTAAAAAGAAGTTGTGCTTTAAAAGCAGGCAGATGTCTAGGGACAATCATGTCCCAAAATATGTACATTTTAAAATACTACCATATATACACAGTAATACATTCAGAGTTAAAAACCCGACCTCTCTCAACTGAGGAGTGACAGAGTATTTTAATGTGGGGATTTCTAAAACTATACCATTTAAATGGGGCTGAACAAAGAATGAGATTGCTCAGCATTTCTGAAAATATCAAGAACTAAGTTTTGCATCCAAAAATAAGAAATTATTCGTATTAAGAATTTTAGCCCAGAGATCCATAACACAAATATTAGCAAGGATTATTAATATGTCAGCAAGAATTTAATGAAGAGAATTTTAACCAGCTTTCTAATTTTCAAAATTACTATCAGCATTATTTGAAGCCATTCAAAGGTTAAAAAAATATTACTAATATGTGCCTGATGTCAAAGCTAATGTATTATTATTATAGTTGGTATGTTACAGGATATAGCTCTCCTCCTACTGAAACATGATTAAATTACCTTATATCCTTTTTTCAATAGTTTTCAAATATGTTTAATTTAGTTTTTCGTTAAAATGTTACCATTCTCAATTCACAACATTTAACCATTTGTAAAATTTAAGAATCAAAAGCTATTAATTATACAAAGAGATAGTTAAGATTTAAAAACATCTATAAAGTATGTAAAGTTTCAAACATGCTGTATTTGAAATGGATCCTAATACATATTGCCTTTTCCAAAACACAGCCTGACATCATCAATTGCAACAAAGATTTCTGGATTTCACCTAAACCACAGTTTATTAAACATTTCTCTATTCTGGCCTACCTCAGGTTCAGTCACAGTTTATACAGGTGTGTTCACAATTCATCTGAATCCTAGAATTAACCAAATAGCAAGAAATGGCAGGTTGGATTTTTTTTTCTTTAAAATAAAAATTATAGTAACAGGAAATTAACTACTCCATCAATGCTGACCACTTTTATAATTTATTTTTTGGTTATGAAGGTAATTTGGAAAGCTCCAATATCGATAAATCACTACTGTACTTTTTGTTACATAGTTTTGAATTTTTTTTTTTAACAAGCCTCCATCCTTTGCATTTCATATGCTTTGTTTCTTTAATATTATCTGTTGTTTCTCATGTTCTGTCAGCAGTGCTGCTATCTCATTTGTCTTTATTTTTCCAAAGCATTCCTCTTGTCTGTGACTTTCTCAAAACACTAATAGTTGACAGCTTTTCCCCTCCCAGTAGAGTTCCAACCTGTAATTTTTATTACATAGTTACTAAAGCAGAGCAGGAGGCTATCAAGATGCAATGTTTTTATAACATGCAAGTGAATAAAAATCAAAGTAGTATCAGCAACAAGCCCGGTGATGACAGAGCCTTTGGAAACATTTGCAGCTTATGATTTCAGCTCAGTGGATTACATTCATATATTGGCACCCTGAGGAGTTCTGCTCGCAGACAGTTTTTTGGGTACCCATGATCTCAGCAGGGGACACTTACATCATCTGCCAAGGCTGCTGCACCATGGAGTATGGGCACTGGGTTCTGTTTTTCATAATAATGCAGTTTTTCATGAATCTGGAAGACAATAGCACAAAGTAGTAAGTTTATTTAGCAGCATAAGAAACGGTACAAAATAACCCCATTGAGCCAATGGATCTGTTGAGTGTCTGTAACTAAAGAAACATCCTTAGAGTAACCTACAGGCAGCAATCATGTAAATGCAATTCATCATCATCCTCTGTTGAAGTGCTAAGAATATGAAATCAGATGGAAAAAATGCTCAGTATGTAGACCAACCCACAGAAAAACTAAACATTTGTGATTTTTCTCTCCTGGCTTTCTCTGTCCATATTTCTAACATACTGCTTCAAGTATCAATTACATTTTATATTGCTGCTGAAAACACAAAGCATAAAGTGTTTATCCCCAAGATGGATATAAAAAACCCTGTAAATTATGATTTATGAAGTGAAATAATAGCCTGCCACCCACATCTTGACAGACAGCTTGGTGGAGCAGCTGCCGTCATTAAAATAATTCAGAAACAAGGGCAATGTAGTGCTAATATGAATTCTAACACATCTGAAAGAAAGAGGCAGTCCTTCACTGAGTTAAAGTCATTTAGGAGCATTTAAAGTTTTTAATGGAGAGTTATCAACATTAAAAATGCACTATGTTTTGGTTCTTTCAAAAGGGGAAAGGATACACCATCAACAGTGTATCAGTCAGCCTGTTCCCTCCTCCACAAGTTACGCATTTCAGATTTTCGATTTTTTTCCAGTACAAATGCTTTAAAGACCCAAAATATTCTGAAGCTTCTAACAAGTTTCACGAAAGCCATTTCAGAATGGCATAAAGGACTATATTAAACATTCAACTTCATCTATTTTCCGAAAGATACACAGATATACAATATTAATTAAAATTTTAAAAAATGAAACAACAGTAGTCTGAACTGATACAAACACTAATCCCATTCTAAGATTACTTTAGTTCTCTGCTCTGAAGGAGGCATGAACTCCAGATGGTTGGAGGAGTTGCAGAAGGAGCTAAATCAGGGACTATGCTTGGCAAGGAGGGGAAGACAAGGTCTGGCAGAGGCCACGGGGCACAGAACTCAGCTGGGAACTCCACCATGTCCTCGAGGAACAGGATCCCCAGTGATACCCTAACCCTCCCCAGCACGCTGCTGGGGAAGGAGCAGGACAGACACAAGACAGCAAGGACAGCTTGAAAGAGCAACCAAACCTCTCTTTGTGCACTGAAAATATTCAGAGTTGACCAGATCTCATCCCTTTTGCACCAACCGTTCCCTCCAGCCCTCCACCCTCTTCCACATGCGTTTACACTCACTCCTCTCACTGCCCACGGCTCCCTCAGCTTCTCCTCAGGCCGTTCTTTTCAATTTAAACTGAACTCCTGCAACTACACCCATAACAAGATAATACCACAACAATGGCACTTGTGCTTGCTGTTCTTCCTGTCTTCTCATGTGCTTCATAACCCTAAGTCCATGTGTGTTTTTCCTCATTTAGACTACGTGTTCCTGGAAGTAAAGGCCGTGCCATACTCTGTAAATACAATGTGGCATAGCAAGATCTAAGTCCTGATTGACCCCTTCATAATTCCTGCAAACTTGATAGGATTATTTCAGTATGTCATTGGTTAAAGGACACTGAAGTTCTGAAACATCACAGTGAAGCATGAAAACATCACTTAATGTCATGTCTTAATTCGCTTAATTGCTAAGTTGTAAAATAATTTGTTCTCATCTCGAAACTACATGTGAAGCCCTATTGTCTCCAGAACATGAGTCTGAATTTTACACAGCTTAAGTAGACATTGTTTACTTAGCAATTACTCAGACTAATCCATACTGGGTGTCACAAAAGTATAAATGACTGGAGAACTTCATATTTCTAGCTCACAGAGCACAGAAACTAAACAAAACAAGGAGCTGCAGCTCCCTGACTTTATCAGAAATTCGTGATTTACTTAGACTGTGAACTTGAATAACTAAAAGACGCAGTAAATCAAAAAGTTTCAAATCCATCATTTTTTGATTGCCAACATCTTGCTTTTATCCAGACTGAGCTTCTATCAGCTCTGAGGTCAGAAGCAGTTCCCAGCACTACCTCCTAGTTTTTCAAGGAAAACAGAAGTGCCACTGCTGATGAAGCTGGTTTTACCCTGGACAACCAGTACATATCTCTACCAGTGAAATTAAAACCGGATAAAATGAACCGAACTAAAAAAATGCTGAGACATCATGGCATAACCCACTTTTGTAAAAATGTTATATGATTGTAAACTCATGCAACATGAACAAGGTTTTAAGAGGTGGCACTGTGTAACTTGAACTAGTTATTGGCACTGTCTGTAACCAGCAAATGACTGAAAACAAATTTCTGTTTTCCTAGGAGTGGGTACTGGAATCCAGTTACGCATTTAAGGAAAATCATTAAGATTTTATTTGATTATGGAGGAGTTGTAGGGAGTTGCCCCCTAAACAAATCTGAAGCAAAACTCAGAAGTGAATCAAGTAAGCAGGAAAATTTAACTGTTACTGGTCAGTTCTAGATATTGGCTTTTGCTACATCAGGTTGAAAGTCTGATTAATCTACTGTACTAGCACAATGAGTGACTCTAGGGATAAATATTATGTGGTCTATGCTAAGACACTGCAACCTCAGCACACTTCCATTTGAGATGCAATAGAGTGGGGGGTTTTCCCCCAAATATCTGATTTTATTTGACAGTATTTTGCCTTGTTTTTCAGCTGAATCTATTTTTTATATCAGCTCATTATATTAAAATATCTGTCTTCCACATATTTGTAATTTAAAGCATTTACCTAAGGAAATTAAAAAACACTGGTCTGTACACAAAGATGCAATCAAGGCAAAATATAAGGATTATCCCTTATATCAAAATAAAATTATCATATGCATTACAAAAATGCTACTTCCTACTGCTCTCCTACAGTTACCACCCACCTCTAACTTCTGGATTCATAACGTATGCAGCACTTACATATAATAGCTTCCTGAACACAGTAAAACAGGAGATTTGGTGCAACTCCTCTGATAAAACAAAAATTTCAGTGAGGCAATAATGCATTTTCAGGCAACTTCTTCACTCTTAAAAGACACATCAAGATGTTATATTCTGTAATCTTCCCCCCAGCTCACAGTTCTGCTGACTGTCCTCTAGTTCCTCATGTTGTGTTTTTAAGCCTTTTTTGAAGATGGGTACAGCACTTGCCTTTCCCTTGTCACTGGGAACCTGGCCATCTCTGTTGCCTTTCAAGGAAGTCAGAGCACACCTTGTGAGCTCACCTTGTGGCCTTTGAATTTCCCGGATTTCAGGGTGATGAATGACTACATTTATGACAATCACCTTTAGAAAAACTACTGTGCACACAGCCGTATGCTTTGGCACCC